>VMKM01000232.1:0-471823 GCA_008360985.2 Macquaria ambigua | reverse complement strand
ATATGTGTGTATATATATATATATATATGTGTGTATATATATGTATGTATGTATATATATTCATCCAGGTGAAGAAGATGGTACCCTGCATTGTTTTCCATATTTTCAGTACCAAGCTGCTTTTGTATTTGTTTTTCTGAGAGACTAACTCAAATTACTGAAAGTCCAAAGAAACAAAAAGAAACCTAATCAAGAACACATGAATACACACACACACACACACACACACACACACACACACACACACACACACACACACACACTGACAAAAATGGTTTGTTTCAGATTGTTTGCCCAGATCTAATTGAAGCAAGGCAGGTGGTTGAGAGCAGATTATTTTATCTTGTTTTATTTGTGATTATGTTTTTATTATTAAACTGCATATTACATCTAAATATTACATCACAATGTATTTTTACCAACATGAATCTAACATTTATTTTGCTAGAAAAAAAAACAAAACGTTGGAGAAATCAGTGATCTTTTTCAAGCTGAGATCAGTTGGAATGTCTCTTCAGTTATTTAGTTTCTTTTTCCCATGCAACAGCTCTATGCTGTGACCCCGTTGCCCCAGACCCCTGTGTCTCTGAGGAATGGGGACAGCAGTAACACTCCAGGGTGAACACATTCTCACATGTCATTGTTTGGATTATTACAAGTTCAATAATGAAAGAAAATGCCGTACAAATTGCATTGTCTTTGTGTTTCAGATGTGTACTTCTTCTGCTTAATTTGCATATGGATAATTCATGTATTCTTGTGCACATTGCTGAAGAAACCGGTGTGTGAGCCATTCTCTTTTTAAAGAGTGTCTATGTTTTAGGGACAGCAAGAGGTCATAGTGTGTGTTTAAAAAAGTACATTAATGGCTAGAATTATAGTGTGTATATATACTGTTTATATCAATAATAACCCCTTAATGACAAAATAATAACATTTTTACATAGTTAAATCCTCTATAAATACTTTGTAGAAGGACATTTCTTAGAAATCGTATCTCTCATTCCTCTTGAGTGTGTCTGTAACACTTGTCTTTTTGCACGTTTGCTCAGAAGTGGTGAAGTTCAATCTTCTTCTGTTCCACAGATTGTCTGTGTGTGTCATGTCGGGGTGTGACTACTCCTGTATTAGTTTGACCTAACCTGAGCTCCCAAACTGGAGATGTTTTGTGCTTTTGTTTGTCTCGGATCCTTCTCTTACATTTAGGGACACTTTCTTGCTGTTGGTTTATTTGTAAATGCAATAAATAAATGCTTTTTTTGGAGCCAAGTCAACAGCATTTGAATTTTGGCTGGCCAAATATATGCTTGGCCTACATAGTGCACTGGATGGGTTAAATACTTTACGCATTTGGGCTGCAGTTATTATGCCAATGTTAGAGCTCGCTGGTGCTTCTCCTGAAGTTATTACACAGATAAACAGGGTGAACAAAGGATTAAGCTAACAGCAATGGTGAGAGGTGCTTTGGGGTAAACAACTACATGTTTGTTTGTTGGTGGACAGCCAAGTAGAGGCTACAGAGGCCACATGGTCATCAGAAGTTCAACTCTGCACAGCATTGTGTGTGTGCATGTATAGCTTCATGCACATGTCACAGTACAGCTGCATGGAAGTGTTTCATACTATAGTAGCCCTGCTGCCTTTCATAATTTGTATTGTAGAGTTTCCTGTATTGGGATACCATTACCATCATGGGAAACATACTGTGATAGTATTAGTTTGTGAGTTGAGCTGTGATGGTATACACTGTAATAAAAATCCATCTAGTTTAACTTAAAAACATAAGTTCAATTGCTTTCGATTGCTCGCTGTAAGTTGACATGACTCTATATTGTTGTTGTTTCAACTTTGCAAGTTCAAAATGTAGATAACTTATTAACATGCTTTCTGTTGACTTGTTTCGATTAGTGGTTTCAACTTACTTGTGTGAGTTAAAGGAAGTCCTGACATAATTTTTTGAGTTCAGATTATCTAAAAGTATGTATTGTTATTGGTTATAATAAGTCCAGTTAATCGTGATCTGGCTGTCAAATCGTATTCGTCCGCCGCTTGGTTTAGTACGCCGTCTGGCTTTTTTTTGCGCCACTGAGCAACTTTCATAGAAATGAACGTGGCCCCGTCTCTGACACTGTGTCCAGTTCTGGTCTCGTGTCTGGTCCCTGTTTGGTGGTGGTTCTTCTTCTTCTTCTTTTTTCTATTTTATGGTGGGTGTCACAGCATTAAGGTGCATTACCGCCACCTACTATGTAGGACTATGGACCAACGTTATCTATCCCCTGTAACCACAAAAAAATACATACACAAATCTTATATCCTTGTTATTAGTCCTGTATCTTGTAGATAGATGAAGACATGTTTCAAGACCAAATTTCCAGAACTATTTTTAATAACTGTCTTTCTTTAAGACTGTTAGACATAGCCATGATTACAACTCACAGTGTTAAGTTCATTTGACACATTGAAATTTACCTTTTTACCATGGTGACAGACAGTGAACTCCAGTGGTTATGCAGTTAATGACATTTTAAGTCCTATGACTTTATTTTCAAACATCCCTAAACACTGCATTGTTTACATTATTGTATTATATTCATACAATATATTAGTGATATTATCAATATTATCTTTTCCACGTATTTGGTCAGTACAATCCCTGTGACATGTTAAAGACTGATGTCAAGGATGAGACAAGGCAGTCTATGGAGAGGAGCAAGCCTTTACACTGATGCCAGACTCTCTTTTGACTAATGATAACTTCAATTTAAATAGAGCACAAATTACCATACATTTAAAGTATGTGTCCAGGGACAGTATTGTGGCAAGGACCTGCATCTTTGCAGTAGCTGTGTTCCCTGGGGACCAGGAGCAAATCTCACCCAAGCCTTCCCTCCTGCGTTTCCCTTCACCCTCCACTCTAAACATGCAAGTGGACAAATCTGTGCAAAAAAAGCAAAAGGAAAAAATAAAAATAAAGGAAAAGGTAATAAAGCTCCTCAAAGGACCACTTTCTAATTTCAGTTACCTTATGTTTTCAGTACCATGAAAAACGGAAACATCCTTCTTGATTGATGTATTCCAGATAAGCTGTCTCTTTCTATTGTGCTCGTCTTTCAGAGCTCTGTCAGAAACAATAATTGTGTGTCAACCCCAATCATGCCCTGTACCTGTCACTCTGCTTCACTCTTTCTTCCTACAGGGGAGATCACAATTACGCTAATTAATCTGAGTATGATGGCTAATTCCTCCACATGATTTTTCTTTGCTGCACTTCAAAAGGCCTGCTTTCGGCCTGCTTTCATTTGAACTAACTAGATATGTGATTTTAGCATACATTTAAATGCTAAGCTACTATGAAATAGATTTGCGGAACATGAAAACTATCAAGGAAGCAATTTTCTAAGCAATGTGCATAATGTATAATATATATAATTATGCTAAGTCATTTGGTGTAACCATGGTAACTTGATATGCATCAGTATGTGACTCCGGGGATTTTTCCTGATACATCAGGAAATTAATGGGAGTTGTAAGAGGAGTGTTGTGCTTGTGTCCTCCTCCTGTGTATAAGTATGGTCCTCATTAACAAAGTGAAATGTTGCAACAATGCACGGCAGCTATTCATCTCCATATAGCAGGGTTCGTGCAAAGTCTTGAAAGTTTGGAAAATGCTTAATTTTAACCGTTATGTTTTCAAGGTTAGGAATATATTTGAATTTGAATATACTCCTTGAAAAATGCTTGATTTTCAACATAATCTGGTGTTTCATCATCTCACTCTGTAAACCAAAAATCTTTTAATATTTGAAATGAACCGATCCCGTCCTCATATTTATTTGTTATCTCCTGGCATTTATAGTAACAATTTCGATGTAATGATAAAGGCTTCGAGAGTCTGGAAAATGTTGGTTTAGTTACCTTGAAAGTGCTTGAAAAGTGCTTAAATTTTACTCTTAAAAAGCTGATATAGCCAGTGTCTTACATTTTTGGACAAATTTGGGCATTACCTTCCATTAACCAATGGAAGTGGCACCAATGCGTCTTTCTGTCATTTGAACAGTGTGACTTCCTAACAAATTATCTCTAGAGTTTATTTACCCAGAAGATTTGTAGTGTAGTTGTTAGGTTGTGTGTGTCAGTGTGTATGTGCTCAAGCCCAGTGTCTTGTGACAGTAAAGACTGATTGTTCCAGTTTGCTGAAGACACTCATGAATTATTTATGACCTCTGACTGCAGCTGTTAGTCAGATGGTTTCTTTCACTTTGTGTCTTTTTACCCTTTTGTTATTCTCTCTTGCCCCTTTTGTATCCATCCATCCATCCATCCATCCATCGGTTTGGATGCTGTAGCTGTTTCTACCTTTCCTCGTCTTTTCTACTTGACACTTGTGCAAGCTGTGTCTCCCTGTTTCACACAGCGTTTCTCTCCCTCTGTGTCTTCTCATTTATAATGCAGGATGGACTGTTTGTGCGGTCTAATTAAATTGTACCTGTGTCTTTGTTACACTGAATGGAATCGGGTGAGGTTTAGATAGCCCTTTTACGAAGGCCTTATCTCAAATTGCTCAGTGTTGAGTGCTGAGTACACAAAGAGGGGGAGAGAGTGAGAGCGAGAGAGCTTCTTCTCTAAGCCAATTTTGAATGTGTGTGAAAAAAAAAACCCTTTACCCCGAAACATGTTTTGATACTGTGTCAGAGCAGTATATATTTAATAAATTTGTATTGCATTATATTGTAAATGTGTAAATAACAGTTTTGCCCATCCATATTATGTAAATGAGATGGTTCAAAATATACTGCAGAAGTGTGGCTGCTCAGTCAGCCGAGCACATATACATGTTCACACGCACACACAGTTATTACCAAGTGCTTTCCTTTCCTCTCAACCTCTCTCTCACTTTCTTGAGTTCAATCAGAAGTTGCCAAGAGTAGCAGTCCACCCGAGTGAGCTTGAACGCGGTGTGAGCTCCAGAGGCAGGCAGTTACTTCTCTCTGTCCAATCATGACTCCCTTCTCCAACTTCTCCTCCTCCTCTGATCCCTGAAAGTGCTGTGGCCATTTTTATGCCCGTCCTTTTCCTGAGCATGTAGCCCCGTGAGATCACAGCAGAAATGTAAATGTTGGCCTTTAATTGGCTTTGAAGGCCACATGTGGGGAGAGATGGAGAAAGAGAGGAAGACGGAGAGAAAGAAAGGGAGGGGCTGTGTGTTTGATTGGACAGCTTACAGAGGTAGATAGAGATATAAACTGGCCAAACAAATGTCACCGCAATTGACTAAGAATATTTCATCTATGATGTATACATAGCAAAGAGTGAGCTTAATATTATCTGCTTGCATGTGTGTGTAGCCCTCTCTATATTTGTCTGCTCCCAATGAATGTGGTGTAATAGTGTGTGTGTGTGTGTGTGTGTGTGTTGCAAGATGGAAAAAGAGAATTAAGCTAGTGTTATGTTTGACCTGCAGAATGTGGTCAGACTGAAAGGTCACACACAAATTAGGCCTTTACACCCCCTGGGATGACTTCCTAGATTGAGATTCAGTTCGTCCGATTTGTCCTCTCATTTACTCTCTCCTGTCTCAGATTCTTTGATCTTGGCTGAGCTGGTCGATCTCCGCTGACTTTCGTTGCGTTGAGTTCACACCTCCTACTTCATTTCAATGAGACCACTGCGTTGACACGAGCGGTTGGGGGGATACTCTACTGGAAACGTGCGCTGGAAATACGTTCCAGGATGACACGTTCTGGATAGATTACTTGGTAACTTAAATAGTATAATTCTAATGTTGATCTCGCAATAGTAGAGATGGATTATTATTATTCAAACAGGACTTCATGGATCATATTTCATCCGCTCACCGGTACTTTTAGCAACACACCAACACAGCCCCTTCCATTTTTAAATACAGTCCATATTTGGTCTGAACATGGCTTTAGCTTCTACATGTCTCATACCTACACCGAGGACTCATTATTTTTAGTTTAGTTGTTTTTCATAGAAGAAAATATGATACTTTGCTGTTTACTTTCTGAGCTGTCCTCAACTTACTGAACGTTTGAATATGTGGGAATGTGAAATTCAAGTGAAAATCTATTAATCTATTACTTGACTAATCTGCTCCTTTTGGGTATTTTTCCAGTTAAAATTGGTGAAAAATGAAAACATATTTACACTCAAATCTTGGGCTGTTTTGTTCAAATATTGGGTTGTTAGGTTTAGGTCTTTGTGTTAAAGATGATGTCTCCAATGTTCTTGATCACTGCCCTGTGCATGACACTTTGATGACATATTTCTAAACCCTGATATAATGATGATTGAAGGCCCTCTTTCCACAGGAAATTGTAAATTGATGTTTGTCAGAAAACCCATGCTCTGTCATGCATACATCAGTGAAAGCCCTTGTCCTCTGTCTCTGCTTCCAGATGAGGGTTACTACCAAAGTGGAAGGTTTCAGTTTGAAATAGACGTCCCCGAAGCCTATAACATGGTGGTGAGTGGTCCACTTATCTCTCATCGTTTGGTCTAAACAGTCTATGTGTGTGTCTGCTTGTCTGTGCCTGCCTATGTATTTGTGTTGTCAGCGTTAGTCGGTAGCTTCCTGTTTTGGCCTGTCAAAATAACAGATTTGCTGTTGGATTGTGGTCTGTTCTGCTCTGTCCTGTTGTTTTGTGTATGAAGCAGTCTCCAGAACAAAGTAGTGGTGCCCTCAAATTATCAACTGCTGGCACCAGCTCAAAATGTGTGTATGGTGGCGCCAGTATCACATTTCCTTCACTTAAAATTCACATAGGAACATCAAGATACTGTGCTTGAATCTGGCAATACTTTTTTTTTTTTCTTGGTCAAAAATTTTTCACCTGACCTTCATGAGTTGCTTTACTCACCTCTTTCTTTATCTGTTCCTCCATTCATTCCTTCTACACAGGCTTTATCTCACCATGCCAGCGTGTCTTTGTGTATGTGTGAATCTGTGTCTTTTGTCTGTCTGTATGGACCTCTGCATGTTTACATGCCTTGTATCTATGTCTTTTATTACACATTTACTCACACACACACACACACACACACACACACACACACAGTTTCCTCTACATGCAGCCATTTGTGGCAGTGTTATGACTCCTGCCACAGAATGCTGAATAACAAACATTCAATCATGAAACATTAATCGATTTATAAAGCTGGGCCTAGTGGCGTTCAAGAAGAGAATTGCTCCCATGATGGATATTGGGGAAGGGCAGTTTGACCAGACAGAAGGTACAGTTTCAGAAGTCTTCCTCTTCAGTATATTACCTCTAATATAGTCACGTTAAATCCATTACGGGGTTAAATTGCACAACTGTAGCACAAGCAAGCCAGGGGAAAGATACTCCTTGTTAACTCTGCTAATAATTATGGAAAGTAATTATTACAGCAGGTGGGTCTTAGCAAACAGACCCCCCTGGCTCTTAGCCTACACATCAAATCAGTTGGCAAAAGCCTACAGCCTAGTTTGAAATCTTACCTGTAGCTCATATTACAACAGTCCATTATCTCACTCTCTGAACAGCGTTTCATTGATTTTTCTTCATACATACTCTAGGCTTTAGGTTAGGACTGGGGTGTAAATGGGTTTCTATCTATCAGGTTTTAACCAAAAATGTTTTACTTCTGCAGTTACTCAGCACAGAAATGGCTCAGAGCTGATGAAACTGAGAAACAGCACTGAGTAAAGACTCAGATATCCACCTAAAAAACAATAGGTGTCCATTTGGAGGGGACCTTAATTGATGATAAACCAATTGAACAGGTATTTTGGGCTGTAATTAATACCTGGGGAGATATTGGAAATGTGTGCCAAACAGAATTGAAATGACTGAAAACATGTACACATTTAAAATTACTTGACCTCCTTAGAGAATAATATCCCTTAACCATAAACTCTAAAAAAGCTGCTGTCCTCATTTCCCACTTATCTCTTCTGGCTAAAGTAAATGAGGTCAAGGCAGATTATTTCTGCCAAACAGTCAATCTGATTGACTCTACATCTCAAAATGTCAGCTGTTAGGGGAACAGGACTATTTACTTTATTATCAGCCTAACAGCCATGTCCTTTTGAAATTAATTTGAGCTCATTTGAACTGGCATACTGTATATGTTTAACTACATTTCTGTAGTGGGCAATCACTAATTTCAAACAGTCCTTATTTGCATTCTTATGCATTACAAATAGCTTAAGTTTGGTTGACTGGATGAATTGCTGAATCTTCAACTGTGAATGTAACCCACACTTTATATTTCCCATTCTTTTCAGACTTAACACAGCAATAGTAATAACATTCATGCTTTTAAGCCCTTATCCTGGTTTTAAGAAATCAGAATATGCTAGCTGGGGGGCTCCAGGTTTAGTGATCATTGTCTACCACATGGGCAAACTTCACACTAAAACAAGAATAACAGTCTGACAGAGGCAATGTTAAGCATAGTTTTTATCGCTCGCCGCTCTTGTCTTCGACTACTGGGGAAATTATGACCGACCCAAATCCAGTGGAGCCAGAAACCAAACCGAGTCCCTCCTCTAATGGTGAGAAGTAACTCAGTCAGTAGAGAAATAACAGAGTGGCTGGATGTGAAGGAGTCAAAGACATACCCGCACAGAGCCAGATCATCAGAAACCTGGATAATGTTAGAATTATGTATACAGGGATATGAATAACCAGGTTTCTGTGTGAAAACAAGTATAAGACTCAATAGAAGAATACAAACAGGAGAGGGAAAGAGAGGATAAGGTACACTTGATTTATTGTTCCTCCTTTGCTGAAAATTGTCACCTAAAAACGTGATGTGGTCGTTATTATCAAGATGTTTTATGTTTTGGGAATGAGGGAACATTAGAACAATTCTACAAATGTTTGAGAGGAAGCAGAGAAACAACATTAAGTTCATAGATTGCTTGATGATTGTTGGTCATAAACTGCAGCTTGTTGCAGTGCTATACAGACAGAACCTGATCATTTAGACATTTTCTAATATTATTTGCCAAAGGCTGGAGGGCCTACATTATTGTCCCGGTTAGGTAGATCTATTTCATCAAGGTTGAAAATATCAGGATACTATTTTTTAAGCCACATTGTCAGCTCTACCATTTTGCTGTATTGAGAGAAAAATGAGTTTCTGCACACACATTTTCACCTGCACTTTAGATTATTGTTGATTTCCTGGACAGATACCATACTTAAGACATTGTAAGTCACAGTGATTCATCAAATGTCAACTAACTCAAACTTCTCCAATACAGACAAAAGTAAAGAGAACGCCAGCAGTGTGTAGTGTGCTTATGTCTCTTTATCTGTAAGCATTTATCTGTGTGTCATGGCAGTTCCATGAAATCAGCCAATCAAACACCAAATGCAGAGGCTTTAGTTAAGTTGAGAATAGGTTGTCATCGCTTACTGAGAACTGCCATGGCAGAGGGGTCCTGTCCCCTTGACCCTTGAAGCTCTGTTGTCGGAGCACTAATTCTTGGTCTCTTATGGCAAATTGGGCCCCAGACAAGGAGCATTTTAGAGAGGCTGAAAAAGATTAGCTGGCTTGCACAAAATGGGGCAGCTGAAACCCCTCATGAAACCAGGCCAGGGAGGGAAGTTGTCTGGCAAATGCCTGGTGTTTGAGCTTGTACCCAAGGGGCACAGCAGAGTTCAGCCTAAACAACATGGAGCCACCTCGTCCTTGCACTTCCTCACTTCCGCAAGTAGCCGCATGGTTGGTGAAGGCAGAGGCCTTGGTGGAATGAACCCCTTACCTCACTGGTGGGGAAGGAGCTGGGCTTATTAGGATCAAGTAAAAAGACATTAAGACCAGGGTGATAAACTCTGCTTTCTAGTCTGTGTGAGTGTTACTGCAGCAGGGTTCCAAACAAGCTGAATTGAAGGTTGAGTATGGAGTTTGAGCAATAGGAAAACATTACATTGCAGTAATGAGGCATTGGTGTATGGAGTCAATCAATACAACCGTTTCTTCCTTGCTTTTCCTGAGGTCTCTCATTATTACTTACTTGCTCCTTACTTCTCTCCATCACTGCCCCAGCTTCCGTGCAACTAAGAGAATTGAATACTTTCAAATTACATAATTATAGTCATTTTACAACAGCCTATGATGATAGCCACCTTTCTCTTCTCTTTGAACCATCCCCATTGCATCATACAAACACACACAATGCCATATCAGCTGAATAATAAAAACACCCGTCATTTGTCTGTTGCTGTATGCGAGGCTAATGTTAATAGATGTTAATGTTAAAAATTATGACAGCAAGCATAGCAGTTCAAACACTGCATGCTGGGCTGACAATTTCTGACTGATTTCAGAAATTGTTAATGAGGGGAGCCAGTCAAGACCTAGTGTCTTCTCAGTTTTGTAAAAAGTACATTTTATTCTAAATGTACAGTATAGATGAAAGTACATTTAAATAGACACATTTTGAAACTGAGTTCATGAAGAAGCTCTGTGGGCGATGTTTGCCTTTTCAAATCTGAATAACTAGACAAGTTAAAAGCCCACAACACGGTGGGGCATGGAGCATACGCCGACACAGAAGGCACAGAAGTGTCCATGTTGACCAACAACAGTGAGTAAACCATCTGTGGACACTGGCCTGAGTTTTAAGGGCTGGTCTGTTTGACGGCTCATGGCTGAAGAATCTCACAAAAACAGGCAAAATGGGAAAATACACAACACAAAACATTTAAACCACATCATCACAGAGGCAAATGCTGTCATGGCCTAGGAAATAGAAATAGGTTTGAATGAAGTGCTTTGAATTGCATTAGCAACCAATGAATTGGTTTGGAGAGTACAAAGAAAAAAAATGTAACCTTGGAGTCATCGAGGATCTTACGTTGGTCTGGGCTGCTTTAGCCTTCAAAGTAAATTGCTCCATAACTGCTTTTATATAAAGGAAGCGTTTAAGTGGTAATTATAAAACTGTGTTATAGTAGAAGCAAAATGTCTTGATACGTCACTACATAATACATAATATTTACATAATGTTGAAAACTTGTACTTGTGCTCTGATTACTGATCACTGATGAGTCCAAAAGCTCATCTGTAAAGCACATTATTTTGCAACAGCAGCAACGCATGGGGTTATCTCCCATTTACACCTTCTGCAAAGACTCTTATAATGTGAGTCTTTGACTAGTAAATATCAGTTATTAAACGTTTGTTTAAAATTAAATAAAATAAATAAAAATGTGTCTCTCCCCTTTCTTGCTTTTCTGTCAATTTGCAGCCTCCTAAAGTGAGATGTCTGACCAGAATATGGCATCCGAACATCACAGAGAATGGAGAGATCTGTTTAAGGTAATGTCTACAACTTCCTTCATGACTTGTCTTCACTTATGCAACTTCTTCTCTTTATCTCAAGTTGTCATATTTTATTTTATGTTACATTGCTGTTCTCCCTGCAAAGATAAATAAATAGTATTCACTTCGCTAGACTTCCATTCTCACACACGTTACCTGAAATTTAATAGGCAAACTCTTAAACAAAGTAGCCAATCACATTCTTGAAAACGTTACAGTTTTGTACGTTTTTGAGATTTTATAAAGAGCAGTCCTTTGGCAACACCTTTGGAATTGCGGGAGGGCCATAACACTAAGGAATTTACAGTACATACTCAGGAACAACGACCAATGACAAGCTGCCACAACGTGTCTCAGATAACATGCAAACATTGTAAATGACTGTGTATTTTTATTTATATGCAGCTTATTGCGGGAACACTCTATTGATGGCACAGGCTGGGCCCCCACCAGAACATTAAAGGTAAATAAATTGCCTTTATTTAAGAGAATGTGCCTTTAATAAAGAAAATGTTACTCTCTTTTAGAACTCTGACATTTTAGGGATTTTTGTCTTTTTTCTAGAACAGGATAAGTAAGTGTAATATGTATTTATCTGTCTTCTTTTAGTTTTGGATGAGGGATTGACTCCAAGGAGACCAGTTCAAGTCAAGTTTACTCTATATGTGATAGCAATCTGTATTTCAGCCGTTTAGTTTCACAGTGAGGGTAAGAATTGTTTGTTGTTTTATGGCACGTACAACCATTCTGTACCAGAATAGACCTTTTCATATATTGTCATATATCACATTTCATAGTTAGCAAATATTCCAAAAGAAAAGTATCAGACTCCAGTCAATGCACACTCCTTTTTAACCTTTTACTAAGTCGTTTTATTGACTTCCAAATCAAACAGTAAAATACAAACATAACATCATGAACACAACAAACACAAGTATACCATTCCCCCACCCACACAGACAGAAAAACAAAACAAAACCTACACAACCAAACCAACACAAAAGCACAACCAAACAAGACAGAGAAAGTATGTCCATTATTGTATGCCAATATTTGACATATGTTTTGGAGAATTCAAGCACACATGGATTAATGTTTTTGTGCCAGCTTGCAACAGTCACATGTCTGGTCCAATTAAGCTTTTATTTGTGATAATCAAGAAGTGGTCCAGTGGAGATTATGTATTATTTTGATGTATTATTTGTATCATCACATGCCTCATATGTTTTTCTAACATATTTGAAGCCCCAGAGCTCCCATTTACTCTTGAGGGAATTCTTTTTTTATTTTTTTGGTTATACATTGACTGTTGGGAGAGCATATTAATCCTATAATTCCTTTTTATTTGTAGGGTTAATGTCAGAGAATCAATCAAGGAATCTAGCTGCTGTTCAGGAAAGTGCTTAAGGATAGTAATTAGAGGTTGTGAAGCTATGAAGTTGCAACATTTATTTAGGAATGTCACATTTGTTGGTCAAACAGTTTGTCAAATAAAGAGAATATACCATGGATATACAAGTTTTTGAACAAACCCATGTCTCTCTTGTATATCTGTAGTGACAGAAACGTGAGCCCTGATCTGTAATCTTGTAACGATGTCTACATTGTGCTCAAACCTTGAAGGAGTTGATAGCTATTGGATAGATGGTTATTGTAAAACCCTGGTCTCCATACAGTGGGTAATTTAGAACATAAAAGACCTGAATGTGACTTTCCTTGACAATGAGCCCTTTTCTACATTCTGCCAGCTTTTCACTTTCTTAAACTGACAAAATAGGCATGCAAAGATTTACTGCTGAGGGCTGTTGAAAATACTGCAGAATCCTCACAGGACCCAATGAAAAATCTTTTGCGGAGCCATGTAAGGTAAACTTCACAATGAAAGGCCTTTCAGCTGCATATAAAAGAGTGACTTCTTATGCTTTACCCTTCACTCAATTGAGCACTTTTTGCCAGCTGTTTAGAAACAGTTACTGAAGTTTAAAGCAAGGACGCCCTCTGCTATCCCTATTCAAGATTTGACTAAAATTATGTTTGATAGCAACGACGGTGTGGAACTGAATGTAGTTGTATGGTGAAGCTCTGCCTTCCATGTTAAAGTTTGACTTAAACATTCTGATCCAATCAGACACGTATCTGTGCTTCTCTGCAGGGACGCAAGGCTAGATCAACCTTCCTCTCAATCACTGCACTGGGATGCATTATGTAGATATGTAAATGTATGCATATTGGGTGCAGTTGCCTTTTAGAAGTAGAAGGACAGGGATTTTTTCAGAGGCATTGGATGGCCCGCCTACCTCCAGCACCAGTTTCACAACTTTTAGAGGGTCATCCAGTAAATCCTCTTGGTACCTCTTGAGTTTCCTGCCAAGACTGCTCTTGAAGTTACCGTCAGGATTTGTCTCATCCTTAAGGGTTCTCTTCCTATTTTTTAGGTTTTATAAGTTTGTGTCAGTCCAAGTTATCCCTCTCCTTCTGCCTTATTTCTGGTGTCGTCTGCACACATTACGCCACCTTGGAATTATAAGGTTCCATCTGCATTCTGAGTGATTTTGAGATATTGAGCTTACTTAAAAAACCTTTTAAAAAAATCACATAATACTAACTATACTAACTACCTCACATAATATTAATAAGTTATCACAGAATAAGAATATGTGAATAACTAATTTTTGACAAAAATGTCAGATAGAACCTTATAATTCCAAGGTGACGAAGCATACTTCTTTCTCTGCTTTCAGACAAAGCTATATTCTGCTATTCCTTCTTGCACAGAATGAAGAACATATTCCACATATTTGAAATTTGTCCAGCTAGATAAAGTTTGTTGTGTTGCAATGTCATCATGACAGATTAAGTGTCTCCATGTTACTGAACACATTATGTTTCCGCTCTGGTTGATGTCAGTCACATGATTCACCGAGAAGAAATGGTCTTTGCCAGGAAAACATAGCTCAAAAGCAAATTGTTTTGTCATATCGACTTCTTTTTATATGAAGTGATCCCATTCAGCGGTCACAGTTTTTTTTTCCGCAGTACACATCTGTAACTGCATTTTGAACCCACTCAGCCATAATATTTAGCCAACAAAAAAAATATTCAGAACTTCCTCCACCCTTATGTTAACATCACATTAAAAACAAATACAGCAATAGATACATATCTAAAAAGAACGATAAATATAAAAAATATTTTACTGTACAGTATGTGGAAAGAAAGACAATGAGAGAATCTCTTCTTTTTCTTTCCTTTCCTGCCATTTATACACCTTATGCAGCCAATGTGGTGGGGGGACTGTGACAGGCAGATAGATGCCGTCTCATCAGCTGTTCAGTGTCTGTAACCAACCAATCAGTTCTTGTAGTAGAGATTTGGAGTGGGAACAGAGGTGGTGTGCATAAAAAGACATGCACACACACAACCTTGTATTTCATTCACCTTCTCCTGATTACTTTGATGGGTGATTGACTGTACTGTGTGCGTACACGTACGTTTTCCTTTCATCACATACTGCTGTCCTTTTCTGATATTTGCTCTCTCTTACTCCGATCCACCAGTGGAGCTTCTCCAGTACAGTGGGGATACATATAGAAACCAAAATATTATCATGTAAATTTAACAGCATTTTTATTGTTTAAAATGAAAAATACCTTGCTCTGAAACACAAACAAATACACTGTGTTTTATAATGTACTCCAGTCTCAATTGTGTATTCTTGCAGTTTTGAATACTTCCTTGGTCTTGATTCTAAGAGGTCACTGCAAGGAAAGAAAGGAAGTGCTTATCTTTGTGTGTGTTTGTGTTCATTATAGCAGGACTAGCCAGTGAGCACTCAGGTTTAAGAAACACACTCGCTGGCATTGCAACTTTCATATAATTGGCAATAATGTGGCGTTTGTGCAACATTTCACTGTACAGATACATGAAGTAAAGCTACTGTATCTGCTCACTTTAAAAGTAGAGATAGAAGTCAACAGTGCACAGCTAGCAGGGGGAGACTTACAGAATTAGGACTAAGTCTGGAGCTTCAGTGCCTCTAAAAACTATTACCCACTTCGGACTTACCCGCCTTTATATGTGATTTGAAATCTTTTAAATTAAAAAAAAAAAAGTCTCAATTTGACTACTCAAATTGGTTTTCAGTTTGTTCTTGATGTCACTTGCAATGCATAATTGTTACTTGCAGTTGCCAGCTGTAACAGCACAGAATTATGGGTAAATTGTAACATGCTCTACTAATTTTCTGGAGCAACAAAGCAGCTCTGCACCTTGAACAGATAGATTGTTATGGCATGAAGCCTGCAACTAGATGAAGCCATCTAGCTGTGAGTTAGTTAGTGAGCCAATGACTGTGAAAGGAAGCCATGGCATGAAGTGATCATGCATAGGCTGACATTATCTTTCATTCAGCCATAGGGAGTTCACCTCTGAAGGAAATGAATATTTTTCCAGTGACCTTTTGATGTTGCTCATAGATGCGTTGGTTTGGCTATTGTGCTGTTTTCCCCTGGTCTGTGTCTGACAGTTGGTGGATGTTTGTTTGTGTTCCTGATCCACAGTTGAAATGTAGTTTACCTCATTGTTTATGTAAATGTAGATGTGGATGTGGTCATATGTGTGAGAGTGGCTGGGCTTGGGTTCACGTGTGTCAGCGAGTGTCACTGTGAGTGCACAAAAATATGTGCGAAAAAGTCAGTGCAAAAGCTGTGAGTCAGAAAGGATTGTGTTTTTGAGTGGGTGATGATGTCCCTCTTCACTGGTCACCACTCTTCTCCACTTCAGCCCACACACACACACACAAACTATGTCACATGAAATACCTTTGCAATAATGGCTTATAAGGTAAATTCAGTACAATGTTCATTTGCAAAGCTTTGAGTACAAAAATGGTTTTGCTTTTTTTTAAGCAGAACTACCGTGCATAAGCACTATTTAATTGTGACAGATTCTATTTCTCTGTTTCTATTTTATTTTTGTTAAACCGCTGTAATATACTTAATAAAACAGGCAATTAAGCAGGTGTTTGGTATGTAGTGTGTTCACACTGGAAAAGCGACAAAATAAAGGATACTCAAACCAGACAGATTGCAAGCTAGATACAAATCTCAACACATTTTTGATTGTGCTGCCAATGCACACTTTTCTCCCACAATGCAATGCTCAATGAAAATGGAGCAGCAGCTCACAGCTGACATTTCTTTTGATAAAGTGTGGATGGTGGTGAAACAGATCCAAAACAATCTTGGAAAACTTGGAAAAGTATTGAAATCTTGGGAAAACATTTTGATGTTTAATTCGCAGTGACTTTCCAAAGTTGCAGTTTGATTCGTTGTCAGACGTTTTGTATCATTTCCTGTTAGTTAAAAATAGTAAAGTATATTGATAATTTTGTACACAAACTGCTAAAAGAGTATACTATGACGATTAGTATGTAGTACATAGTGTATACAATTAGTATGTTGTGTGGATTTGGGACACAGCGCAAGTTAATTATTTTGTTGGTGTTTACTTACTCAATGTGTTGGATTACCTTTGTACATGATACAGTTATATGATAATGATTGTTTGATTTAGGAAACAAACATAACATCTCCTTTTCTGTTTCTTTTCTTGATGCTGTAAAAATAGGCCAGAGCCAGTTCTAAATACTTTTCTTCCTCTTGTATTATTACCTACAATTTTCAGTGCAGTCAGAGCTCGTGTTGTCTTTGTTTTGAATGCCACCGTTATGATTATTTATGGGGTCATACATTTCACTGTGACTCACAAACGCTACCTTCTGTGTGGAAGGACAACCCTGTGGCTGCAGCGAGTGCACCAGCATTAGCAGTGAATTTGACATTCTTTAAAATACACCCAATTCAATTTCAAGTATACCGTAGCCTTTAGAAATGAAGCCTAAGGCTAACAGGCTAGCTCCAATAATAACTGGTGATAGTTTGGTTTTAGTTCACCAGGAATAAAAAAAATGGCTTAGGTAAACCTATTAATATGTCCCATGGTACATAGAAGACAGAGATGGAGAAAAGCAATAAATTGTTCTTTGTGGTGAGTTCCTCCTGGAATTCTCTGCAAGATTATTTTCATTTGCTTTTATCACGCAGTTAGCAAAACAGACCTTTTGCTAGTTGTTTGCTTATCTAAATATTCAAGGCTCAAAGCGTCATTTCATTATGTAAATGAAATAAATACATGTGTGTGGAATGAGCGAAAGATAATTGGAACGGAAGCCCTGAAAGCATTCACTTGAACTTGTCAATCAGTGGACCAGCTAACAGTAGTTTGCAGCAGCTCCCAGTGAAATAAAGTTTCCCTTTTTAGTTGGTCTTCTGTGATGTCTTCCAGTACAATATTCTGTCACCATGTCACTGCTGCTCTTAGTTGGATTTCACTTGACTATTCCTGTACATAGAAAGTGGGGGATAATGAATGTCGTTAGCTACAGTGATAAAAGGCAATTATGATGCCACCTTTGTTTTTCCATAAACAAGAACCTTACAGCCTATAGCCACTGCCAGACCTACTGTAGAGTCTGCAGGTTACAGTGGCTCATTAAAGAGTCCCATGGCTCCCGCTGACAGGAGATTCAAGGATTTCATGATTTTGAACTTCAGCATCTTTTGTTGTACTGCTGTGCCGCTGCTTTGTCTCAAGGGAAATGTTGAAGAAATTCCATTATCCTTGTGAATGTTATTGCAGAATGATATATTTATGATAGTGGTTACCATCTTAGGAGCTGAAAGTTGAAACACTTGCAATTGCATTTCTCTGTATGTTTTAATGATCATTAAAATTTTTCATTTGTTTTTTTCTAGGACGTAGTCTGGGGATTGAACTCCTTGTTTACTGTAAGTTTTGCTTGTTTTTACTTTATTAACATCATTAACACATATGTTGTTAGAAACTAACCTAAAAATACTTGGGTAAATGGCCAGTACATAAATAGTTTGCAGTTTGTGCAGATTTTAGTAAAATGAATGATAAACTTGCAGTATGTTTGTACCCACAGTTTTCCCAAAAATCTGTTGTTAAATAAGGAAAGGTAATGCCAGAGATCTGCCTCCTTTAACAGACATGATTGAACTGAATCACAGTTCTTAACTGAAGCGCGCACCATTGGTTTACCCTCTGAGCAAATTAATCCACACTACAGATGTGTTTCTAAGTTGCTTACTGTATGTAGGTTACACAAATGGCATTAGTCCAAACAGATCAGATTAACCAAGGCCATTGTTTATCTCTCTTTACAGCTGTAGTAAGACCATCAATTTTGACTTAGGGGGAATTATCTTTCTCATTATGGAGAACACTTTGAGATAATAGGGAAATAAAATCTAGAAAATTAGATTACACATTATGCTTGTGGAAATGCATCCCCAGTTGGTTCTGGATGTCCTCTGGTGCCAATTCTTACAATGATACTCAGAGTTGGACAGTAATTCTAACTAATCAGATTTAGGGTTACGTTGGGGGGGAAAGATGTTGATGTGTTTAATCATTCAGAAGAATTATTAAAATATAGGGAGGCTAAAAATGATTTGATTCTGTTAACATGAATATCAAATGAATGGATTATATGTTAAATTCTTAAATTAGACAACAAAATATGGGTTTTTTTGGATGCCAAAGCAAGCAGCAAGTAAGAAGCTGAAAGTAATCAGATTATTTAGTTTAGTCCAAAATATGCATACTTTGCTAATTGCAAGCTTGCATAGATCTATCATCGATTGCCTTTTGAAAGTATCTACACTTACCCTGAGGTCAGCACTGTGTCTGTGATGATACTGGTGATGGTAATCGGCATTAATGAACGGTCATGCCCCAAATCTTACCTCTTAATCAGGAAACAACCTCTCAGGCCATCCTCGTTTTTATCTCTCTAATAACAGTCCGCTTCTTGCCTCACTTGTTGTGCATGGCATCTCTAAGGCAACCGCATAATTATACTGTTTTGTTTGTCGCAGTTGCAGAATTCAGGGTGACATTGCAGACAGTAAATAATGCTGAATTAGGCAATATATCCCTCAGCAGCTTTTTTTTTATTGGGAAACAAAATTTGACCCACAGATAGAATTTTTAAAGTAAAGATCTTCTGGCCATGATGAATCACTTGTGTTTCTTGACTCATTTTCACTCTTTGTTCTTCAACTTTGCTGTTGTTGCCTTTTCTCTCTGTACCTTTTTTCTTCATGTGTTCTCTCTCTTTGCCTCTGCTCCAGGACCTGTTGAACTTTGATGACCCGTTGAACATCGATGCAGCAGAACATCATCTGAGAGACAAGGTGAGGCTTTGATTAGTGCAAGACCATCAGTGAGACATTCAGGGTGATTCTAACTTGATCTTCTAGTTCTGTTTTGTCATCATACATACATTCAGGTAAGACAGTGACTTTAGTCATTGACATGCAGAGGATTCATTTGTGAAGCCTCCCCGTAGTGCCTCAGATGTGCTTATAGTCTCCATAATCATATTCGTACCCTAGCCTCTGCTGATAGCCTGCATAGAAGATGTATTTATATAAGACGTACAGCTGCTGCAGTAACTACCTTTTTTTTTGCTGCAGCTTTCAGAGACGCCCTGTGCGCACTGCTTGCTTTTGTAGGTGGGATTATGTGATAATCAGTTGAGAGTGCTTTAATCTGGTGTAGTGGGCTGAAGACAAAGAGCATACAGCAGCCTTTTTGAGAGCTGTATGCATGGAACAAGTGCATACGGTGTAAAAAAAAAAAAAGTACTTGTTCATGCACAACTATTTAATTCTGTGCTTCTACAGTAGACAGCAGGCTCTACAATTTGTAAGTCAAATCAGCACCTTAAACCAGAACTCTGAATTCCCACAAAGCTCACTACTCTCTCCTTGGTGATGTGTATATTGTGTGTGAGTGATTATGCATGTGTGTGTACACATCTGCACATGAGTTTGTGTTTTTTTGGAAACTGTAACTTTAGTTGTACTTTATCTTGGATTTACTGGATGGCATTACCATCCAGCCTTTTCTGCATACACTATGATAGACATCAAGCTGGCGTGGGAGCGGTTGAATGCCAACCTTCCTCTTATGAAAACAAATATTCAAGATGTTTCTAAAAGATAGGCACCCTGGCTATAAGTGATTTTTAACTTATTCCCTCAATCTCTCCCCATTTGCCCTACCCCATTCATTCCTACCTCTCTTCCGTGCAGTTCTTTATCAGTACATCAGGGAGTGTCAAAAAGTGAGAAATTGATGTTCAGTGTTTTGCTTACTGTAATTGCTTTCCTGGATTGCTAACCTAATGAATGTAACTCTGCAGGGAGCCTGCTGACCAGGGAAATAGTTGTTAGTTGTTAAGGCAGGCTGAAATCATTTTAAAGTTCAATATTAGACCTTTGGCACTTTGCACATGTCCTTTCCCATGATGCATTGGGGTATACCCAGCAGTGCGTGATAATGGTTGCCACATGACCCCATTATATGTGAAAGAGTTTTCCTGTGTGTGTGTTCATGTGAGAAGGAGAGGGAAAGAGAGAGTGAAATGATTGCTGGTTTGTGGCAGGGCCTCTGATTGTTTAGATGAGTCCTGGTTTTTGGTGTTAGAAACCCAGATTACTGCAGGTGATTTAGCTTTGTGTACACACACACACACACACACACACACACACACACACACACAACAGTATTTCCCTGTGTACAGAAATGCGGTAATTGTCTTTGCACCTGCATAGTGATATTTCCTGCATGCACCCATTCTTTAATAATCTCAGACTTGCCAGCACCCCACTAAAAAAGGTGCAAAAATACAGCTGCTGGGCAGTGTGACTTCCACTTACCAAGGACTACACTTCCCTTATGCCTTCGTTGATGTGCCTTTACCTGTTGAGACCAGGGCTGTGTCCAGAATCAGTCCCTATTTACTATATAATGCACTATATTCACTGCCTGCTGTTTTATCCAAATTCTGAGTGTGAAGTGTATCCACTATACTGTATAGTGCCCTCAAAAACTTCTACAATGGAAAGGAAAAAGTAGTGTCTATGGCATGTACACTACTTTCTGTTAACAATCCCACAATGCAATGCATCGCAATGCATTTTATAGATGATAAGGATTATTAACTATACTCTGTGGGTGAAATAGTGAACGCATGAACAACTATTATGCAGGTTTTCTCCATTTTCTTTGTTTACGACAGACCTACAGTAACAGAAGAAAGTCCTCCCTCTGTTTCTTCTGTTTTGACACTAACAAAAAGGCCACACTGATATATGGTGTGGAGCAATAGGCAATAGTACAAATTTGGGAAGTTCTCCAAAGCGCACTGCAAGTGGTTCTTAAAAATATTTGTCTTCAGAACTGCTGAGGATGTATGAGGACCTTCGTCTTCACTTGATTAAAGGTCCAATTAAATGCTATCTTTATTTCCTAAATGTGATGTGATTCCTGTTGAATTCATCTTAAGTATAAACCGATGATCTATCAGTTAGGAAGAGAAGGGGAATTTGATTTGGTAGGATGAACAGAAAAGCAGGGTTGTTCAAAAAGTTTGAATGACTTTATTGGTTGAACTTTTTTGTTATACACAGTCTTTAAGCATGAGGTGACCACTGAAGCTGATTTCCAGGAAGTAATATTTTTCTAGAAAGTTATAGTACCCATTTAATTCCTTATAGCATCCAAAGGCAACAGGGGCAGACTGTGCTGTATGTGTTCCATCCACAGTTGCCAAATTAGAGAGTGCAGTATCCTCACAAAACTGGATGGACTCAATGTACTAAATGAATGTGTTATACGTCAAAATACTGAACCTGAATCTTCTCAGTACTTTATCAAAGATCTAATCCAAACTTTATTTTCAGTTTACAAAATTTGTAAATTAAAGGAGGACATGTTGTAAAAGCAAAAATTAACAATATTTTTACTTTCAGCATGTATTATAAAAAAGAAAATTTCTAGAAGTTTTGGTGCTGCTTCACTGCTGTTATGGTTCTCTGGCATCACAACAACTGAAAACACAAAGTCATCCAACCATGACCCACTCCCACTGAGTCACAGCCTGCTGTAATCAACTTCAGCAGTGAGTGGGTGGAGCTGTGGGAGTGTGTGTTTTCAGCACACATGCTTGTTTATGTGGATGTGTGTGTTTGTGTGCGTGTTGAGGCTTTTGAAGTGGAACTCCTCCTGTGGCTGCTCTCTGAATACATTTGCTGGTTAAAGTGGCTGAAAGGAAGCGTCCTCATGGGCAATTTAGTGTGTGTGTGTGTGTGTGTGTGTGTGTGTACACCTGTATAACAAACACAGTTAGTAAGGATGACACTAAAATGAGATAGGCTAATCATCTTGAAAGACTCTGCAGCTCCATCATTAGCTGCGTTTACACGTGCATGATTATTTGTGCATTACTATTCTGTCCATATACTATTAGTACTATTTTTAGTAACACTGATATCTCATATCCCTCCTACAAGGAATCTTACTTGACATTGCAGACTGTCAGGTAGAAGTCAGAGTACATCCTCTAATGGTGTGTTCCCACCAAAAGCGAATTGAGCGTTTCTGGTGGTGATATTACATACAAAGTCAATACAAAGACGCGAATAGACGTCCGTGGCGTGAAAAGATGAAATTCGCGTCTTCCGCCTATTCGCGTGAGTTGAAAAATTTCAACTCGGGCGATATATTTGCGTGACCTGTGTCGCGAAAGCCAATCATCCTGAATGAGTCACCAGTGGCAAGGTATCTGCAGCATAGAAAACATTTAATTTAACTGAGCTGTAGTGAACACACTGTGGGTGTATACATAAAATATATGGCTGCACAGCTGCGTCATCAATAATAAACATAAATGATTGTGAGTTTAAGTTACACAGTATGTAGATATATATGTGTATATACAATAACGTCGCTGCCGTATTTATGCCTGATTTAGATTACGTTATTTTAAGTGTGTGATAGAGCAGCTACAATGTTACCATAGCATAGCTCTGATCGATCTGAACTCCATTGAGAAAACAAGCATTTTAAAAGTTGTTTGCTTGTTGTCTTGTGGACAGACCTGACAAAGCATCAGTTCAGATTTTTTTACAATTTGGCATCATGCTGTAGTTATTTCGGCATCCTTTTGATACGTTTATTGCAATTAAATCACAGCAACATCTGTTTATTTTGGGTTCATACCGCTGTAGTAAGCCATATGAAGCTGCCACTCACCGGAGACAGATGGACAGACGCTTCGCAGCTGAGACGGAACACCTGTAGTTGGTGTCCAAAATCCTGGCACTGATCCTAGCTAACAGGTCATCAAACTGGGCTCTGGTCAGCCTCAAGTAGCGCTGGAAGCGGCTGTCATCCAGACGCAGTTCCTGGAGAAGGCAGTGAAATTCACTGAGCTGTGTGCGCCTCCGGATGATGTTATGAACCCAAACACTTCGGCGTTTAGTTTTCCGACGTATTTAAGACTTCCACAACAGGTACAATGCAGCAAAGAAATAAACGTTGTTGGCACTCCGTTATTTTTTCCCAGAAGAGAAGGGCAAAACGGTTAATAACGGGTTTGTTTTTATTCGCGTTACTTGCACGAGTAACGCGAATAAAAACAAATGATCCAGTGGTCAAACTCAAGCGAGTAAAGCGAGGCGAATATTTGCTTCGCTTTTGGTGGGAACACACCATAACTGATGCCCACGGATTGTTTCAAATCCTCTGTAGAGACTTTTTATCTATAAATACTAATTAGGCTTCTCCATAGCCTAAAAATAATGTGTGAAAGATATTGATTGATATTGACAAATCATGTTTTAACAAGATGAGTGTCATCTGGTTCTCTGATTTTAACCATTTGCCTCAGCAGACCAGGAAGCATTTGACGTAGGTTGTTTGCGTTTAAAATTAGAATGTAAACATTTGCTGTGTCCCAATTCCATACTACATTTTGAGTGTGTGGTGTGGTCACACTGAACATACTACAAACAGCTGCAAAGTTAAAATGAATAGCAAATGGTGGTAAGACAGCTTCAGAAAGATATTGGAAAACAAAAATGTAAGTGTTAAACTTTTAGACAGAAATTTTGCTTTCAATTTGTGATATTTAATTAAAATAGGAAGTAGTGTTAAAGAACTCTTGTGCTCCAGATCTTCTGCATGTGCAGAGAAAATATTTTCCACACCGCACCAAGGTAGACATTGTTAATACATACATGAGGGGAGCAGGAGATTAAAAACACCACTCAACGCAGTAAAGTCCCATGCAGCCTCACCACTAATAGCCTCAAATTGAATTGAATTGAATTGAATGAACACTTCTCATGGTGTCATCACCACAAACAATACGTGTTAATCTCCACAAAAATGGGATTAAATAAAGGGCTTTTATACTGGATTGCATTAGATTGTATAGGTGTAGCAGATAAACATCTTGCATCAGTCATCTACAGTCCATCATCATCACAATATATACTGCATGTGTTACTGAAGAGAAGAAGAGGAAAACATACCCCTAAAATATTCCAAAAATCAGTAACTAAATCATATCACATACGGTAGCTTAAATATATCCTGCATTTTAGTGCAGGATATGTTTAGTTTTACAGACAGCAGAGACGGAAACAGTCTGAACGCTGTGAACCAAAGTGCTTCGGCTCTTAAACTTTGACACACCACCCAGCAGCATGAACACATGTGCCATTATTTAAATGTCACATGTCTATAAAATGGCAAAAGGCTGAAACTGCCAGAAAGCAGAAGAGTTCTGCAGTACAACACATACAGTATATCTCAGTGTTTGCCAGAGTACCTGGAACATGTTGCGAGAGCTTTTTGCGGTATACTGTAATGTGATATTGACTACTACTAAAACACACAGAGTGACAGAGTGGGTCCTTGGGGGATTTGTGACTGCTTAAGCTCTAGAGTCCATGCATCCCATCATCCCCCTCTGCATACTAAATTTTCTATGTATACATTGATTGATACTCATCAATGTGAAAGACCACCTGTCTCTCTCTTTCTCTCTCTTACATGCTTGACTCTTGCTTCTTCAGGTGTATCTCAAGTGGTTTAATCTCTTCAATCAATAGTCAATCATGTCAAGTACACACACACACACACACACACACACACCATTTACTGCATCTTAAACTGGCTTCTGTCCCCATTATTAGCTTTCTGTCCTGAGCAGTGATCCTGTGGCCCACTAGGGTCTCATTAGAGCACCAAAGGAGACATGAGATCCTGATTCAAAACAGAGTCACAGTGTTCACTAGTTATCAATATAGTTTTATTTTCTCATTTTCACTTTTAACAGTTTATAGCCTGATCATTGTGCTTGCTGTTATAGTCACAGTGAATTCCTTATATCATTCGGTCGGGTTTGAGCGGATGTTTTTGTAGGACGTAATGAAACATGTCCTCAAATGTAACTGTGTGCTTATTATGGCCTACCTAGTCCATCCAGCTCTGTACCTAGTTTGTTATGAGGAGCAAGATGATGATAATGATGCGATTCCAACCTGTGTATGTGTGCGCTAAGGAATGGATAATGTTTGAGTCCTTCAGTATTAGACATGCATTTTGGTGTCATCGCAATAATGTCAAATAGAAGGACAGTAACGAAAGAAAAAAGACAAGGTAATTGATCATTAATGTCACATCTAGTGAGGTTAACTTATAAATAATATGGTCAAATGTAGCTCCAGTCACCTCATTATGGTGTCTACCTGTTCTGTCAGTTTAGTGTCAAAGTTCTGTTGTGGCAGTGAGGCTGTGAATACCAACAGAGGCATACAGAGGACAGTCTGGCTGGTCTGCTCTCTGCTGCAGTCTGTCTCAGTTTTGTAAGTGTGATAGCAGCTGCCCAACTGTTGTGTTGTGGACAGAGTTGTTGACTTACCAGGCAGGGGATGTTAAGTAGTCTGATAAAGACTGGACATTGTTGGGATATTCTTTTCTTTTCTTTACTGATTTATTTTATTTGTCTTGACTTGCTGTGACTTACCCAGAAAACCTGCCAGTTGAATAGAGAAGTGGTGAGCCAAGACCCAGACTATACCAAAATACACTCACCAACTCTTGATGAGGTAGAAGACAATTCAAACAAATAAATGTCCTGGAAAGACTGTGGCCACGGTATTGTTTATGTAAATTGTGATGGAAAGCAATGCAAATTAAGGAGGAAGGTGAGGCAAATCTTCACTCCTTGTCACAACAACCTCCTCCTGTTCTTTATCCAGCTTGCTGCTATATTTTGTAATCTACAACAGACCTTTCTTCAAGGTCCTAGCTCTGCAAGCATCCACACTGCTGAAGTGTGTTTGAGATAGACAGTGAATCCCTGTCTGTGTTCATGGTAATGTGTCACAGCGTCCTTCAGGCTCCATACTTCCACACACAATATTATCCATACCACTTGCTATAACTCATTCACACACATACAACAATCTAAAAAAGGTAAATATGACAGTGTAAATATTAAAACAAAAGAAAAATGGCTGAAAAAGACAAAAATTAATGGCATTGGCCAATCCGGTGCTGACCAACATCACAAATATTATGTCAGAATGCCAGTTCTTCCTTCTACTTGTTATACGTACAGGCGATCTAAAATGCAATTACTGATGGATTAAAGAACATGTTGTGGGTCATTGAAAATTGTACTTGAATTTTTCAGCATTAAACTGTCCCAGAGATTTTGTGTTTTTCCAATAATTTTAGAGCTAAGGTTGACAACACCTTGAGATCGATTCTTTTCCTTGTTGCCAAAAGTTGAAATACTTTCAATAAAAAAGGAATAAAACATTGTCAATATTCTACAAAGGAGTTAAGTTTACATGACAGAAGTTCCTAAGTATTTGGTCGAGGCGATCTCAACAAATGCCATTAATAATTCTCGGAACGCTCTCTTTAGTTTCTTTATCATTAGTGTTAGATGCAATGAAAAGAAAGTCATGATGTGATATTCTCAACCAATCACATTATTCACCTTTGAGTGTGGATCGGAAGGCTTTGACATCTGCTGCAGACCACACTGGAGTACACTTAGGTGAACCCCACACCATTTGGAGGTAGAATCACTTTTCTGGACCCCACACCCAGACGTGACAGGGCTTTGACATTTTTACTAAACTTACAGAATTCTCAGAAAATTCCTCAGTCAGCCGAAGTGTGAAAACACCCGGGACAGTTGAGTGTTCTTATGGCCTCAGCACCTCTGCATCCCTTGTCATCTCTCTCTTCTCCATTCCATTTCTTCCTTTCCCTGTTTACACCTCTCCTCTCCCCTTCGTCTTTCCTTCCGCAATCTGTTTACCTAATACATTCTGGGGCTTTCCGTCGCTTAGTTTTCAACTTTTAGCAGATTTTAAAGTAACTGTTTGTACCCACAGGGTTTAATTAGCATCCCCTTCCCTCTGATGGTGGTACATATTTTGAGTACCTGTACAGATCGCTGGAGGAGAGGAGAGTTAATTGCCTTTCGCGGGTGAAATAGAGCCAAAAAAAGTAAGCTGTAGCCTAACAAAGTTTTTAATTGACTGCAGAGTTAACTTGGAGTCAAACTAATGAACGCCAAAGTAATTTGCAGTCTCAGCCAGTTTTCTGCTGTAAGAGAGAGTTGGTAAGAAAAAGTACATGGTAAGTTTACCTTGTAAATGTGTATTAGGGTTGTTACACTCAAATTTATGTGTGATACCTAAGACATTTTGTTTTTTTTGTTTCACCCATCGAGAAATGTATTTGGCCTAAGATTCAAATCTGTGTTGAACATCTTAATTGGGGCTAGCTTAAACACAATTTGGAAACTAAATTTAGTGTGTTCTCTGTCTGTCAGTGTGTTTGTTCTACCCATCAAGTCGATGTGAAGTGGTCTAATTGGGGCAAGCTCAAGCTTCACATATTTTAAGACACCCCTGCTGTGTTTGTTTAACTTGACTCCCTCTCTGGTGTCTGTGCACCCTGCAAACCTTCTTCTCCCTAATTTCCACTGAATGGCTTACTGTGGTATGCTATGTGTATGTGTGTGATATGTGTTTTGTTTATTGTGGGTTTACCCACACATGTTTACAGAAGCTTGCAAGAGACAGCTGGGTAGACAAAAGATGCCGGAAAGACAGGCAGGTGGATGAGCTGTGGCAGACGGACCAATATACCATATTTGCGTGGTGTCCAGCACAACTTGAGACAGACAGATGGACAAAATGTGGTATTCCATTGAGGCGGACAATGTTTCTGCATAATTATTTCATCTCTTTTTTCCAAACAGCATGTTGGAAAAAGTGATAAGCCCCTATCGGTATAAAAGCAGTTTCTGGTATACAGAACATATACCATGTACTGTATATGGATAAGAACTGGTCTGTATCCCTTCTCATCCTAGGACATTGATCTCTGTAGTGAACATTACATTGACCATTGGATAGCTTATTCTACTGATGCATGCTTAGTATCGCATTTCTAAAATGGAAGTGTTATTTTTGAAATACTATACGTTCAACTTCAACTGCATACTGCATGTGGATGCAAGCTAGCTTGAATGACTTAATCACATTGCAGAAAGTGCCATCAGGACTAACAAAATTTAAAAGCATTAGAAGTGGCTAATAGCGTTTGTGTGTGTGCTTTTTAGCTATGCTAGCAGCATGGTTCCAAGGATGGCAATGTCGGTCGGTCCGTCTGTCTGTCAGTCCACCACTTTGGTCTGGACTGAAATGTCCCAACAACTATTTGATGGATTGCTATGAATTCATGGTGCCCAGACGATGAATCCTAATGCCACTGGTATTCCGCTGGCTTTTCCTCTAGTGCCACTAGCAGGTCAATGTTTTCACTTTTTCAGTGATATATCTCAACAAATATTGGATGAATTGACATATAGTTTGGTTCAGACATTCATGCCCCCCTCAGGATGAACTGTAATCACTTTTGTGATTCATTAACTTTCCATCTAGCACTATGATTGGGTCAAAATTCCATACCGTTCCATTCCATATCCAGCAATGTCAAATACTTTGGTTTATGATCAAGTACCAGCAAAACTAATTAAATTCTCATCAGACTCAGCTGTACTTTGTGTTGTATTTCGCATGCCACCATCCTATACCAAGATGGTGATCATGGTAAACATTATACCAGCTTAGCATCAGCATGTTAGCATTGTCATTTTGAGCATGTTAGCATGCTGCTGCTAGCATGGCTGTATACGCTTAGTCTTGTTTTCAGATACAATTTAGGTTGTGTGAAGAGGTTCTCCCTCAGGGCACTTTGACAGGCTCGGGTTTTTGTATTTGATACTTTATTCAATTCATCACCAGAGTTTGATTAGGGCATGGGTCGTTTCTTTGTAATTCAACCAGTTCAACAGAAATAGAGACTAGTAATGTGTTATTATGGTGCAATCCATTTCAAGTTATTTGTTTGTTGCTTTTAGGGTTCTAATATGAAATATGTTTGACAGTATTTGAATTTTACTTTGCTACCTTGCACATTGCTCACAGTTTGGATTATACACCTTACCTCTGAGCTCAAAGTTTAAAAAGATTATTGAATTATTTGAACCACTAACCTTTCAAACTGTATCAAACCAGATTATTAGAAGCTTTAACATGAAGAGAGCATCTCTGAGCTTCCAGTGGTAGACTATTAGTCGAATTTAAAGCAGTACTTGGCCATTTTCTGAAGAAGTTGTCTCTTCATTTGTGAAGTCTAGCCTTTTCACACATACTGCCACTGCACATAAATAAATAAACCAAAATAGCATGTGTGCTTGGAGATACCCACACAGTCCTTGCACCCAAAACCCACCGCTCTGCGCTGGTCGTTGCACTTTAGCATTAAAACAGGGCCTAGAGGGAGAGATCCCTCAGCAGCAATAGAGCCTATCCATCATCCCTCTGTGGACAGATACTCAAACTGCTGTCATCACTGCTGAAGTTTTTGTCGCTGGCAGCTTTTCAGCATTCCTGTCTATCATCTGTGTTTCCACACATGCACACACACCATGCCTCTTTTTCCCTTCTCCCTCCATCTCTCTTCCCCCTGACTCGTGTTTTTTCTCACGTCTCTCGCTCAGACACAGAAGCCCCAGCAATGCATGCGTGACTAACTGACTGCCCGAGCTGTGGCGTAAATCAGTGCGCTGATGTCAATGTGGGACACTTGTATGTGAAATTTCCTGTTGGACGCCGTGACATGGGGAGCATGACGGCATTTAATGGCCCAGACCCCTGCGCTGATGGAGGGGTGATGGGGGTAACAAGTAAAAAACAGGACAGGAGAGGGGAGCCAAGGAGAGGTGGTGGGCTGAGGAAAGAGGGTGCAAAGCATAGAAACTAAGTATGATATCCCAAGAGAGTACATGCAGCACGCTATTAATTTAGCCACAAATAAATATTCTAGTCTATTTTTAGTAAAGTGAATAGTAAGTTGAGATGTTGAAAGCAAGTTAACAATTCATCATGCATGGGTGAAGCCATACAGCCCAAGTTCTCTAGAGTGACTTTGTGTTGTTCTGGGAAAAAACATTATGCACTCAAATTACATTTATGTAAAAACCATTTAAACCTTTCTTGTTTCTCATTAGAAATCTGATTGGACAAAGTGTGCTTAAACTGCTTTTTAGAACCAAAGTTCCACCCCACATTCAGAAGCTATATGAATCGCTTTAGCAATCTTTGCATGGAAGCCATACAATTATTTACATGACTGTGGGTACTTTGGTGCTGCCGAAGCAATTTGCCAATCCCTGTACCGACTGCATCATCATTGATCCAAGTAAAGAATGTCCCCTTAGCTGTGATAGTGTGCGAGCAATTACAACAGTTTCTATAATTTACAATGTGTCTAGTTTTGCTAAGCCATGCACTTTCTTGTATAGACAGAATAAAGGAAATCCTTTCAGAGAGGAAAGCTGCTGCATCTTAAATGAATAGCAGTCAACAGCCTTTGATCAAAAGCCATGGTATTGTGTGTGTGTGTGTGTGTGTGTGTGTACTGTAATGCGTTCTGCCTGATGTATTAAAGAATAGTTTGACTGAAATATGAAGAGAATGTAGACCCAAGCAAACCAAGTTAAATCAACAAAGTGTCCCCAAAACAGCCCAAGTGGTTGAAGAGAAAGACATGGAAGGCTTGAAATGATGGACAGAGCCAAGGAAACAAAAGAGAGCTGACAAAAGGGGAAGGAGAGTAGAGGTCACACAGAGCTTGATCGGGCGAGATGTAACCTGGAGGGATGGGTCTAGGGTCTAGTGGAGGTTACAGGATGGAGGGATGGATGGTGGGTGGGGGTGGAAAAAAGCCAAGCACAGGAATGGCATGATCAAGAGGAGAGACAAACATGGAAAGAGGGGAGGAGAGGGCACACATGACCAGAAGGCATTTGACAGAGGAAAGTCGAATGACAGACATCATAAAGATGTAATGTGGTTCCACTCTTATACACTAGACAATATATCCTCTGAACGATCAAAATGTAATTGTGAATGTAAAAAAAACACTTTTTAAAAAAAATCAAACATACAAAAACATACAGGCATTTAGAATTTAAATGTAAAGCAGCTACAAAGAGCACAACGTTTCATACTTTTGTCTAGAGATATGTGTCAAGAATAAGCACGTCATTTATGGTTAAATCAACTCACTCAATTTGTAAATTGTGCTTAAACCAGCTGAGATCAAGTCAAACTCTTAGTCAGAGGCACTGTTTAAAGTTGGCATCTAATACCTTTTATCCAGTCCAGAATAACCAGATACAATTGGATCCACTGGATCGGTATCAGCCCAGATACTGACCTTATAAAGCAGATTGCGTATTGGCCAGATGTGAATTCACATTAAATACAGTTTCTTCATCTATGTCTTAATAGAACTTAATGTTTCTGCTATCAGCTGCATTCATTCAGTAATGGAGGGCAGCCAACAAAATTATTTTTTGATTGCCACAGCAATGCTAGTGCATAATATTAGCTTATTTATCACTATATGCCTATTGTCAGATAGGTATTCAATTTTGGCAATATCGGTATTGAAATTGGTAACAGGACAGAAAAAGTCCATCCCTAGATACAATTAACCTGTATCAGTGCACCATTACTGGCCTGCCAGGAAACAAATTATATCTATTTGTTTACTGTTTACGCTTGAGAGTAACAAAGACAAAGTGACAGAGTGTCTTTGTAGATGTGTTCAGCTGTAGCATATGGGCACTTACCTTGTGAGGCTGCTGGATTCGCGAGATCACGCAGGCTTCAAGTTATGCGCTTGCGGCCAATGTTTTCACTCTTCTCCCGACTGGCTTCGGCTCTCCGACTACGTCATATGGTTCATTGATCTGATTGGTTGAAGTTAGCACGTGATAGACAGATGGTTCAACCAATCACCTGCCAAGTATTTTTTGAAAGTGCCTGCCCTTTTCCAAACAGTTTCCAAGGACGACTTTTCAGATGGTTCTGTGTAATGCGTACAGTGTTCCAGATTGTTAAGACTAGTCCAGCAAGTTAGGGAAGACATTACTGAAAGCTGTAATTGGTGAATTTCGCCCGAAATTCAAAAATTTTATATACTAATATTTAATATACTATAATATGTTTGGTTAAATCTGTGTTGATGTGCTTTGAATTTATGGTCTTTTTTACATGGTGGATCATATTAGTTTGTCACTGTTGATTTACTTTTTTAACTGCTTGTTAGTGTTTAATATCTGGCTTTTCCATCTAACACTCATACTCTCTCTTTGCCTCTCCCTGTCTCCAATCCAGGAGGATTTTCGGAATAAGGTTCAAGATTACATCAAGCACTACGCCAGATGATAGACGCATTGGCTACCTACATCAGCCTGCACCAACCAACCAAACTGCTCTACCTTGCCTCCGCTTATCTTGGCCAACTCCCCCATGTGTGTGAATCAACAGCTGACTCTTTGACTCTTTTACCACCCCCCTCCTCTTGACACCACAGCCCTGCCCATGCCCTGCTGTTCACCTGATTGCAATAAACTCCACATTGCAGGAACGAAATAAAAAAAAAGGAAAAAATTATGCGTTTCAGGAAGGGCTTGCATACAAAAGAAACATATGCTTTAATAATCCTAATCAATTAAGTGTTACAATGACCACAATGTCTGCTCATTGTGGCGAGATCACTGAATGACGACGCCGCTGAGGTGTCCCTGAGCCTTTCGGAAACGAGCCATGGTAACGAACAGCAAGGGATGTGATGATTCACCGGCGCAAAAAAAAAAACAACCTTACATTTAGCTGTTATAACATTTGACGAATCAAGAGAAAGAATATCTGTTACTATCAGCTCTCTGTTCCAGTGCCTGCCATGTTTGTGTCGCTAAAGAGAAAATGCATGTGAGTTCACATAAACGTATACACAGACACACGCACACAGTGTCACATCCTGTAATAAAAGGTGAACACATACATACACAGGTTTCTGTACACTTGTCTATTACTCACACACGCGCACACACTCAAGCTGGAAAGCCTACAGCCCCACTAGACAGCATGTGAATGAACACATTCTTCAGTTCTGTTTTCATTCTCCTTGCATGTTCACACACACACACACAGACAGACACAAAACTCACATACAGACCTTCTGTGTGTTTTAAGCTCCAGTGGGATAAAGTACGACTACTAAAACCACAGCCAAATGTATTGTAATGTTTTCTGCTTCACCTCCTCTCCGTGCCCCTGCTCTTCCTCTCCTCACTGTCCTTTTTTGTCCTTCCTCCATCTGTCTCTCTGTTTCACACAGACACACACAAACACATGTACCTTTTTCCAGTGAGGATGGAGAGGTTTATTCATACTTGCAGTGCAATCAGAAAGTACCATGACAGTTACACATTTTGGTCCGTTCGCTCTGTATTTCAGCACAGTGAAACAACGACTACGAGTTTAAAGGAATGATTTAGATTTCATTTTACATCCATAACAAATAAACAGTGTAGGAATTGTAGCTCCTTTTGTACATAGTCCCCCAGGTTTAATGGATATAATATCTTATAAAAATAAATTATACTGATGAACCTACAGAGAATTATCAGCTGAATCTGCAGCTCCTCTTGGGATAACGGAGCTTTATAGCGAGTTTCAGCTCATTGTTTAGCTGTTCGGGCCACAACTACTGTTGTGGTTCACTCTCACTGCTCTCATAGCATTGTTTTCAGTGAAAAAGCTCTTAACACCCACTGTACACTACCTGCTTAGCAACAAACAGCAGACAGACACAGTTAGTGACTAGCTGGTGAACAAAGTGGAGCAATTAGCAGCTAAAGAGCCAGATATTCCCTTCAGGGGTTGGTAGAGACCAAAAACAGAGCCAAAAGAGAATGAATATTGGATTTAGATTCATCAGGTGCACAGAAACTTGACTCTAAATAAATGATAATGTTGCTCTGTAACAGCTGGATGTGTAAATAAGAAACAGTTTTCTAACAAGTTTCAAACTTGATAACTCATTAAAATGAGACGATGTGGGGATTAGGTATAGAAGGACATATGAGACCCACACTGTTCACCCAACATGGATGTGAACACCTTAAAACACCCTTACAGCTGAAAGTCAGCACTTTAACCTCACAGTCATTGTTTCATTTCATTGCCACTGTGGTGCAGTACAGAATAAAATACATTTTACCGTCCCAAGACTTTATGACTGCATTGTACGTCCCCTCTCATTCTGGTTGCTGTGGGAGATTTCCCAAGCGAACATGCAGAGTGTGTCTTTCTAGAAGGACAGTTCTCCATTTCTCTTTGTCTCTTTCTCTTTGTGTGTATGGACTGTATCTTTTCACTGTCTGGATGTGTTTGGAGAAGTCAGTAGCAGAGGTTCATGAAGGCAGTTAGATAGCAAGCTAACTAGCTAGCGAGCAGGCTAGTGAAGTAACACGCTAGAAAGAGAGCCTACTAGCATCCTTACAATGTGGCACGCTATCCTACAGTAGGCTAGGTTAAAGTCAAAAAGCTACTTTTCATGAAATTGGAAGTGTTGCCCTTGTTGCACTCTGGACACATTTGGAGGAATGAAAGATGACGTTCACTCGGTAGCCAGTTGGCAAGCTTGCCAGCAGATTAGTTTGCTTGCTACAATGCTTGTTAGCTCACTTGTTAGCTAGTTAGCTTCCTTATGAACTTGTATAGGCGCTGCTATTCCTCTGACTGAATTGACTAGAGTAGATTATGAGGTGCACTGCAATGGACAACACCTCTGGACATTCGGAGCTAACCAGATAACGTCAAACTGTCTTTATGAACCTCTGCCGTTCTGGATTTTGGCCATAAAATGCACGTTCATTTTGTGTGTGTGTGTGTGTGTGTGTGTTAGAGAGAGAAAGAAAGAAAGAGAGACTGTCACTCAGTTAGCCAGTGAGGGTGTGGCGTGCGTATGTTTGTGTGTGTGTGTGTTTCAGCCCTGGCTAGCGTAGTGCCTCCAGTTTGAACATCAAGACTGTTCCACTCCATTCAGCTTTGTGTTCACACGTCTGCATGAGGCAAAGTCTATGTGATCAACCAGTGGTGCATTTTACTAAGGATGTCAGAAATGTAGTTGTTGAAGAGTGAAATTTTGTGCTTGTTGAGTGTGTGTGTGTGTGTGTGAGCGCGTGTGTGGGCAGTTACAGTATGACGTGTGTTGAAATGATGTGACCTGTTAGCATGCTCTGGTTCTCTCTTGCCCCTCTTTTCTTTTTTGTTATTCTGGCCCAGGGTTTAACAGCTCAAATGATTCTGTTTTCCTAGTGAAAGAAAACAGAACAACAGACGACACTAGCTTCTGCCAAAATAAAGGACCTGAGAATATGACAAATACGAGGTCCATTGAAAGCAAATGTGAATGTGGGCGTTCCATGGCATTTTCCAGCATGGTTTTGGTCCACTCAAACCTTGAAGGCTAATGTAACTGCCTTTTAGTATGAAGCCATCCTGCGTAATCGCCATGACAGTTAATTGTAATGGTAGTGGTTGCCTCCAGGATATGGTAGCCCAATACTCTGTGCTTAATCTTAGCCTTACTAATACTCTGACTTTAGCTTCCTATTGGACACCTTGTCATATGTCCTTTAGTTTGGCAGTTGGCAGTGTTTTTTTTTTCCCCAGGCTGTTATTGGGAAATGTCTCTGCTTGGGCTAACTCCATCTTTGGGCCAGGAGAGAAGATTAACAACTTGTTCTTCTTCAAATCCTCAAACTTTTCTTTCTCAGATTGTATATCCATTTTTTAAGATATATTAAAGAGAATATAAATGAAACAAATGCATCTTGTTTGCTTCATGTGCTTCTTTCACTAACAATTGACAGCATTGCAAGATAAAAGTTTCAGTAAGGCTATAGTTATTTTAGGACAGCAATAACGATTATTTTCATTACCAATTAATCTGCCAATTATTTCTCTATTAATCATTTGGTCTATAAAATGTCAGAAAATTGTTTAAAATGCCCATTGCTATTTCCTAAAGCCCAAAGTAACATCTTCAAATAGCTTGTTTTGTCTGACCAAGACGGGATTGTGGAGGATGAAGGACGTTCGCTGTTTGTGGACCAGATTTCCAAATTTCCTTTGGAGCTTTTAGCCACATCTGGTGCCAGTGGAGTTGCTCGGTTATCACATGACCAAAGTTTCACACTTGATGACAACTGAACCATCTCCATGCCATCTGAGCAAACTCACTCCGTTGATGACGCTCATGAGATGCGGCTAAAAGCTCCATAATAAATCTAGTAAGTGGAGCTTGAGTTAAAAAGTTTTTCTCAAAGGCCCATTATTATTTAATTTATTTTATTATTTCAGTGGTCAGCTGGTTGTTTCTGTTTTTGAACTTTTGGTGAAAAATATTTTAAATGTGTTGTCTGCGTGCTGTTTGTATCTGTACAGTGACAGTCTATTCCTCTGCTCTTCACCGACCTACAGTAGAAGTGAGCTGTACTTAGCCCGGAGTGGCTCACACACTTGCACATGCATGCACACAATGTTTAACGTCATCTGACAACTGTCAGCCATTCACACTTTGACTTGGCTGAGGAAGACACACACACACACACACACACACACACACACACACACACATACAATGCCAACATCTGCCAGTCACCCACACAGCTCGGTATTACGCCTGATTTTGGAGGAAACAATCATGCTGTACACTCGCCCTGTGGCTATACTAACTTATGAATGTCCAGTGAGTGTGTGTGTGTGTGTGCAATGACAGCTGACAGCCATGGCCAGGTAATGAGATGGTTGAATGCTATAAATCATATTTCTGCAGTTCTTTGGATGTGTGTCACAACACACCTACCTGCTGAGCCAAAATATATTCTGGAATCAAGTCCTTTTTAAGTAGGCTCCATTAACTTAAAGTACATATTTCCACTTCCATTAACAGCCTTGGGGAGGATGGTGAGAAAATAATGAGGAGCAGCAGAAATCATGTCTCTGCAGATTTCCTGTTGACAGCACACCTGCCAGCCGCATTAAGGAAGAGATTAATGGGTTTAAATGATGGGTCATTTGTCATACAAATTGGCTGCAGCCAACACTGCTGTAACCTGGGAGCTGATTCTGATTGGTAAAAGAGGATAATGTCGAAGCCTGAATCTAAGCATGTGTTGTTTCCGTTAGCTTGCAAATTCAGAATCAGAATCAGAAATCCTTTAATAGTCTCACAGTGGAGAAATTTACATTGTTACAGCGCAGATAAGAGGTAGAATAAAAGATAAATAGGGATATAAATAGAAAAATAATTAAAATTATTAAATAATAAGTAAGAGCACGGTAGGTACACATCTATAAAGTATATGAAGTGTATAAGGTGAATAAAGTGTGTGGGAGTGTATATATTGCACATAAGTGTTATTATTGCACGACGGTGAGGTAACAGTTCGTGTAGTGGTCTACCAGGGTCCATGGTGGTTGTACAGTCTGACCGCTGCAGGAAGGAAGGACCTGCGGTATCTCTCTGTGAGACACCGCGGGTGAAGCAACCTGTCACTGAAGGAGCTGCACAGTGCAGACAGAGTGTCCTGGAGGGGGTGGGACGTGTTGTCCAGCAGGGATGACAGCTTGTTCATCATTCTCCTGACTCCCACCTCCTCTACCGTGTCCAGAGGGCTCCCCAAGACAGAGCTGGCCTTCTTTACCAGTTTGTCGAGTCTCTTCCTGTCGGCAGTCGAGATGCTGCTGCCCCAGCAGACCACTCCATAAAAAATGGCTGATGCCACCACGGAGTCAAAGAAGGTCTTTAACCTACAGCAGCTGTGAAACTGAAAATATGTTGTCCTGGGGAGACCTCTTTTTAAAATACAACCCACAAGTTACAAGCAGAATAAATAAGGGTTAGGAGTGTCATTTTTGAAAAGCACATAAAGAAAAAAGCTACAAAAACTGATATAATCAAATAAAAGATTTTCTTGAGCTGCAGATTGAGGCCTTGTAAATTGCTGTAATTGCCACCAGTCTCACTGTGATTGACAGCTCATCTATCTGGATGACTAGCCAACTCCTTTTTAATCTTATGACTCATCTCCTGAGTCATTTCCTCTTATAATCTCATGGGGCAATCAAAGGGAAGCAATTATTGTGGGAAATTTATATTTGTGGCATCTTTGTTACAGTTCCTTAAGACTGGAAGTACACATGATTGTGTATTTCCATACCAGGCAATTGAAAGGATGATGTAAACATCAAAATACAAAGAAAAATCTTGTTTGGGTGGATGCACATCTTTTTGCAAGAGCTATCCATATAAATGCTACTTTTAAATACGCACAAGTAATCATTTCATAAAAGCAGGTGTCAGTTCTTTTTTTAAATGGTACATATACTGTACCTTATTTTAAAATGACAGCAGTTCACATTCCTAATTTCCACTAGGTGTGAATCATATCACCTCTTGACAATTTTTAGAAGATGTCTGTCTTATAATACAGCACGTAAAAATGATTAAAAAAGCTCTTGTAACTTTACACTTCCTCTCTTCATATAAAAGTATAATTTGCACCCACTGACCTTTCCCCAACTGACACGTATTTGTGTGTAGGTGTGTGTGCAAAGATTTGGGGTTACCTGGGCCCCGTTCTTCAACTGTGGTTTAACTAATGTTAATTATCCTGTTAATTCTCATCCAGCTAGCTTAGTTCTTTGAACTCAGTGAGAGGATTGATTTGTCAGTTTTAGATGAAGTTATCTGGAATATTCATCATAAGCTAGGTTTCCATCCAAACATAGCGCAAATTGGCAAAGAAAAATGCGAATTAATGCGCGTTTTCCATCCACTACTGTTATGCAAATATTAGGAGTTGGTGGCTCTAATCCTCCAGTCGGGTGTCATTAAACTATTGCAGAAGAAGAGGGCGCATTTCGATTAATTGTTCAGCTCTGCACACACACACACACACACACACACACACAGAGAGAGAGAGATAAATGTTTACTTTCCCTCTCCAATCAGTGCAGCAGAGAAGATGAGCAGAGACTGTAATTTGTGTTCGTTATCATCATCATCATCCGGTCTGATTAAACTGTGCGTGTGTGTGTGTGTGTGCATGTCTGTGTTGGAGGGTGTGGTAGGGTGATGGGTCACATCCAGAATTGGAGAACAGTCTCAGCCGGATCATTATCTACCTGTCGCTGCTGACACACAGATCAGGTTATCTTCTTATTACGGCAGTGATGCACTACTTCCAATTTCCTTTCTTTTGCTTTCCTTCTTTTTTTGTTCTTTCCAGTAATAATGACAGAAGCTCTTTCATTTCATTCTTCCTTTTCCTCCTCCTCTCTCTACAAATACATGTTCATTGGTTGTAGTAAAAAGGTCTACAGTACACTTTAATAAATTACATCCTTAAGTAGAACAAGTGTTGTGTCTAAATATATCTACAAACAAATGGCAGGTTAATCTATTTTGTGAACAGATACATTGTATGTATGGAGCAGGGTAGGGAAATCAGAGATGATTAGTAATGTCTGTTAGCCCTGAAGCTAGACAGTAAGAGATGGATCAGATGTCAAAGGTATATCTTTGTTTTAAATTAACTGTATATGTGTGTATGCAGTGTGTGTGTGCGTGTGAGTGTGTTTTCTCCGTCTCTCTGTCTGTGTGTTTGTTGTGGTGACCTAGTGGGCGTTTGGTGCCAGCTGCTTATTTCTCTCCTGCTTCTGTCTTTCCTCTCCTGCTGCTCAGCTGTATGCAAACTTCATCTCATCTGCCACGCTGGCTGAAGATTGTGGCTGTTTGCGCCTCATTTCTGCAGCTTTTTACATCCCCACTGGTTCACTGTAGAGCTGCAACCCATGCAGCGATCACGCACGGGAAAGTTATAGGAAAAAGGCGGGGTCCAGGTCAGAAATTGCAGGGGTCATACCTCAGTTCCCATCACTGGGTTGATATAAGTGGCTGACAGCAGTTTCAGAATGTGTTTGGGACTGAGGTCCTGTAGGTTAATTGCAGGGAGAACTCGGCTGGATATTGCTTGGAAAATGATGATACCACGTGATGTTGATACCAACTTACCATCTACCTCTTTTGTTTTCTTTGCTGCTGTTCTTTTTCAGACAAAGGGGGCATGTCCTTTTTCTGGAGCCAGACATTTACCCTTTCTGTACTTATTTCTCTGTCATGAGCCCTTTTCAGACATTACTGGCTTCGTCTGTTTATCTGTGATGGCTTGTGTCATTCAGACAGAGGAGACCGTTATGTAAATGTTTTTTTTATGGCTTCATTCAGACCTGACAGGATCTTTATGGAAAGAGTGGTAGCACCGCTGCTGCGAATAATGCCAAGGAAGAAGAATGTTTTCTATTCTCTCACAGGTTTTTTTTTTTTTTTGCATTTGAAGCCTTAAATAATGACCCCTGTGAGTGTATAGGGAGGGACTGCTGGTCTGGTTCCTATTGTGGTAGGAAGAGTTGCGGAAATCTTATTAGGTCTGATCTAAGAAAGATTGCCGTTAGGGCTTTTATGTAAAAGTGACTCGGGTACCCGAGGTGCATGTCAAAAAGGGGCTATAGTAATTATAATGTGATGTACTACACAAAGTGTTGAATTAACCCGAGGGTAGCTAACTTGTCGCTTGATAAAACTTTGTCTACATCTATATTTGTGCATGTTCTGTGCCTTTAAAATGTGAAAGGGAGGAATGGAATTCATTGTAGTTCCTACAAAGCCACATCAGAAGGCAGCGTTACCTGTTTTTTGGAGTACAAATCTGAAAAACTTAACAGCGAGTTGATTTGATCTACATGACAAAAGTGCCGGGCACTACCCAACACTACAATCAACACTTATAGACACCTCTTTTTGTTGCTGCACTTTATTTCAAACTGTCATTGTCCAATCTTGTTAGGCCTCTCTCAATTGTCATTTGTGTATATAAAGTTTTAAATTAGTTTGTCAAGTCAAGATGTGAGAGAGGATGTGTACTTTATTCCTTTCATTGGTGGCTGAGAAGCTTTATGAAGGAAGAGTCCGAGTTTGTGTGTTGTGTCTTGTCTGTTTACTCTGTATTTGTATGTGTGTGTCCAGGTGTGTCTGTGTGTGCGCCATGAATGGCCAGATGTATATAGGCTCCCACGTGTCTATGTATGTTCCACAGTGTGTGTCTAACATTGAGCGCCTCTCTATTTCCTTTGTTCCGCTTAAAAAGCTGCCCACACGCTCTCTCCAGCCGTGGGAGGCTTTTCATTGTGCAGTGAAATTAGCTTGGCAGCCTGCAAACAGTAATACATTTAGTCACGCCAACTTTTACAGAAGCAGAAACAATGCGTACATCACTGTAATTGAATAAAGCTCCATCTCCACTCTTATTGTTTTGTTTAATTGGAACAAAGTTAATGTCAGATGAAGGTGCATTTTTTGACATTTATCATTTAACTGCGGTTTCAGAGTCAGAGGCCTTGGGTGGTGGATGTGAGGCAAGGCCGTGATCATTGACATGCTTGAATCACGCTGCAAGGCACAAAACGAATCTAGTTCAAGTTAATTTGTATGGCACATCTTCATACAAATGCAGATCAAAGAAGATATACTGTACATATGAACAAGTAGAAAAAGGGATGGCACCAACAAGCACATTCAAATGCATACTACTGTAAGTGCTGTACAGCCTTATGCATATCTAATGCCTTATGCACACCCACAACAACATTATGCACACATAAAAGAGCGTTATGGGTGCCAAACAGCATTGCACACATCCAGTAGCATTATGTAGCCCATCACCTGTTGATGAAAAATATTATGTTGTGAAGTCACAAACAAGCAAATGAGATGGACTCGCCATGCATGGAATGAGTCACATAAGAGTCGCTTTCTTCGCCAGTCTTTTGCATCATACAGTAGTCATGGGTCCCTGATGTGTGCACATTTTTTTTTTTCAATCAGTTTCAATTTTGTGTCACAATTCTTCACACATACAAGAGAGAGACCTGTCAGTGTTTTTTCACGGCAAGCATTTCGTATCAGGGAACCTGAATGTAAGTAAGATAAATACTTGAATCCATAGTTGTCAGATCATAAAGATTTCTGTGTCTACAATAAGCCATTATCATGTAGCCTTAACTGAGAACACACTTCTTTTCTCACAGATAACACACAGTATCTAGTAAACTCTGCAGCGCATCATTGATTCAGCAGTGCATGGCTCAGTCTGCTTCATGAGCCCTTTTCAGGCACTTTGCTGGCTTCATCAACCTGTTAATGTGATGGCTGTGTGTCATTCAGACAAAGGAGACCCTTATGTACAGTACCTAGTAACTGCAGCACATCATTGATTGAGTGGCTCAGTGAATTGTTGTTATACAGTCAGGTTTGATATAAGAAAACAGTGCACTTCCTTAATGTAAAAACAATGTTTCACGTTGTGGACTACTTTTGCATCTGGGTCACTAAACTTAATTTCAAGGATGAACTTCCCAAAATGAAAAATGTTTCCCTACTCTGCACTGTTCTGTCAAATCTAAGACACCTGTGCATATTGTGCTGTCAGCCACATCCCACACCAGTGACCTCATGAGCCATTTCTGAGGTTTCAAACGCAGTTAGCTTGCTAATTAGTTTCAAAAGGCAAAGTAGTCTCAGTTGGCTCCTTCCAACATCCTCCTACTGCACTCATGGACCTTGTTGAGGATACTGCAGAGATAATGTTTTTGACAGGAAATTAAATGGGCTGGTGAAGTCACCGGAGAGGAGACTGTTAATAATTTCTGTCTGTTTACTAAATGAGCAGTTTGTTTGATGGCAGTGTTCACAGAGAATGCAGGTGTTCACACAGTGCATAGAAAAGAAGTGGAGGACAGGATGGTGGATGGACATATCATTTTTTTCTTACACCTTTACCATGATTTTGACCTCAACTTTATTGATAGAAAAGCAAAAGCTTACTCATCAAAACACATTGGGTGTATCTTTGAGATCTAACAAATGTGTTCAATGCATTTCCTTCCTCGTAGAACATTTGCAAAGCAGATCGATTTTCTTTAAAGATTTTAAATCCTGCATTGTTTACATCCATGTTTACTAGCTAGCAGTCTTTTTCTTCTTTGCCTTTGCTGGCGCATTGCTATATTTCTTTGCACTATTCACTGACTGCCAACTGTCAATTAGTGCAGCAGGAATCAGATAATGATATGTCAGCCGATATTCATTTTTTACCTAACATTTTTTTTGTTTGTTTTTGTGACCAAGATTTGTACTGAACCGAATATTTTACAACTGAAAAATCCTGTACGGCTCATGGTGTGATTACCCTTAAATAATGACGTCACAGTAGGTTCTAACCGCCAAATACTCCTTACACATACACATAAACTAATTTAATTACTCTTACCCTTCTTTCAATTACTTTCTCCTAATTTAGTTTTTTGTAATACCCCTTCCTCCCTGTCTTCCTCCCTCTCACCCTCTCTCTCCTTTTCCCTCTCTCTCCCTGTCTCTTGAGGCAGGCCACTGTAAGGCCTCTGAGTGCAGAGTGTGAGACGGGTCTGATGAGACTGCTTAATGTGACTGAGAAGATAAATTGGGGCTGCATGGCTCATAGTCGCACACAACACCATCCATGCAACGTAATTTATTTTTTTCACATGATTTTTCATAACACAGACCATGCTGACATGGAGATGATAGGCTATGACCACAATTTGACAAGCACAAGCAAGAGATTTCTTTCTTTTTTTTCTTTTTATTGAGCCACCAGAAAACTTAGTTTAAGTTAATCTACTTTTTTGGGCAGGTCTTGTTAGGGTCTCATCTCCCAGGCTGCCTGTTGGCAGATTGAAATGTTGCTCGAGGTTCCGCTGGGAAATTGCAAACAAGACAGAAATACACCAGGGCCACTTGGGAAGAGGAGGAATTGAATTCTGACACACATGCAGAGCACTGAAAATAACATGTATTAACATTTACAGCAGACATATGTGAATGACATTATGGCGTCTGTTATAACCTGTGGGGACATCATGAGGAGGCAAGTGGGAGTATTTTCTGTCGTCAGGCACTCAGATGTATCTTATTACTCCAACCACTTCCGCCATTTTTTTTTTATCCCCGACATTCTCTTAATTTCCGACCTCACAGCTGGGGACAGGATGAACTGTGGCTGCGGGAAACTTTCACATTAAATGCTATTCCTCATTAAGCCACAGTGATATTTTATTTTACTGTCATCATGGTTGACTCAACAACACACATGGCCATGACAGTACAAAGTAGATGACAAAACAATACAATATAACACAACACAGTGAAAATGACGCAATGCAGTACAATAAAAAATACACAGCTACAAGAAGCTGATTTGGAGCTTTTGTGACCAAAGACGTCAAATGTCAAATGTCAAAAATTTAGGAGCAAATTCTCACAATGTGACTGCTGCAGTGACCCACATCTGCAAACCAACCAATCAGAATACAGCATGAAATGACCCAGAATGCATTGGGTGGCACCATATTTCGTAACACACACAAACCAAAACGATGGAGGCAAAACAAAAAAAGACATTTGTGGAAATCTGGCCAATAAGAAAACCTTGCTCAGCTATGGCAGCGCAGATGGATGAGCTGAGCTCATGACATGCCTTTGCTCCCATATGCTTTTTTTTGGGCGCTACGACTCAACACGGATTCATCGCACAATGCCTCAAATTGATATTGTACAGTCGGACACAGATTGCGACCAATATTTAATTAGATCCATCTCGCACAGTGTGACATGTAATAAACTTAAATGATCGTTGTTGTTGCACAGTCTAAACGCACCTTTACTCACACACATCACATTTAGCCCAGTAAAACCAGTTTGTGTCTATATTAAATGATTTGTCAGTACAATAAGTTCCATATTGATGAAGATTATACAAAATGATTGAAAGCACCTACTAAATGGACCTTGTGGTGAGATTGTTTTTTCAGCTATTTCCAAGGTCAAGAATGAACTTTGAACCTTAACTTTTTAGCCAACATAGATAAAAAGTTCTTTAAGTGCTCGGAAGAAAAATGGAAGTTTGAACATTTACAATCCCACAACAATCAGGAAACTAGGTTTGCTGATGAGGATCATGTGATGTGGTTGAAAGCTCCAGATCAGCTACTAAATGGACCTTGAGGTGGTCAGGTATCATATAATTTCTGGTTAATCAACTTTTCAACTGAAAAAGCAGACGCAGAGACTATAAAAATAGCATATAGGCCTATTATTAACAATGAGTTTTGAAGCAGAAATAACTTTTGATGATGTCATAAAAAGCAGACAGCATTCGAACTATATAAGGAGAGACAGAGCGAAGGTTTGTCACATCTTTCTTGCCACTCTTTTGTCTTGTTCAGCCACTTTCATGTCATGAAGGTTGTATACTTCTCCAAAGTGGAGCTTCCGTTTACTTTCTCTGTCCTGCTATAAACAAACCTGCTCTTATGATTTGCAGCTCAGACATACTGTGCAGTAGCAACAGTAGCAACACATAAAGTGGAAGGTTAGAGACCTGTGGAATGTTCTTCAAAGACCAGGCACAATTAATCCAGATGAAAATTACAGCTGAATGAAGCCCTCAGTGTGTGTCAGTGTGGTATCTGGTACTTGGCTGAGCTCGAGCATCTGTCTGCAGTTAAATTACTCCACTCAGAAGGGAACGGTGAAAGAACACGTGCGTGCGTGTACGTGGGTGTGCTCGTTTCTATCAAGTTGTGCCATCTAATCTCCCAAACCACAGTAAACACTTTCACCAGGTCAGTCTCACGCTCTGCGGCAGTGGCTTTTTTTTTTCTCCAGAGGGACACAGACTCCATTGGCTGCAGAGGTGTTGGAGAGAAAACCAGCTTGTACTTGTATGGTACAGAAGAGAACAGTAAACATACACCAAATCATTAAAGTGCCATTCATGTCCTCCTAAAGTAAAGCATTGCTTAAACATGTATATGTAAAATAAACCACAACAATGTCTTCCCTTATACTGAACAGGCGCTCTAGCCCAGTCTGGCCAGTCTTTCCATGTGCATACTGAGGGTTTGGAACTAAAATACAAATATTACTATTCAACATCAGTACACCCAATGTTGAAATTACAATAATATGTTGATTTCAGTGCATGCTGATCATTTTGTCCTTGTCTTGCTTCATCTTACATGCACCACCCTGCAGCACAATCATTCTGTTGCATGCCAGTTTATCATTATTATTTTAAATTGTGCTGTCCGTGGCAAAGGGTTTAAAGATTTTGTCTGTGTGCATGTGATGGTTGGCTAACTAATGCTTGGTGGCAGCTTATAACATTACCCCAGATAACCTCTATAGGTTTGTACATGTTTTATGCACACGGGAATGTAAATGGGGTCATTAAGACATAATTGTTGCTTTAGGTTTCAGCTTAGAAAGCTGACTGCAATTAGCCAAACAGGACAGAAATGCAGGAAACAATGCATTCTTTGGATGCAAATTAATATTTTACAGGTAAGAGAAGGGAACTAATTTCAGCTGACAAAAGTACATTTTATACCCATTTCATATTAATATTTAATGTATCTGAACAGCAAAACAAGCAAAATACTTTGGGGCAAATATTTTGGACTTTTTGCATCTTTGAGCCTGATCTCTCTGACCTCAACCCACTCACTGTCCTTGGTTATTATATAATAATTAACAGTTTGGTGCATCATTGCTACTGTCACCATATCTGCTGCCCTCGCAGTCACGTGTGGCTTCAGCATCTGAATCTCCTCAGGTTGCCTTTCTCCTCCATAAATAATTCACCAGGGACAGTCAAATCTTTAACAAGATGAGTTAGCGTAGGTGGAAAAGGTCATGGCTGACCTCTTTAAACCCTCTTTAATACATTAAGTATTTGTATTATTGTAGCATTTTTGTAGCATTTTTTTTTTTTTTTGCATTAGATCCTTTGCCTGTTATTAACCTTTGTCATTTGTGCTAATGAAAATATGTGATGGTCAAGAAATGTCAGCAAAACCCTGTCTGTGCACCCAAAGCCGTGAAGTGAATGTTGTACAGTACGACTGTGAATTGATTTGTAACTTTTGTTCTTCAAATTTGATCACCTGTCCAAAATAACCTTTGAATTATGTCAATGTTTACTGTACGTTAACTGACTGATAACTTCACTGGCAGGTTAAAGAGACAAGGGTGGCTAACTGAAACAGGCAGGCTTTCAGGATGGACAAATTGTTTAGAGAATGGTAACACATGCTGCAAAGAGCAATGACTTACAGGCTACATCCAAACTACGACATTTTTGTTTTAAAACACATAACTTTTGCTACGTTTACACCTAGCGTCCACACTACTCCGGCGTTTTCTAACCCCTAAAATGGAGACCTTTTAAAATGCTGCTGACCACGTTTTAGTTTTAGTGAAAACTCCGGGGTTGCGATTTAGTGAGGACAGGCGAAAACAGAGACGTTCTAAAACAATGACGGAGACACCCAAGTTCACTTTCTGATTGGGTCTAATCAGCCACGACATCTCCTTCCCTGATTCGTCATGTGACCCCCTTCCCAGACATCAGCCTTGACTACCAGCAGTTAATTCAACATTAATAACTAATTACAACACTTACTTTCAGTAACAGTTCCACCTGGTTGTCGGTCCAAGCACAGAAATCTCTGCTCTTATTTTTCTCCATTGCTGTTCTTCGTTTGTAGTATTTTCTGCAACTAAGCAACCAACAGCAGAGTAGACGATCTGCTTTCTGTTTACACCGGCACGCGCATGCCCAATACACGTGAATGGTCACATGATATGCGTTTTCAGGCGTGTAGTATGGACAGAGATTATTTCTGAAACTGTGATAAAACGCTCCTGTACTGAGATCGTTTTCGTTTTAAAATGGCGTTTTAAGCCATCGAAGCCTGCCACAGAGCACTCCGAGGGCACAGCCTCCAACGTCAGGAAAAGACGCTTGTTGACTGTGACCTTCCTTCTTTCAACAATGTTATGTTGTAAGCTAGCCTGCCACAGTTTATGGATGTTATAAACCACACAAAGAAAGAAAGATTCTCCCATTGCAGCTCAAAACTGCTACCTAGTTAGCTTGCAAGCAAGTTAGCCTTTGACTATCTGTAACAAGTTCCAGTTTGGTACAGATAGTCTTGTCAACATGACTCATGTTAGCTAACATTAACCAGTGCCTGACATTAAAACCATGCTAGGTGCTTAGCAAACAATGTGTTAGCAGTAGCTTACTCTCTGTAGCCTAAGTCAATCTAATTTCCATTTATGTTTTTTTTCAGTTTTTTTTTTTGGTTTGTTTGTTTTATGTTGTTTTTATGATTCCAGTCAGCTTTGGTGGGAGCCAAATAAAAATGAACTTTGTGGTTCTTCTGAATTTGCTAGACAAAAAGATACGGGCTATGGTTGACTCATTAGCCCCTGTCGATCTCAGAATCCAACATGCTGTGTACACCATAACATTTTGTCTTTATGAACAGCCACCATATCTAGAAACCCACACTCTGAACTCTTTATCAATGTTGGAAAGATGCTGCTACATGGAGAGGAATTTGGCTGAATAACATATTTCACAGCATCAAGGCACTTAGTGAGAAATTATGGTGCAGATGCCAATTAATATAATAAATAAGGGCTTTTATTCTTTATCCTGGCAATAATAAATATTGAAGGTGGGTGGAGCTGTGAATTACGTGATGTCACTCCGTATGATAATAAGAATGATGATAATGTTCATTTATCCTGCCCTAACAGGTATAACAAAGCCAACAGGAGATTCAATCACACAGTGCTGTGAAGAGTTCTAATCATACAACGTAATTCAGATCACCTGTGTAGGTTTACTATGGGTATGCAGTGCCTTTAAAATGTTTCATGGTGATTTACTGGGTTGCTCTTATCCTGTAATTTTTTATCCAGACATTTTCTTTAAGTATGCATAAAATTGAGTATCTTTTTTGTTTTACCTGTGTAACTTTATGGGCTTTGACTCAAGTAAAGGTCAACTGAATAACAAATAACACATCAGTGCTCTTTCGACCTCTGTATACAATTGTGATCTTGGTGAGCCTAGAGGGAAAAGGACAGCTTTTTTCTTTTATTGTTATTTATACGTGCAGGGACTAACATGTCGACAAAGTGAGTAAAACTGTCATGGCACACAAAGTGTTCACTGCTCTTGACTGGCTCTGGAAGGGGGAGGGAGCACTCATTAAATTTCCATGCGGCAGGCTGTGTAGGGTTACATGGTGCTTTTCTTAAACCTACATGTACAAATCAGCTGGTTAAAGAGAGTCCCCCCTACCCCTTGCAAGATCAATCCTAGAGCTGCCTAAAAAGTCTTGGGTCATGAAAGCAAAAACATTCAGGTCAGGCTTAACTGGTGAAATCCCGGAACAATAAAAAATTAGTTACAACAGGCATAACCACTCACCTTGAATATTTAAACATTAGGCCTGTGCACTGAAGGACAGGGCTATTGACACAGGAAAGTGAAATGTTCAAATGCCATGTCATTTTAACACTCAGAATTTAGATATTTACCCTAATGAACTTGTGATTGATCTGAAACTTGGTCTGAAAGATTTTACACTTGACTTAGACTTGCTACTTTACTTGCATTTGTTTCATATGACTTGAGACTGGACTTGACACTTGAATTAGACTTATCTCGAATGACTTGACACTTGACTTGGACTTGTCTTGAATTACTTGAGACTTGAATTGAACTGGTCTTGAATAATGTGACACTTGACATGAACTTGTCTTGAATGACTTGACACTTGACATTGATTTGCCCCAAAAGACTTGAAGACTGTGTCCTTGAGAGGACAAATTTGTCCTTTCATCTAATAAGAAGCAATTAAGAAGAAACTGTGTGCTCTGATTAACTTCTGAGCTACCCATGGTTTGTGATTTACGCTGACCTGTCCTATGAGAGCACCAGTACAAGGCAAAATTTTATAATGCTGTATGACTACCGCACCTTCATGTACTCTTTCTCTGCCGTGCCAACACTGCTATTGCCCAATGCATCTATGTGAAAAGGGGAAGATGATAAGACTTAATTCCGACATATACCTATAATTCCACAGCACACAAAGCTTTGTGATATATAAACATGAGGCCCTTGTGTTGTTTACACTTTACTAAATATAGTTTTTCCTTTCTCATATTTTTCACACTTCAGCAAATGACACGGGGGCTTGAACCCAGTGCATTCATTATGATTCAGTGTTGTGCGCTAAGCCATGCATGCATTAATGCAGGATTCATCATTCATATTTAACACATAGTATCCAAAAGCCTTTTGTACCATCCCTCATCTCTCTCTCATGAGAAACACAAGTGCCAATCCCCAGTGTATCAGACACATTAATCAGACATTTTATTTAACTTTTCTTCATGATCATAGATTTTAAAATTCAATCATCAGAAGTCACTCCAACAGAAAATTAGACATTTCATAGCAAACGTTGCCCTCTGTTTTCCAAGAGCTTTTTGGCACAAAGCACAAAGTAAGATCATGTTGGGGAAGTGTGGGTGTGTTTTAAAGTGTGTTTTGCTGACAGGCAGGTTATAGGTCAATGAATCTATAAAGGAAAGAGAGCATTCAAAAATATCAATGAGGAAACAGTTCACACAGCACACTCTACCACACTAGGAGATCATAAATCAATAGAAACCCAAGATCCACGATACACAAACTGTGCTTTAGGCTATGGCAACGTTCAGCAGAGATGTGAGTTGGCTAATCCATTGCTTTATGTTCTCTCTGTAGTTAGACTTGTGATTTTTCCACTGTGAATTTTCTACTCTTTGTTCTCTTTTTCATTCTTTCAACATTTTCACATAACTGCCTCAATTGGATGTGGTAATTGTTGGGATGGTGTCTTTCTATATGGTAAACAACATGGATAAGAGAGTTGTTTGAGGGAGAAAAATCTGAAGGGATGTGAGAATTTTTGGTTAATTAACTGTCTGCAGTCCCCAAACTTCTGCCTGTGTATGTTGGCCTTCAAAGTCTTCACTCTCAACCACTTCCACCTCTGTGTCCGCTGGCATTTCTTCATTTTAGTTTCCTTGGTGATGGAGGATGGAAGCTGCAGAACACAGCATCATCGCAGCCCGTCCAAATTGGGGCCTCGACCCCTGCTTAGTGACCGTCCTCCCTTTGCTGTCTCTCACCTGTACTGCACATCTACCAGTCTTTAGTCTGTGACATCATTATCTCCTGCATTTTTCCAGCTGGTTCAGTGCTATGCTATGCTATGGAAACATGTCTTTGTTTTCTCATTCAAAAGAGAGATTGAGCTGAAGAGACTGAGAACATAATGCCAGGGGATCTGATATGAGCAGAGGAAAGGAAATGACAACTAAAAACAGACATGTTCTACTCCCACTATAGCTTGACAGTGTGAACATAAGCCATCTGCATGATTCAGAGCATATATTTCAAATATAATACACATCTGTTAAAATCAGGTATTTTTGCATCACATTAATTTAGTGTACAATGGTTTGTTGTCTTGTGTGACAAAAACATTCTGGCAATCCACTGACAGATTAATCTCATATTGTACATACTGTGTATATTTACAGTATATGTATATACACATAACATCTGATATACCTGGGCTCCCTAACAGAACTGTCCTGTTGAATCCTAGTTATAGTGTAAAACAGATCTCCTTGGAAAGTTCAGCACTGCATTTCATTCATGTGTTGCTGTAGTATTGTAGGCAATGGTTATTTTCATGGTCTCCAAAAATAGTTGTTAAATTCTTGTATGTGTAGTAGCATTATCACCACATCCAAAATTCTTTGAAGCAGCTTCTCTCAATAAAGTGATTTTTTATATTTACAATTATCTTCCACCAGTAACTATGCTGGTCCACAACACATTCATGTGAGCAGTTCGGCTCCTCTTTGCTCTATAAACCAAAGAAATGATTGCAATCCATGTTCAACTTTTGGTGTAACAATAGATGGGAGCTGCAAAGGCTTCATATTGGTGTCAGCGCATTCAATCATCACTGAAGTAGTTTCCTCTTTCAGGTGTGAATCTTGAGTCTTGTGACCCTGGCCCTGCACCCCTCCTTCCCTTCACTACACAATCCCCTCGCTGCGTTTGCTCCTCCACACCACCAGGGCCGTCATGAGGAGGGTGACCAGGATGGGCACCACAATGAAGGGACCCAGGATGCGGTTGGGTGGGTCCCTGAGAAGCCGTCCAGACAGCGAGCAGTCGTGGAAGTAGTGCTTGTGGACTTGGATGAAGAACTCATCCACCAGCCTGTTGGGCCAGAAGCACTTCATCTTCAGCGCCACCAGGTACGTGCAATTTGTCAGCTCGCCGTAGAGTCTGTGTTGGTGACAAAAGAAAAGGATAAACAGTTACACGGTGAAGAAAAGACTGACCGTTTGCTAACCCCCACACTCAAGGCACATATTCAGGTACCACTCGAAATTCTTAGTCATTTTTGAAATGATGGTTCCTTGATTTCAGAAAGAGATAGGCAAAGGTAGCCTCTCATTTCTTGCCAGTGACTGTTGATTTTGCCAGCTTGCCACTGGCAGGTTTTATTACCTATAGCTCTCAAGCTAATTAAGCTAACGGCTCCATGAGAAAACTCTTATTTCTGTTATTCCATTGTAACATAAACTTGCGTGGCTGCTTAGCTTAAATGTTCATTTTATCATGGAAAATATTTTCACATTTAACGTTACAAGAGAAAAGGCTTTTAGGATGAGGACTAACCTATTATTACTATTATTATCTTATTTTTTTTGGCAAACGTAACGCTATCTTGGGTAAAGCTAATGTTGGTTGGGGTTGCTGGAGTGTGAACTTCCCCAAATCCAATAAAAAGCATGACAGAGGCGCTAACATTATCTAAAAAAACTGATACAATCCAAAATCAGCTTCCACACAGCAGGTAAATACACTTTATTTAAGAAACCTGTAACCCCACAAACTAATGTAGTTAGCTAATGGTAAGCTAACTCTTGGGCTTGGTTACTACTGTAGGGAGTAAGCTAGTTAGCAAGACATTAACATTACGTTAACATTTACTGCTTACTTCAGAGCAGGTAAACACACTGTTTAATCCATTCCTTACACTTTTTTTCTTGTGTTTTTGGTTTTAGAAAGGCTAAAAAAAAGACAACACCCTCCAAAGTCTTTAAGTGTTGAGTATCTCTCTTATTTCAGACCCATTAGCGCTGCTTTGGCACCTGGAGAAAGCCAAAGCTTGACAGGCCTGCCTGCCTAGTAACAGCTGCTAAGCTATGATTGGTCAATTGCTATTCGGGGGAGGGGTTTAGTGCACAGTCATTGACAACATTCACTGTAAAAACGACTCTTGTTGATTTTTATCTGGGGCTATACATCTATATTTATCTGTTTTGCTTGAGTCTAACCCTACAGTGCAGCACATTGTATTCTTATTTAAAGAAAACCAAATACACTACATTATTTTCTAAAAATAAAACAACAACAATAAATGACTTAAGCGTGACCATGGAAATAGCGGTTTGATAAAAATAAGATGTGTAACTTGGAGCTGACTCTTGTACCAGATTGTCCAGATGGCTCAGACGCAAAACACTTGTCCTTCACCGTTAGAGACCCTCTGGGAAAAAAATAGCAAGAGGGAGGAGTCTTGTACTGACTGTGTATTGTTTAGACCCAATGTATGTGTGTGTTGCTCCTCCATGGTGAGTCCATCATAGGAGTTCACAGTGCCATAATTGAGGTAATGACCCATCATTATGACTGAGCACACAGAGGCAGCAACTGCACTAATTAAGGCCAGATACATCATGACACATAGTATATAAGGGTCAGACGGCAATTCACACTTACAGAGACCATACTCATACAGTATGCACACAGTGACAGTTGATTGACTTAAGTTCATTAATGAACTGTTTTCTAGTACATATAGCTATTTATATTTATGGATCATTGGTTTTCAGATTTTATCAGAAAAATACCCTGATTTTTATTTAGGAGCAAATAGGTTTAAAATGATTTTCATGTGGATTTTATGTCCCCACATATTAAAAGAAACCTAAAACCCCAAAATAGGGAGAAAATGCAAATTAGCTGCTGATTATGCACTTATAATCAGTCCCACTAAGTAAATAACCAAAACAATAACTGCTTAAACTACAGGTTGTTTGTGCCGCAGATGCTATTTTCACTTTTTTCTTAATGATCTTTTAAAATTGCATTGATATATTTTTAGCCACTAGGGGCGAGGAAATTGAATGTCCAATATTCACTCTCCTTTTAGCTCTGTTTTGGTCTCTGCCAATTCCTGAGGGAAATATCTCTGGCAGCTAAATGCTCCACTATATTCACCAACTAGTCGCTAACTTTGATTGCCTGCCAATTAGTGCAGATTTAATATCCAAACATTGTCTCTAGTGAAGAAAGTCTGCTCTGCTAGTCCTCTCTGATCTACAGAGCTCAGATTTAATATGTTTGTTTAATATTCTAACAGCTTTTGATGATGCACCCCAACACGAGGTCTTTCTTTGCGGAAGTTTTGAAGATGTAAACAGCTCAGGGCTGCTTGGCATGGGACCAGCGCTGCGGAGCACCGTGGTTGCTTCGGGTGGCAGGTTCACTCTGCTTGGGTGTTTACTTCCTTCCTCTGCTTTTTCCTTGAAGTTTTACAAATCAGTCGTGAAAGAGAAAAAAAAGAATTCTGGTCCCGCTGCTGGTCTAATGAGCACTGAGGTTTCTGTGGATGTTTATGAGTCACCGACTGAAAGAAGTCACACCGGAGTCGAGGCATTGGCGTTGTACACAGAGAGATGTACTCGCTTACTAGTTCACCTCATGTAGCTAAGGTTGGCGTCAAATTAAACCTGACAGTGTACAGCTTCTATGAGAGAGTGTGTGCACGTAAAATTCACTGAGCTATGTACTATGTAATGTCTATTAGTAACTATTTCCTTTTAATCATCCAACTTTATTAAACAGAGTACAGAGTGAATCAGCCATGGCAGACACACCGTACTGGTTAAACTAATGTTATTCTTTGAAGAAATGTCATATACAGCAGTTTCAGCTCTATGTTAACTTGGCCTTTGTGCTGTGACTAAGACATTCAGTGACTGAAGCCTTTTGATTACATCAATGGGCTTAACAAAGGCCAAAGTATTACATTAACTCAGAAAGCCAGACACCCTCATCCAGTTGCACACTGGATGCTTATGTTAGCACTAATGGATGGTGAGATAGAGCATTCCCCCAATGTCTGCTCATATGAGTACGAGTGCCATTGCCTGAACTGTCTGTTCCAGGTTGGATTTGCCATCTCAAAGGTTTACGTTCATGGCTCATCTTATTTAGACAAAGAAATGGGACTACTTCCCACAAGGTTTGCTTTTCTAAATAGCAACGGAGTTTCTTACTCTGGCTCCCATTTAAAATCAATTTAGATATCTTGATAATCACATGCTGATCTTCTACAGTAATCATTTCTGTCTGCTAATAAAGGTTAAAGTCAAAAATCGGAAGGTGGATCAGAAAGGAAATGGAAAACTCGTGAAGCTCAGAAAAAGGAGAGAGTGGTTTATATGTTGTTTTGTTTATTGGAGAGAAGGCGTATTTACTCTTGACAAACCACATAATAGCACCAATGCTTTATTAAGTAGACATTCCTACGCTGTACTAAAGGACGGCCTCAACATAGATGTATTTGGGGTGAGGATGTTAATATAGTGATTACATTTCTGTAAGACAACATTCCAAACACAGCTCCAAGAATGAAGTAAGTCAGTGTTTATCAAAAAGCTAAAATTCTTCATCATCCCTTAAAAACATGCGCCCCCCCATAGCCTGCCACAAGCCGAATCCTCTAAATGTGACACTGCATCCTTTGCCAAGTGTTATGCAACTTTTATTCACCCCCTTTGTACAGCCCAATGCACACTCATGCATTTTATGGAAAGGAGTTTAGGGGTTTACAAGAACCACAACTGAAGTTTATCTAGCTGTATTGACTGCTTACATATGTTTTATGCTGTTGTGAGTGCAGTTTTGTTCAGTTCATCACTTTGCCTGCAAAGTTGTCAGATTGTACACACCAACAAAAGTGTGTGTGCGTTGTCAAGTCTGTGCGTGACTGTGTGCCCACTCTCACGTCAAGTGTTTTTTTTTGTTGATTTTTTAAAAAGTCTCAACATGTGTGTAGGAGATGAAGAATGCAATGTGGGTTTTTAAAACAGGATGTTTGAGCTTGTGAAATGATGTTCGAAAATGATTTCACAGCCTTCGCTCGTGTATCATCTTGAAAATGAACCTTCAGATACGATTTGCAGGTTGGTATCTTTAAGTTGTGAAGATGTTAATAAAGTATTTTCACAGACATTCCAGCATGTGTGTAAGATAATGGATAATGTGTAGGCAGGGAGAGATGGAAAAACAGAGCACGACACAGATAGAGATTATAGAGATGCATGACAGATGCAGAGTGAGAGACAGGCAGCCAATATGATCAAATATATAGTCAGTTGCCTCTATTTATTTATAAAGATATCTCATATGTAAAAGATGAAGGACAGAGGGAGCTGAATTAGGCAGGGGCATGCTGTTTTAGGTAGTTCTGATCTGTTGACTGAAGAGCACACTAAATAAAACCTGGATAATGAATAAATAAAGCCAACACAGAGCAAAGCTGCTCCAGTGACTTGAGAAATGAGTCAGGACTGTTCCTTCATAGCCAGCTGTGTAAGGTGGACAGGTATGAAGGTAGATGGATGGGGTTACTTATTCAGCTGATATTGCAAAATATATGATGCAAATAATGATTTTATGTAGCATGCTGTTGTTCATTTCACCAAAGGCAGAAAGACAACAGTGAGGTCTGACATGAACAATAAATATCATGATCTCTGCCAAGGAAGCTATGTTTTAACTTCCTTTTAGTTAGGACGTGGCCAAGGAACAAGGTATCAGTTTTTGGTGCAGTTTTAGACATTTTTGTACATTAGCCATTTTCAAAATAACAATATTCACAGATTACTGACAAAACCTAATCTAAAGTGGAGGAGTGATATTTTCTACAGAAGCCTTTCACACAGTTTGAAATAATGTTTTTGAAATGGGCTAATATCATGCTGTCACCTTCTATCCTCTGCTGGCTTTCAATACATCATATTTTTCTAAAAATCTGAGACAGTAAAATGTCATTTGGGAAACCCACTTAAATTCTAGCCTTGATGTTTTGTTTGCTATTGCCCCCATGACAACCTCTGAGTCATATTACATTTAGGAGCAGTTTATATTTAGCCGTGTTAAACCTCTCTTTGAAATTACCATCGGAGTGGCAAACATCTCTGGGGTCATGCTGTGCTGTTAGGTTCAGACCGATTTAAACCCTGCACAGCCCTCTCAAAAAAAACATTGTCCGGTAAAAATGTTGAAGCAGGCTCAACTTTTGCTGCAAAATACCTGCAAGGTCACATTCCTGTTGGATTACTCTGAAACAGGAACAGCAGATTTACAGTTAACTTGCAATCATTGCAAAAATAACTGCTGTCGTGAGGACTTTCCAGAGTTGTAAAGTCTCAGAATACACTGTGCGGTGTTTAGGCATCTAATAAGCCTTCAAACTGATGGATCCATTACTCAAACTGGACTTTCTGGATCAGATTTCGTTGTCTTATCAGTACCTGCAACACGCCCCCACCAACGCAGCCACTTTTTATTTTTTTAACGCAGGGCTGTTTTCGACCTGAATGGCCACTTAGTCCCTTTAAAAGTAATTGGATGCATCAGTAACACACTTGTGGCCTATTTTAGGCTCTGACCCCCAAAAAACACTGCGTCAAAATCCTCAGTGTCTCATATGAAGAGGACTAGTTGTTGTTACTTTGTAAGCAAAGATCCAAAGACATTAACAAAATTGCATATCAATAAATTTGAATTTTTACCAGAGCTCCATGATGATAAACACAAGTCCAGTCAGAGCTTTGAGGAAATGCCAGGTGCAAAAGTGCACAAGAATTATATGTATGAATATTTATTCCTGTAGCCTTAATTATGGAAGAGCAATTAACTAACTCATGAAACTGAAGACACTTGACTGTTTTTTGAAGCAGTTTTCGTGTGTAGTAAAACTAAAAGATACACTATGTTACTGGCGTAAACAAGATCACCAGTCCAGCCTTGCTAGAGGGTCTCATAAATACTGTATATCTAATTTTGAAATTAAGTGCCTGATCATGACGAAGCCTAATGTGGATCATCACTTATTCAAGTTTTAATGAGAACAATTTGTTTCATTACAATCTGGTGTAGTAAACATAACTTTTTCCGAAGCTATATCCTATAAGTTTGTCCAGCTGTTACTTTCTTTTTGAATCTAGTGATATTAGTAATTCATCTCTTCTCTTTGTTTACCAACTTCTCTGAAGAACAGACACCTTGGATGATTTAATAGGAGTTTACATTAAAACATTGAATACTGAGTGCTGTGATGCCATCCTGTAATAAAATCTACAATCTGAAGTACGCAAGTACCAAAAGAACAGTTTAGTCTTTTTAAAGACCAAATAAAACATTGTTGCATCCCTTGTCCTGAAGAAACTAACTAGATGTCAGCTTGTGACCTTATTCATGGACTCTGAACTATCCAAATATAATGCGGATAAGATACAAAACACGACAGGGATAGTGGCATTATACTTTTGTTCATTATAACTGAGGAAAACGTCTGATAAGATAAGAAAAAGATCCCCAGGAGAAAACTGGGTCACGAAACATCAAAGAATTGCAGCAGAAGCTGAAAACAGGATAAAACCTACAGAGATAAATCTATTGAAGATTAAAGACTATTGTCATATTACACATAGATAAGATACATATCTATGCTGATTTTGTTCTGATCCAGTTCTAAATTTCTAAACATGACCTGGTGTCACTGTTCATCTCCTGTGTCCTGTAATGTTGAGCCGCGTGTCATCACCGTAAGCTGAATCTCATTTAAGTGTTTTGGGCCATCACCCAGAGAAGCCCCTCTTCATCACTTGCGTTTACTGTTGGGAAAGTTTCTGTCACGACAGCTTGGAGAGATCACCTCAGAGCAGAAAGGGAGAGATTCCTCCCTCTGCAACCAAAAAACAGGCCAAACTGTCACTACTGAACACATCAGACAAAATGTTCTTCTCTTTCTTTCTACTTTGTTATTCTGCTAACCTCCCGCATCCCTTTCCTCTGGGGGAGATTGAACATCTGAATTTGTGCACAAGTGTGTGTGTGTGTGTGTGTGTGTGTGCAACTCTGTCTCCTTTCTACATCAGAGCAAAAGTGATAAAATATTTTCCAAAGTTTGAAAGATGCTTTTTTTCAAATGGTGTAGCAGTTTCTTGGATGTTTCTGGCCCCCAAAATATACACAAACACACAAACCCATGGTTTTCTCTCTCTTCACATTTGTTCTCACTTTTCTTCTCTGTCCCTCTGTATCTGTTTCTGTATCAGTCAGTATCAGGATGTGAACAGATGAAGCTTGGTGTGTGTTGACGTGTGTTTTTGACACACGTGTGTGCTTGTGTTTGTGTGAATAATTGCATGTGCACTGTATGCATATTTGTGTTTGAGTGCTTTGTGTATGTTTATACCGGGGTATAAATTTGCTTCTGTAACTCTGTTTATACGTTTGTGTGTGTGTGTGTGTGTGTGTGTAAATGTTTGTTCTGTCTATAGTGAAATCCCATAAACTAACTAAGATGCTGAGCACTGAGCCAAATATTGACATATGTTGACCTGCTGGTGCTGCTGTCCAAAACACAGACAGAAGTTCAAACAATCCAAACAACAAGCATGAAACCCGTCAAGGACCATGATGCATGTCTGCATGCAACATCAGTGGCTCATTTCCAGTGCCTCGTTTCCCAAAAGCATGTTAAGACTAAGATGATCGTAAACTAAAAGAGATGTTTCCTGAAAGCATCGTAACTAAAGGCACTCTTAGAAATGGTTGTAGATTAACGAGTACCTCCTACCCACTGTAGGAGGCTAAGAGCATCTTAATAGACCCCAGAACCTACTTGTTTTATTCACGTTTTTATTGTTTATGTTCATTTTTAAGTGAATCACTGATGTTCTTTGTTTAGTGGTATTTGATGTAACAAAGAAAACACACACAAATGAATTCCACATGCAAGTTGTCGTCATCGTCCTCCTCTCTCTCCTAGCCTGATATATTAATCTCCTCTGGTTCAAACTTCCCTGATGGTATATTTTCAGGTTGCAACTTTTTTCTTTCTATTTATGTTGCGTATGTTGTTTGCCACAACAATACATGACGTGCATGTTCATGAAACTCATAGGAACTGCCACTGCTGGATTTTGGGTTTAAGAGTAGCATCTGCCTTGAGCAGCAGGTAAATCAGTCAAAGTTTACTATCTTAAACCTGCTTCCACCCAGTAACATGAATTATGAAGGGCAGCTAGCTGAAAGCTGTTTACTGCACATTAAAGGTTCCCTGTGGAGTTTTTGACCTCTAGTAGAGCTTTTTTTTTTTATGAGTGCGTCCCTGTTTTTGTTTTTCAAATACATAAAAAATTGGCTTTGCAAATGTTTTATGAGGAAGGAAATGCTTGTTACATGCTTGTTAAAGCTCAAGGATACATACAGTGTGTTTTGGTGAGTAACACTGGATGTAAACATAACAGAAAACTCCACAGAGCACCTTTAAGTTTCATTTTCATATTGAACAAGTATAAAACATTTCTTTGTGTCATTTACAACACTTATGCTTTTGGATGCGTGTATTTTATATATAGCATTAGAGACAGTTAAATATGCAAAGTTACTTGCATGCTAGTGCACCTGCTCTGAAGTGCTGCTTTGGGAAATGCCTGCAGAAATGTACAAGCATTTGTAGAAACACTCTTAACTTCTAAGAACGATCGTTTTCGGCAAACAGGGCCCAGCTGAACAATCAAGCTAGAATATATACATATATCTTGATATGTAATAAAATGGTTTTATAAAAGGATTAATCTAGGCAAGACAATCATTTAGACACACCACTCTTTGATAAATGCTGTTATATAGATAGAGATAAAAATATTGTCATTGAACATTATTAAGCATTTTTCAGTTCAACTCCACCTGAGACAAAACATACTATAACTCAAAATATTACACATAAATGTATAATATTACATTCTATATAATCTTTACGTGTTGTTATTAGCGCAGTAGGAGGCATTAAACATGTTCATGGGAAACGGAAAAGGAGTAAGTAGTGACATAAGATAAATCAAAGACGTAGAAAATATACACAAACCATGACAACTGGTGATTTAAAATTCCAGTTTAATGAACACAAACCACAACTCCCTGCATTGTGTTCTTTAATAATCATTGCTTAACTTTTCTTTCTAAGAATTGTTTTTCAGTTATATATATAGGCCCATGTTAAGTGCAAGTTTCTGTTACCCACTACAACCTTCCTTGTGGCTCTTGTAAATCCCATCTGCTCTGTGTTTATGCTTGGTATTCAAAGGCTGAGGCTTAGTAAATCCAGCCGAATACAGAATCAGCCTCTGTTAACACGTCTCCTCCTACTGTTTGTGCGATCCTCCCTTAAATGCATATGCAAGGAGGAGAGAGACACGCCCTGCAGACAACTGCGCCTCCAGCCCGGTGCACACAGCACATGTGTTTGGGGCAGAATGCGTCACATCTGCACCTGAAAATCTGCACAAAAGCCTTAGGAAATCTGGCCCTTACTTTCCTGAGATAGTTTGGTAGTTTGACAATATTGTGTTTCAGGTCAAGTCAATTCTATTTATATAGCCCAATATCACAAATTTGCCCTTGAGGGGCTTTACAATCTGTAAAACATATGACTCTGTCCTTAGAACCTTGATTCAGATGAGGAAAAACTCCCCCAAAAAACAGGAAGAAACCTCAGGAAGAGCAACAGAGGAGGGATCCCTCTCCCAGGATGGACAGACATGCAATAGATGTGTGTACAGAATAATAAAAATAGTGTGTACAGAATAGACCAACACAGTGAAATTACAGTGTGCACAATCATAATGAAATGATGAAATTGGAAATAGATTGTAACATGTATGAAGAATATGGATCCAGGAGGACGTTGAGAAACTTCAGGTGTCGCCAAACATTGAATGTGTTAACGTGAACAACAAAAAATACAGCGAGCAAATATTGGAATATTTTGTCAAAGTTGTACCTGTCTTTGCTTTGAGTTTTCTTTGCCTCAGGTATTCATTAAAAGTACCTAAAGCACTTGTCGCTGCTCTTCATTGTGAGTGCATGGTGCTAGTGGGAGGTGACTACAATGAATGTATCTGAATTTCTCTGACTGTAGAAGGGAACTGTTAAAAAAAAACAAAACAAAAAAACACTGCAGTGGAACTTGACTTGATTCACGGCCTGAAACCTGTGAACACTTATGTATTAGATATGTTATCTTAAGAACACAGACGACAATTTAGGTATATTACTCAAGGGGATATTCTATATAGATATCTGTATATTGTATCTGCATCTGTATGTGAGAAAGATAATGTATCGTTGCAAAAGATGGAGTATCAACACAAAGACAAAGGGACACACAGAGAGAGAGGAAATGAGAGGTGAAGGTGCACAATGAGGGGAAGAAAACAGTCCTGGGCAAACTCATCATGAATTCCTTTCCTGCTTCAACTCAAAGCCAGCGGGACAGATGAGTCGTCAAAGTGAATGTTTGCAGTATTGATGCAAAGGCTCAGAACAAGGACATGGCTCAATTAGAGCAGGGGAACACCTCCTGTTTTGAGATCCTCTAAGGGCTGCAGTATATATACTCAGTTCTAAATCAAATTTGAGGTGTTCTGAAAGACAGCACCGTGTGCAAATGCCAATATACTGAAACGCTAATAATATTATACAGAATTGGGCTTATAACTGTACTAGAACTGTACAGCAACAAAGGAATAGAAAAGGAGCTTATATATTTGTTCCCTAGAACGAACAAGAACAAATGCAGAGGTTTCTCCTTTCTAGCAGCAGATGAGGAACTGGATGTGGAAGGGAGCGTATGCCAGCCAGTTTGATTTTATCAAAAATATTCTCCCTTGCACCCATCATGCTCAAAAAAGAAAATTCAAAAGGCTACATTTTGTTGTATTCTTTATTTTTATATGTAGACCATGATTCAGGCCCAAACACATTGTAATTGCTGGTTCCTCCCCAATCTAGTCTGCTTGAGAAGATGTTATTGACGAGCTGCTTTCTGTTCTTCCATGAGTCCATGTCTGTGTCCAGCTATGACAGGCAAATATTCAAATCATTGTCCTAATGCTATTGAAAATGCATTGTATAACAGCTGCAACCGCGCGACAATCCAGGCAATGCTGGAAGTTATCCAGTCATTAGAGCTGTAAAAACATACGGCAATCCATCTCTAATCACAGACTAATCAGCCATTTAATCACAGAGGTCCACAGAAAGGGAACTTCAATTAGCTTTCCACACTACTGAGCTCACTGGATTTTTCTGGCCTGCGTTCGCACGTAACCCGATGTGAGCTCACTCACAAAAGGGTTTTTAAATTATTACAGACGGCTGACAGGCATGCATGACTAACTGACCAAAATACCCTCCAACAATCACGCGGGGGAAAAAAAGCTCTTGTAAAAACAAGAAAGATTTATTTTTAAACTAGAAACAGATCTATTTTTAAACTCAGAGCCCGCTGTATGAAAAATACAGACATGGGCAAAGGGAGAGAATTAGACCTTAATTAGGATTAATCAAAAATGTAATATTGGCCTTTGGATTTATTGGGCAAACTATTTTACTGTGTTCTGATCCTGCATTAATGTCACCCTAGCTAGGTGCTGAGAACAAGCTGATTTTAAAGAATTACTGGTCACGTGGTTAACTTAGCTTACAAGGTCACCAAAATCCTCATATAGCTCCTTTTCTGAACATTAACAGAAAAGTACATTAACAGATACTCTGTTAATGTGTGTGAAAGTATAGTGAAAGGAGCATAGCACATCATACTGTAAAAGTGAGAAAATTAATGAGGACTTTAAAGGTATCAATAAGGGATCAATAAGCAGAAGAAAAACTGCATTTTTTGTAACTTCTTTTTATGCTGAAAAATATCTTCTCCTTTGAGAATTTGTGTCAAATTGTAATGTTTACACAGCAAATGAAAACTAAAATTAAAGAAAGCTTAAGTTGTTTTTGCAGTGTTTATGAACTATGCATAATGCTAGAGTGTGTGTGTTGGAGGCTTATGCTAAGCTACTGCCACGCTGAGCACAGTAATGTAATAAAGTGCCACAATTAGAGGACTAACCCGACAGACAGAGTGGATGGATGAGCAGATACAGCCTACAGGGTCTTGTGAGGTTGGCAGATGGATTGACTAGAGCAAAAGCATAGTTAATAGACCCCATAAATATTCATACGGAGCAGATTATCTCAAGTTTTGAGAAGGAGATGGAGGGCAGCTAAACTTTTCCTTTTTTTTATCAAATGCATATTAGTGTCGTTATGGAGCTCCACTTTTACATGTTTATTTCTCACATATCTCAAACTGAAAAACACTGAATTTATTTAAGGAGTATGGTCCTATTCTTAGTTTCAGTTGATTCCATTCGCACAGACAGTTCACAGATTATTGGGATATATGGGAAAATTATGTTTTACAATAGTGGGGCTTGTGTAAAACATCCATCTTAATGCTTTACAATACTAATATGTAGCACAAGTAGACAGTAGTATATGTAAAAAAAGAGTCAGCAAACTGGCTCAGTAGTCAGATACATGATATCTGTCTAGAGTTAGCTAACATTAGCCACTATACTGTTCCAAAACAAGTAAGGTTGCAGTGCTAAAACCCCTGAGCGTATTGAATTGAGCAAGGGTGTGTTTTATTGATTTTATCAAATGCAAATTACTGTTGTTGTGGAGCTCCACTTTTACGCATTGATTTTTCTCATATCTCAAACTGAATTAAAAACCCAATTTATTTAAGGAGTATGGTCATATTCTTAGTGTGAGTTTATTCTATTTGCAGACAGTTCACAGATTATTGGGATATTGTTGTAGTTTAACAGAGAATTATGTTTCACAATAGTGGGGCTTGTGTAAAACATCCATCTTGATGCTTTACAATACTAATATGTAGCACAAGTAGACAGTAGTACTTTAACATTAGCTACCACTATACTGTTCCAGACCAAGTAAAACCCCTGAGTGTATTGAATTGAGCAAGCGTGTGTTGTGTTGCTTATGAAGTAGACTTTGTATTTATAAGAGAAACAGTAGTAGTAGTTTGTTTTAAAGCACCATGACACAGAGTTACTACACTCAAGCTCGTGGAGCAGACAGATAATTGTGGTCAGACTGTTGTTAGCAGTGAAGTTCAAAAGTGTAGCGGGCTTCCGTAAAACCAAAAGGAACGAAAGGAAATGTATCTTGTAAGTTTTTTGGTTTCATGACGCCTCCCCCTGCCTGTCGATGTACAAGTCAGAACCCTATTGTTTCTCTTTGTATGTAGACAGAGAGATTCTTTATAGCAGCCTGTGACACAACACAAAAAGTGAAACAGACTTTGAACTGCAACCCACATTAGCTTTAATGTCTTTCTCTTATCTACAAGCGTAGGCTCATATCTTGTGTTACACATTGGCTTGCTGAACAAGCTAGTAAACAAACAAAGGCTGCCTGTCTTTAGGTTATTAGCTGCACTTATCCGCCAATTTTGGTTACATTGTGTCTCGATGCCCCTTCCTGCTCAGCTGTCAATCAAACACCTGCCCGCCCACTCAGAGGCTTAGGGGATAAAGGAGGATTTCTAATTGATCTCCAAATGCCCTTTTAACAACAAATTCAATATACTTTGACATGATGATGATTTCAGTTGGATGTTAACATTCATTTGATGTTCTGCTAATGTTCTTATGAGGGTAAACAGCTAGGATTAAGTTGTTTTTTATAATCGCTGTGGTCATTGGATTAAAACACAGATCCTTGCCCCAGCTGTTTGCCAAAAGGCCTTTTCTGTTATGATGGCTGCAGAAAAGAGCACTGTAAAGTCTCAGACACTTAATAATTGGAGTTGTGCCCATCGGCTTGCAGCAATTAAATTGTTATTTCCTTTGTTCAGAGATGCCGCTGGCACCGAGTAATTGGACATGAAAGCTGAATACCACATCCTTTATAATTCCCTATTTTTCTCTCCAGCAGTTTTATAATTATTCTATCTTATCAGGGTTTTATTTTTCAGCTAAATTTCAGTTTATACCCGTCCATTTTCCACTAAATGGTTTCTTTAAAGTGAAATAACTACAGTGTATGCACTTTCTTTGGCCACAAAGGAGCCTTTACAAACCATCAGCTTTACAAGCGCAGACTAAATCTCTACACATCCTCCCGACGTAGGCAGTGACCTAAGTGGCATGTGTGTTATTGAGGAGTCTGTGACACTCTGACCTCACATCACAGCTCCAGTGCACCAAAAGGTATGAGAACTTTAGTGAGAGATTTAATGACTGAATGAGAAAAAAAAAAAGCTTGGTGGAAGTGAAAGATGGAAAGTTAAATAAAGAGAGGGAAATAAAGGTTGGCTGGTTAGCACTTGTGTGGCTGGGCGCTGTGCGTCAAGGCTGGCTGTAAATGACCATATATCTCAGTTAAATGAGCAAACAGTTCAAACAGTTTCTTAGCTGCTTCCTCACCACAACTCAGCTTGTTTTGTATAATGGCACTGCTCCTGTTGACTAATCTGATATAAATGGTTTGTGCTGAGGGTGACTGATCATGCAGCATCAGCAGGGGCATGTCCCGATTAACCACAAAGTAATGTCATGTAGGTATAATTAGAGGCAGAACTGTGAGAGGTTTGAAAAATAATAGTTAGCAATGAGGCAAAACAAATGATTAACATACTGATGGGTTGTCTGCTGTTGTTTGTTATTAGTAGCACATTTATAATCATAATGATATAGAAATTAATATTATTATATGCATCTATTTATGTGATCTGGAGACCAGATGAGTGATTAAAATGCAGACCCTGAGTGCTTTAACTTTTAAAGCAACATGCTGGAAAACATTCAAATTGAACCTAGATGGTGACATGTTATCATTCCTGTCTCCAGCTGGACGTCCATGTCTTTCCATCTGCCTTCCATCTGCATTAGCAGACTTGTCATATTTTCCATCTGCTAAGTGTCTTGTACATACTTGGGTGCTACCAGACCAAAATGATTGATTGCAACAACATTCATCTCCGAATTATCATACAACTAAACTCACCATCAAGTGCATGCACCCAGTCGGTTTATTAGCAAACCCCACGTTTGTCACAGCAGAGCCAATATCAGAATAATTTGATTAGTCTCAATTAAAGATCACTTTGTCAACAGGTTGACTGTGCCCCAGCCACTTCATGTAACCAGAGACAGTTCCCCTTTTCCTGCAACAATTCTAAATGTCACCGTCTTTTATGCTGTCTGTAAGGAGCTAAAGTTGTCAATTTTTCTTTTTTTCCAATGATTGCTAAAACTGGAAGTTCTTTCTACCCTCTGTCAGGGTAAAATGACTATAAGGTTTTCTAAAAGCTTTTCAGAAGTGGTGAGGTGACTGCCATTTGTGTTGCAGTGTTGCTGGAAGTAATTAGACAAGCCTGACAGTACCCATTATATTGATTCATTGAGCAGCACGTCCAGCACTAAACATCTGAACAATTAATTAGTATACATTGGGTGTACGCTGATATTGGAGCTTGGGATTTGAGTCACGCATATTGCATGTAAACACCTGTCTATTCTGGTAAGCAGCACAATAGTTTCACCACAGCTGGAGTGAAATAGCTAAATACATTGATACTTTTCTATACAGTAAAAGACCATATGAGTGATTTTGCATGTTTTAGTCCATTTACTACTTCACGTGAGAGCTAACCATATTACATTTAAAAATTGTGCTGCTTTTTGCGTATTTCCTTAAAATATAAAAATCGATTGGCAGACTCTTGAAACTTGCTTGAGTTGTGTACTCCATCACAGCAAACATCAAGTCTGCAGATGCAAATGCAGTTCAGACTTTTCAAATCAATCTGCACCTAAATGCCCCATCGACAACAATGAATGAAGAGTCTGCTAAGGATGCAGCTTTTCCTCAAAGGGGGAGCAACTGTCCTCATACTTGACCTTTTCTACTCAACTGAACCATTTTGACATTTCAATCTTTCTATCTCTAGTCTTCTTTTTGTGTGTGTGTGTGTTCTTTTTTTGCTTTTCCAGTTTTCTGTGAGGAGGTTGGGGAAAGTGATCAGAGGTTATAGCCAACTAGTCAAAAAATAAAAAAAAGTTTTTTCATTTGTGTTGTTTACAGATAGCTGATTGATACAATTGCTGTCCAACAACTATAGACCAAACTATGACTTTCTTCCAAAACTCAGACCGAATTAAATTAATTAAATTTATTTGTCAGGGACCATGCACAAAAAACTTTAATCTCAAGCAATAAAAGGAGATGCTTTAACCAGTTTAGCTACTAGCTGCAGTACTTTCGATCTGCAGTCCCTGGCCCACAAATATTAAAATAGACACAAACACTCCAAAATACAGTAGGTAGACAGAAGCCCTCTTGAAGCCGACCTTTAAGCTCTGCTCATTTGCTCGGAACACTTTTGAACAGTAGAGGAGCAGTTTTGTGGGATATTTTAAACACCAGACGGACATCTGATTAAAAATGAAGCTGTCAAACCTCAGCATATTGGTTTTATTAGGTATATAACAACAATAACAGTGTCCCCATTTTCTGTTAATCTTTCAGAGGCTTATTGGTTTTATGGCTATCTTGCGTGTCTGAGACCAACATGATACACAGTAATAGAAATGAGAAAATGTAATTGCGCTCTTGGATGTCCCAGCTGAAAATTAGCTTCTAGGCACTAGGCAGGGCACTGAAGTCATGCTTGTTTGTATTCATGCTTCAGCATCACTGGCTCGTCACAGCAGTGTGGCTATCAGCTGACTGGTAACATCCAATCATAACCATGCAGGTGTACAGCGCGGCCCATTATAACATTTCTCACTTTGCTCTGCTGACACCAGCTCCCTCCACCACCCCAGCCTCCTCCATAATGTGCTATATTCTTGGTATTGTCGATGTAACTAAGATTTAATGTTTGTGTGTTTATTAACAGGATTAGTTAGAGCAGAGCCTTTTCCACCAAATCTAACTGTAAAACCATTTGCTATAAATGGTCAATGGGCTTGATGAAAGTGGTTCTGACTGAACTATACTTGCCATACTTGTGTGCGTATAGTTTTACTGAAATGAGAGATGGTTACTGAATCTCTGACTGCTCTGTTTCAGTTTCACCTCCAAATAAAGCAGTTAGATAATGTGGATAAACTGTTGGTCTGATTGTGCAACTGCTTATGTTTCTTGCCCCAACAGACTTGTAGTCATATTGTTGAGATGCCAGATCTCAGCAATTCATTTGTTGAGTACAATGTCATTTATCAACCAACAGATATTATGGTCAAAACTATGAAAATAACACACAAGTTGTAATTAACCAGAATTAAAAATTCAAAAAGAAATCCTAAATATTTAAAGCTAAAATCTGTTTGTTTACCCACATAAATTTAAGATATATTCACATTCATAATTAGAGTTTGCCATAAAAAAACAACAAAACATTTTGTTAGTTTTAACTGTGTTAACAAACATTGCTAAAACTAACCTTAATCAGCATCAAAAATTGTTAATAATCTCACTTTACTGAAAGTCTTGATAATCATTTACAGCATGATAGCAGGTTCATACTTGAGTTGTATTTTATTTTATGGATTATGGATTCTACCTTTAACCTAATTGATACATTTTTGTGTTTTGTTTTGTCCATTCACATTAATATTTGGACAGACCTTTTGTTTACGTTTATTACTAAAATACATTGTCAATGTTTCCTAATATGCAGAGAATGACTTGAGTAGTTTCTCCACTGTTTCTGACAGCTTAGCAGCTACTTGTTCAGTACCTGTCACTTGAGCGTATATGACTATGTCATCTGCATACATCAGGATTTCCACATAGTTGGCAGATGTACACACTGAATAACAGAGGCCCAAAAATAGAGCATTGTGGTACTCTTATGGTTCAGGCTCCTGCTAATGAGAATTCATCATTTATCCAAACACAAAGAGTGCAGTCTGCCAGGTATGATTTTATCCACTTAAGAGTAATAATAGACTATTTATATTTAGACTACTTAGTGGAAAGTACTGGCTGACTGACTATTAAAGGCCTTATGTAGGCCATGAAACATTTCTCCTTTATCCAAATTAACCTTGCAGCTTGGTTTTTACAAACTTACTCTGACATAGTTGGCTCAGGCCCAAAGCTGTATGAAAGGGTTTCAAAAGCAACAGTTGTTTCTTTTCATGAGAGCAGAGACAATGCTGCTCATGAGATGAAAACAACCCAGTCAAAGGTCAAACCTATGGGAGTCTTGCTTAATTGGGTTCCCCTTCCAAGGTTGGGGTTGGGAGGCGGTGCTCCCTCAAGGAGGCAGCATGATATTATACCCAGATAATTCAGGACAGGGGTTTTATTGTTTAAATACAAAACAGTTTGATGCACAATTTTAAATTGACAGTCAAGTGTGTGTGTGTGTGTTAGTACAATTATTTAATTGTACTAAATGATGCCAATAACTGGCACTCAAATTGTAATAGCAATTGTGAAAACCTGTGGCGCCAGACGTCTTTTACAGTGAGTGCAAAGATAATATTTGTACATGCACAAAAGATCTCTGTTGATGCCAAAGGCGTACAGCTTTTGTTCTCGACACTAACTGTCTCTGTGTATCCCTCTCGTCCCCCTCCATTCTTTGCACTCTCTCTTTCTCTGTTGTCTCTCACCCAGTATCTAATCAGCTTTTGGAAGGGGACCAAATTGTTGGGCGATTGTATAGACCTCCAGCCAGAAATAAACAAATCTACTGCCTATTGTTTTTTAATAACAATCTTCTTCAAAACTTCCATTTTGTTGACTTACACTGGATCAAATGTGATGAATAAGGATAATTTTTGTGGTGTGTGGAGCTCATTGTGCCATAGGCTTTTAGGGAACACATTACAATCGCATTTCAGGCGTTTAATGTTCTTATTGCATTAAAACGAACAAAGAGGATGAGACTACTGATTCAAAGCCTTATGCAAATTTAAAATGTGAAGCTCATTATGTGTTGTTTGTATTTGTGTGAATGTAAATCTGTTTGCATTCGTGTTTGGATGTGTGTCTCTCTCTCTTTGTGCGTGTGTGTGCGTGTGTTTATCCTACTCACTCGACTGTGTCCTCCCAGCTACACCAGTGTCTCTGGTCCAGCTCTTGCATGTCCAGTTTGAATTTGGCCAGGCAGAACTCCTCGATGGCGAATTCATAGCGGGGTTCACACCCCAGTGCCGACACACACTGAGACACTGCGTAGGGAAGGGGGAGGAAAGACAAATGTGGATGAGTGGCAAGAAAGAGGCAGGCAGAAAAAAGTTCTTCTGAGCCTTTAAAAAATGTAAACCAGTGGGACAAATGTTTTGTTCCATTGTCATCCTGTGCAAGCGTGTGTGTAGTACCGAGTCAATGCATGCAGCCTTCTACGGCCTGGTTAAAGGCTATGATGGGGTGAAAGCACAGGAAAGCACTTAGGATTGAAAGCAGCTATGACCTTAAATGTTGTCGTCTCTTTTTGGGCCACTGCAAACTAAGATGTTTCCCCATCTGTGGGACATGACACACCATCTGCTATCACCGTGTTAGATATACCATTGCCTTACAAGACCCTGACAACAGCACACACACACATACACACATACACACACACACACACACACACACACAGTAGATGTACCGAACAGGAACATTTACAGTGAATTCTTGCTGGATGTTTTCTATTTTCATCAATGAGCAGAAGAGTGCTTTAGATGTTATAAAGATGCTTTGGACTATTAACTCTAGGACCCTTTTTTTTTCCTTCAGACAGAGCCAGGCTAGCTGTTTCCCACCTGTTTCCAGATTTTATGCTAAGATAAGATAACCATCTCCTGGCTGTAGCTTCATGTTTAACGTATAGATACGGGTGAAATTGATCTTCTCATCTAACTCTCAGCAACAAAGCAGATGAGCATATTTCCCAAAATGTCAAACTATTCCTTTAAGCTATCACAGTCAGCAGCTGTCAGCACTCAGCTTAGGTTTTAAAAGCAGCAAACAGCATTGTAGTTTTCAGTTAGGAAACCTTCTGTTTTTTAATGTAAATGCATATGCAAAGCGAATTCACATTTCGCTCTAACAAACACAAATTGGGGATGGATTAAATCTTCTTTCGCGGTATATGTCATTTTATATCGTGATATTAATATATATTGTAATATAGTCATTTTCTCTGGAATTTCACACCATTTATAGATAAAATAACCAAATGGGAGTGTCAGTTTCTGGGTAATACAGTGAATTAAATACATGAAAATCAAGGTGCTTCATCACATCGATGCCAAAAATCCTGTAAATCCAGGTTTATTCTGAGGCAGTGCTGAATAACTTGCAACAATGCATGCAGTGGCCTAATACAACCAGACTACTAGTATGGGTTTTAACGCAGACTTAACCTGAAGTTGAAGAGAAGTTGAGATGAGTTCTGAGATCAGTCTGAGTCTGAACCACAGAAGCTTACATATCAGTCACTAAACCTTAAAAGACCCTCGCTCATAATAATTAGATAAGTTTATTAGGGAGACTCACTCCTTTAAAAGACTAATCACACAATTTTAATAATAATTAAAATCCTAACCCTGAACAACCTCTCTTGTTTGGCCAAACTGCTTATCTCGCAGGAAGGATTTGAGTTATTTGAGTGCAATAACTATTCATAATTCACCCTCATATACAACCATATGTGTGAAACAAAAAAGATCAATAACTAAATTTGTTAGATTGCTGGAAAATGTGAATTTGAACAGTACCAATGTGTAAATCAAAAGATAATATCAACATGATGTGTTTTTGCCAGAAGTAAATAAACAATATTGAAATAGTTAATATACTTGTCAATAGCCTGTCACATCTAAACCTTTAAAACACACTCCCCTCCAGCCTCCACCTATTTTCAATGCCTCTCTTCATCTTTTCTTCTTGTTTTTCTCACTTATTCCTACAACTCTCTCTCTCTCTCTCTCTCTCTTGCTTTCTTTATAATCTGCTGTAAACAGCTCTCTATTCATCTCCCCCTTTTGCTGATCAGCTTCCTTCTTGATCAGTTTGCCTTTTTGGGTACTTCTCGCTCATTCAGAATCATTAATGTCAACATGTTTATGCACATATGTTATGGTGCAGAGCGGATGGCGGATAGAAACAGAGATCCAGACGGTGTCATTTTGAAGATGGGGCAGGAAAAAAAACGGTATAAAATGGAGGTTTATAAAAATATTAAAAAATAACTTGTTTACATTCCTACAAAGAATCCGACTCCTGCTGTGCGGAGAGTAGATGAAAAGGTTTATCTACACAACTCCGATCAAACACGGCGATCAAAGATCAAGATCAAGTGTGTATGTTTGTGAAAGCCACAGACATAAAGGAAGCCCCAGAGAGAGAGAGATGCATTCTCTTTTCTTCTGCAGATCAGATTTTTGTCATGCCAACAGCTCTTTCTAACAACAAGTTGTCAAAGCTAAATGACAAAATAGAGTATTTGTGACCAAATGACTGTTTTCTGATCTGACACCGCGATGGTTAAGTTTTGGTCAGATTTAGGCAACTACAACTACTTGATTGGTTAGAGAAAGATCACGGTCGTTGACTGTTGGTAGGGAACAGGATGTGAACAACGGTCTCCGGTGTCAAAGTTGGTCACTTTATACACCCAACCAACCACCCCAATGTCCTCCCTACAAGGTTTTGCAGTCTTATAACAATTTCACGCTACTTCTGCCTTTGCCTAGCAGAGACAACAGTCATTTTCCACACTCAGTGCCCTGAGATAACTTTGTTATGATATGGCGCTATATAAATAAAACTGAATTGAATTGAATGGCCACAAGAGGTCATTTCTCAGAAAAATATAAAGCAACCCTAATGCCAGAAAACAACATGGATATTGGAAAGTTCTGTAAAACCCCGGATTATGTTCAATGACAATATTTTTTTAAATGACTTTCTACAATATCTATGCTTGGCTACAGTATGGTTAAAGTTAAGGAGAGGTTGTGGTTATTGTACCTTAAACCATGTTTAAAGTACGGTTAGGGTTATAAAACTTAAAGAATTGGTTATGGTTAAGGAAAGATTGTTGTTAATGTTTTTAAAAGATGAACATTAACTGCAAGTCTGTGCTGGAACTCCTGTCTCCCGCATTCAAGTTGGACTCACCTTCCACTTTGCTACATAAAGGGCACACACACACTACTTCCTATATTGACAATGGATGTTGGCATTGCATTGCAAATTGTGTATCCAATATGATTGCCACAGCTTCATAAACATAAATTAATTAAAGCGTTTGGACAAATGACCAGTATTGTTTGTCTGCTGAGGACGGTGTTCTCTCTATCCTCGTCTCACCCTGCAAAACAGTTTATTCCAGACACAGTATCTATCTTCTTTGTTCAAACAAACGATCCATCCTGATGGCTGCTCTTGTGCGTAGGGACAAGACTGTCCTCCCAAATACAACCAACAGGATCAGTTGTTTAAGCAAGTGCCCCAAAATGATGTATGTTTACATTTAGAGACAAAGTCAGGGGACTATTACAGAGCAACAAACTCAGTATAGGGAGGAGGTCGGGGTGGATGGATGGATCAACAAAACATTGGACTTCAACACTGGCCGCTGCTTGTTTTCTGTTTCAAACCGACAGTCAACACTGTTTTGGGTTTTTTTGTACGTATGATCACAACCTTAACAACATGTTTTTTACTGTAACCACGACGACAAAGGTCCCCTAACCTTAACCTAAACCTAACCAAGACATTTTTGTGCCCAAACCTCATGAAACACATCACATCATGAAACTACTTTTCAACAGTAATATGTAATGATGTCGTCTTGCTGATAGATCAAAAAACGTCTATGTGTCGTTCCAGAGAGCAGTTTTGTCGGTTCATGTTGGGGCCTGTTCACATGAATCTTTTTTATAACCTTTTTTAACATTTCTTTACTACTATTTTTCACTGGTAAAAGTAACTGGTTAGTAGTTTTGGTTGCCCACCTCTAAACAAGCTTTAGCAAATGTGATGCTGATTGTGTTTTTGATCCCTGTCTGTTTTAAAATTTTAAGACGGTTGCTCTGATTTTAATATATTAAGCCAGCGTCATCAAACTCCTGCATACATAAACTGCTTGCTTTAGCAGTGTGTTGTCTACATGAGAGAGAGACAATACAACCATTCTGGAAATGCCCTGATGGAATGAGGCATCTCATCTTGAGCAAATCATAGTCCTGTTTGCATTCTGAATGCAAACTTGCTTAAAGATGAAATTAGGCCTGACCACATGCTTGGCGCCGCTAAAGCTAGGAAACTATATACATCTTTTACTCCTAAAACAATTAGTTAACAGTTTCAAAATAACTTTGTAGTGTACATGTGCAGAACAGCAATCATTACAATCATTCAATGAATTAAAATAATATTTAGAATAAGCGACTCTTATGAAGATAGGAAATGCAAAAACAGTAAAACAAATAATAATAACCCAGATCTCAGATGGCTGCATTCTGCATATTCACATAATAAATCCATTCCTCGTGAGTGGGCTGATTGAACCATGCTAATGATGGCTCGGTTGCATGCGAATGTGAAGGATGCAAGGAATTACATAATGATGACAACAGTCCGTGCACATCAGTCAAGGTATCAACTCTGCACCAAAACCAAAGAACAGTGGAAGATAGTGTCCAGTGACACTGTAATCACAGGACTGAAACATATTTTGCTGGATGGGAAAGTGACCATGAACAACCATTTAAAACAATTTAAAGAGTTTAGAAGGAAATCAGAAACACTGAGAAATGAATGTCACATATTACTAAGAATTATTCCTAATAAAAACATTCCAGACAAGCAAATGCGATTACTTTTTCATTCAAATTGACATATTACACATGTTTATAGATCAACAATCTGCTGGATAAACATTAAGACAGCACTGCCTTTTAACTGTACATTTTCTTACTAAATGTGGAGCAATGTTTCCACATCCTAACCAGTTTAATTTTATTTTGCCAGCTATCTTATCACACTTTTTTAAACAAGGGCATTGCTACCAGTACAAGATATGGGAGGACAGCAGCATCATAGCCAAAAGCTTTCCATTAGGTTGTCTTCAAACTAAAACAAAGTGGTTCAGTACGTGTAGCAACAGAAGATATCTATGGCTCCTGGTTGTGTGGAAACTGCACATTTATCTATCAGTAGTCAAATGGAAAAACACATTTGTGTTATAAAATAAAAAACACCTGTCTACCCAATCTTTCCTCCTGTAACTTGGCAATGAAATATCCCAAACAGTCTGTGTTATTTTTCCTCAACAAGAGTCGCCTTTTCCCGTCACTTAAACATGTGTCTCTCCTTGCCAAATCAATGTACTATACCAGGCTCCCATCACACTCACCGTGAGGCAGTACATGATTAATCTGGAGGAAAGGTCATGATTGACTGAAAATGTTCCCATTTCCTCCTGCAACCACGTATCGATTTGGAGCTGAAACTAAAAATAATCCAGTGAGGCCACCTTTGAACCTGACATTATCTCAGTGTGCATGTGCGTGTCGGGATGCTGAAGTTTGGTCTGACACTGTCTGTAATGTGTCCCACTACCTCCTTGTCTCTGTGGAATTCCATTTATTTAATACTAATTAGCTTCCCCAGTTATGTTGTGGTAGGAAGCAAAGATCTGACGCTAACGAATCTCTTATTTAACCTATTATCTCTCCTTGTTATTTTTTATTAGCAAAGACCAACGTAGAAAACATTCAGGTAACGTTAGCAGGTTTCAGTTAACATGAATTAGGCTAGCTAAATGAATGTTAATGTTTGTTACTTTAGTGGCTCCCACTAAAAACTGTAGTGTTTCTGGCCAACAACAGGGGATTATAGATCTCAACTGAATGTTTTAGTTTCAGTTATTTATAAATTTAGTGTCTTGCAAATTCTGAAAGTGATGAGTGGATTTGCTACTGGATTCGGATTCGATCAAATGCTATCGAACCCCAACCCTATGTAAGATACTATATATTAATGTCCTCATTATGTTGATAAAAAATGTAATTCTGGTGGCATTACTGTACATTTCCTTCAAAACACATTTGCCAGGGTTGCCTCCCTCAGACTACATACCCACTCGCAGGAAGATGAAGAGGTTAGAGGTAGGCACCGCCTGGCACCGTGGATTTGGAAAAGAACTGATACTGGACTTATTCATGGACTTATTTCACAGAACCCATTCCTTACACTGTTTTTTCCTGACTTCTTAAAATTTGATTTACTTCATTAGAACTGGACCTATCATAACACTCTTTGTGGGTTATAACCTCATTTTTGTATTACCTGCTAACTGTCAAAACCGTCTGCTCGATGGGGGAGTCTCTTGCTCTGAACTGCCTCTCACAAGCTTTTTTTGGAGGAGTTTTGGAGTAACTCCCTCTCAGACACTGTACAGTATGAGATACTGGGCTAAATAAAGTTGACTTGACTTAACCTGACTTGAACCATGCATTAAGGCTGTTTCTGTAAATACAAACATGCTCTTTGTCAACTTGTCTGGTTAAATAATATACAAGAAAAAGATAACACACTTGAGGTTGACGGCATTCTTGCAAGTAGACAGTGGGTGACCTTTGACCTGGCACAAACTGCCTCCTCTCTCCTCTCTTTGGGGCGTCTCCCAGAATGCACTGCTCTCTGTGTACAAGCCCATCCAGCAGCTAACTTCAGGGGGACACTTCATGTGTGTTTGTGTGTGTGATTCTCTCTGTGTATGTGAGATGGAATTGGACTATCTATCTATTTATAGTATGTTTTTGTTCTCATCATCATCAGCATAAGAATCTTAACTCAGAAATCTAAGAGCCCTACAGCAAGACAAAGGGAGCGGCATTAGGATCTCATTACTGGAAGAATTTCTCTATTTGGATTCTTTTTCATTTGTTTATGCTGACAGAAAAAAACAGCGTGTCAGAACAAAGATAGATGTGAGAGGCAGTTACCATGTGTTTGCATTTAGCGTCTATGTGCATGGAGATGTGTGCGTTTGTGTGTGCACATTCTAGATTTAGAGCTACACAGCTGTGACTCCTGACAGTTCTGACCCACACTTAATCCCTTCACCACATTGCCCTCTTGAATGCCTCAAAGCCCATATTTGCATAATATTCAATATCTCGGCACATGTATGCCCATACACACATTCAGTCTAGTTTGACAGCTGTAGATCTGCTGCTGTTGCATTATACTGCGAGCTACCACTTGTAATCATATCTGGGGCTTTTCCAAGCAACAGCGTCTGAGGTTATGCATGTTGAGATGCTCTGAAATAAACAGAAACAAGCACAAGATGAAAGCTCAAGTTGTTACATGGGGAATTAGTATGAAATGAAAGCAAATAGGCTAAGATGGAACACAGATGAAAGATTCAGGTACTAAATGCATATTAAAAGTGACTACAGAGAGTGGCGTGCAGCAGATGACGAGACTCAAGTCAGATGAAATGAGGGTCTAAATATAGATGAGGCAGAGGAAACGGATGACACTTCACAGAGCGGTTCGACTCTGTGGAATTCAACTCTTTATGTGTTCTTGAACACAAATGCCAAATGCAAATGGTGTCATGTGAACGTTGTGCAAGTCCTTTAAACATTTTTACTGAATTTTGAAAGTCTTACTCATGACAGCTGATCAATGTTTCAGTGGGATAGGATAACTTTTTCTGCAGCTCAATATTTTTCAGGAACCTTATGCAAACATGTGTGATCTTGAAATTTGAAACCTAGCAGCACATGGCAGACCATTTTCATCAAAACTGAAAAAGCTGATTAGAAAAGATGACTTGTTAAAGCTGAGAATACTGACAAATTGATTTTATTCCAATCTCCCCATAAATCACAAATTAGGGCAGGGACTATGATCAGATTTTTAGCTGCAGCATGTATTTGTAATGGGAATAGTTTAATTGCAATCCAGAACAGAAACCAACAGCAGTCACAAATAAGCATGAATAAAAATGTATCTGTTATCTGTCTTGCGCTATTCAATTAAGTCAGAAGTTGTTTTTCTCATGAATTTCTAACATGTTCCTCGGCAGCATCCCACAGTAATACATGCAGCAGCAGGGGTTGGCAGAGTAAGCAAGCTCCTGAGAGAAAAAAATGCTAATTTCAATGTACTGCTTTATGGTGCCTTGACGAAGCAGATTGGGGGTGTTTTGAAAAGTTTCAGTCGTGGCCTCTGCAGCAGACAGTTTGGTCCCCTGTGACAGGAAGCAAGCGTATTGAGACTAAAGAGTTACAAAGGAGGGAGATTTTCTTCTCCTCTTGCCTAGTCCTGAATTATTTCCTATCTCCATCCTGTGAATTTTGGTCGTTGACAACCCTGTCACTTTCACTCCAAATCCCATTCCAATATGAAGTAATTATTTCCCCTGCCGACTAATACACAGCTTATACCCAAAGAACTTGAGCACCTCTAATAAGATAGGCCACAATTTAATTATTCTATTCCGGCTTCCACACTGGACCTCACCCACCTGTGATAATTTAGCTCCAACTTGTTAAAAATACGCCTATATATAACAGCAGCAGATAATGACTTTCAGATGATAAATGCCACGGCATCTTAATTCCTTCTGCTTTCCACTCCCAAGGCTTTGTTTCCCAAGACACATCCCACATGTGAATAAAGCAAGATGTCCATGTCCATACTCTTTGCTGTACAGATCTTTTCTGGTGTTTGTGCCAGTTAAGGAAACGAGATCTGAACATGTGCTTCAGTTCGGACTGTAGTTTGCTTTCAGTTCTTTTTATTTTCAGACTTTCCAAGCATGAGCAACTTGTTGGGTACATCAACATCAGCCTCCTCGTACCTATAAAGCATTGCATTTTGGATTATTTCCTGTGGTTGCATTGTATAGTTTTCATCCATCGAACAAATTCCAAACTCTGGAATTCTGGTTTATTACAACTTATAGTTTTGACCATCACTTCTCTCTGTATCCATCTGTGTCAGTCGACTATTTTTTGGTAGCCTTGCTAGCTTGACTGACTTTATACAAAATCTGACGTTACAGCTTTCTTGAATATTCATGCAAACACATTTAGGAATCCCTTCATCATAAATTACTTTATGTTACAGCTCTATTGTTAGCATTTTCCCTTACATTTTCTATTGTCTGTGTCTGTTGCCCAGCAAAAGACCTCCACCAGCTCTATTTAGGATGACTGGCTGGAGAAATATTCTTTATTCTTTATTTGGATCCATATTAGCTGCCACTAAGGTAGCAGCTACTCTTCCTGGGGTCCACACACAACAAAATATAGTGGTCAATCTGGTTCAGTTTTAATTCCAAATAAATAAATCTGGCTAAATGTTTGGCTTGTTAGCAACCTGTTTGATTGTCTGACTGCTCGTGTTTCTTGGTCTGACTTCATTGTAGAGATGTCGCCCACATCTCAGAAATGACTGTATGTTCAGTGTTGTCATAACAGATAGGAAAGATGGCCACGGGTATGAAAAGAAGAAGAAGAAGTTGTTAATAAATCCAAATTAAAATTAAACTAAACTAAAGCAGTAAATGCTCTATATTTTGACTAAACTGCCTCATAAATAATGAACTCCCCCTGGTCTGTAGCAGCTGTTCTGGCATCAGATTCACTGTGGACAGACAGTTGAGTCAGTTTCAGAGTAGTGGCAGACTGTTGAGTCATGGATGATCCAGGCTCCTGAAATTGTTCACATGTTGCAGCCTATGGCTCCTTCCAGTTTGAAAGTGACAAACAGGCAAGAGGCAGGCAGATGTTTTCTGTCAAAGGCTGAGACTAATTAGGCAGCCAGATCTGATGTTCACAAATGAACCGGCATCCTACTCTGCCGCTGTCCTCTCTCTCTGTCGTCATGTTCTCACCGATGATTCATAGAGAAGGAAATCTTCATCTTTGGCTTTTGATCTGAAAATATTTTTGACCACCGCTGTCCTATCACCCAATCTAACATCAAAACACCCACTTCCTTGACTTTTAAACACTTTCTAGTTGTGAATCATCTCAGTTCATAGAGTAGTAGAGGAGAAAGAGAGAAAGAGAGATCTGTTTCTCTTCCCACCTCTCTGACATCTCAATTTAGATTCTGTAAAGTTACACAGGTTTTATGCATATTTAAAAAACCCACACATTTCAGCTCTTCCTGTACGAGCTTGGTCTATTTGATGTTCACACTCAGAAAAGTTTGGGTGAGTCTGTCTAGCACTTTTTCAAAACTTTGCATCTTAATCTTTCCAGTTGGTACACCAGAAAATCAGGGCATGTTCCCATTTTATGCATTGAAAAGTAACATCACCAACAATAAATGTCATCTATAGACACTTTAAAAGTTGAGCAACTCGTTCTTCCCTCTCCTCCCTCTTGTACCCAGTATACTGCATGTTTAGAAGTGTAATGCCACTTGTGTTTGTATTTGTGTAGAGCGTCAGCTCTACCTTTCAGATGAGACTTCAAGCAGTCAAACTCCATGAAAAAAATCATCAATTGTCCTCCTCTCTTGATACTGTCTCTGCTCCAGGTCAGCCTTTCTTTTAGGTTTAGAAAATGACATTTTATGCTATTGGTCCTATAGCTAAAGCATTTATGTTGACAAGTTGCCCACTTAGGCGCTACTATGCACTAATATCACTAAACCCTGACCCTGTTTGATTCATTTTATCTCCTGTTTGTTCTCTAATAGGAACACCTTTTCTCTCTACTAACATGTCTTTTTGTTCTCTCAGTTTTCCCTCTGTTCCCCATATTTGAATAAATCAGCAGAATGTAATGTTCCTTTGAATGTCTATGGAAAATGGGTATTCTTAATGTGTGGCATGTTCCCTCACAATGATTGTGCACTTAAGAAGCACACCTCTGCTTCTTGCTAAAATGTCCTGCAGTCTGCCTGTAGTGCAAGCTATCAAAAGAGAAGTACTTTATGGACATGCACATACAAAAGCCTGACCATGTGCTTGAAGAAAGAGCAGCTGGATTGATACTAATTAGTTTAAAGCAATTTGATAAAACATATGACCCAAATATGAACTAAAATAATTAAGGTCTTAAAGGAATAGTTCAACATTTTGGGAAATAAGCTTAATTGCTTTCTGGTGAAGAGTCAGATGAGAAAACTGACACCATTAAATCTGTCCAGCCAGCAGCCGGTTAGCTTAACCTAGCACGAAGAAATAGGGGGAAACAGCTAGCCTGGTTCTGTCCGAAGGTAACACTATCCACCTACCAGGCACAGTAACTTCCTGTGGTCTCACCTGGTTTCCTTGCAACTGCTCAGAGCCAAGAAATAGTGTGGCACATAACCCCCTGCAAAAAAATGTTGTTTTTACACTTGGCTTTTGCAAATTAAGATTAAACAAACAAGATAAAACATGTTAATTTGTGAACTTTGGAGGGGCTGGTAGGTGGATTTTGTTGCCTTTGGACAGAGCCAGGCTAGTTGTTTCCCCCTTTTTCCAGTCTTTGTGCTAAGCTAAGCTTCATATTTACCAATGAGATATGAGAGTGGTATCTTCTTGTCTAACCTTCCACTAGAAAGCAAATAATCATATTTCCCAACATGTCAAACTGTTGCTTTAAAAAATTGACACAGGGTCCTCTACAAGATCAGGGCCAAAAAATTAGATAATGAAGGACTCGCCTTATATTGCATTTTAATGGGGCAGGTGCCCATTTTCCCCACTTGGTAATCCAGCCTTGGTATTAATATCCAAGTCTTTTGACTTTGGATAATGGAGGCATTATCATGATGTAAGCTTAAAGAGTCTCATTATGGCTGAAAACTCCAGTTGCAGTGCTGTCTCTGGGCTAAAGTCTGCAGTGCAACTGCATTAACTGCACAAGAAGGATGTATTGCGAGCAGTTAACTGATTTTGGTCTCAATGTTCACTCAACAGGTGCGCTGATCAATTAACCAATCTCCTGAGAACCTGCTATACTGTACTCCTTTGGCATACATCAGTGCAAGCAACAACAAAATGTCAAACTCATTTTCCATCCATTGGCCACAGTGATGTGGAAATTCAAAATGTCAACCCCTGAAGGCTGTCTGTTCACAATTTTACCTACCAATTCCACTTTTTTTCCCTTTTACAGCTAGTTACCAAGTGCTGTTTGAGACCAAACAAATGACAACAAACCTAGTGAACTACTATTGTGTATACTGGCTGTTTATCACAGTTGGATACAAATGAGCTGGATGAAAGTGAGTCATTCTTACTCTTTCTCTGTCTTGCAAGCTGATGAATTAGCGGAGAGGAACGCCAGAAGCAGTGCATCAGCTGCCGTCATTACATCGTATTACAGTTTTACCTCTAGCGCTGTCACTCATACTCACATACACCCAAACGAATGCTTTCCTCCACCTCTGCTGTCTGTAGACCTAATCAGACAGCTGGAGACCCAGGGGGTGCATTTCACTTAGAACTAACAAGATCCCTGAAAGTATTCACATAATTAAATAGAGAGACAGAGAGAGCGATAGATGGATTTCCCTCAAAGAAACCTCAAAATGAACAATCTATCCCCTTAATCTCTCAGTTCCTGTCTATCTTTATTGCAACCCACCACAACACACACACACACACACACACACACACACTTGATCCTCTGTCCATGACACAGAGACATGAGATGGCAATGAAGCTTAAGCCACTCTCTCCCTCCCAGGTACCCTTAGTGTTATTATTAAAGCCCAGAGCGTGCTTCACTGCAATGTGTCATTGCCTCTTAAAAGGCAGCAGCATAAATACGCCACTGAATTTGAATACAGCCTGGAGCTACCTGGTTGGGCTCAGGATCAGAGGAGACATACAAACACAAACACACACAGCAAAAAGTGGGTGCATCAGCTGGTGCAGTGAAAGGCTTTTTAATGGCTAAAGGTGACACCAGACAATTGCAGTTGCTCATAGAGTGAGAGTTTTAATAATGGCTGTGCTTTAGCATAAAGAGGCTGAATTGCCTTTTCGTTACTGCTCCATTATTCAGTCTGACACTGGCTTCATGTTAGCCATTTTCTGTTCAGTTTTGCTCTAACCAATCACCAGTGACTGATACATCAGGCCCTTCTGACATCATTTTCAGTCAACACTAAGGCGATTTTAGCTAGCAGACAGTTAGCATAAATTAAACAAGTTTACAGCTAATGGCAATGTTGTTCATACAAAAACAATTGACTTGTTAAATAAGCAATAATACATGAAGACAAAATTATGGATGCTGGTAGCAATTCAGAGGTCTGAAATTAGTTCTGCATTGTCACAGAGAGAGTTGACAAGCTACAAGCCTGCGCAGCAAGTTAGCCTGCGTGTCCTTGCCTGTACTATTATACAAGAACTAAACAAACAGGTTAAAATGGTTTGGGATTACATTATCACATTAACAAGTCAGTAGCACACAGAAAAGGTTAAAACATATATTTATATTAACACCCTATTAAGTTGTTAGCAACGTGTTAGCAAACAGATGCCTAAACATATCCACCAGACGCAGAGCAATGTTAACATTAATTTGGAGTCATGTCTCCGGCCACCTGATGAATATAAGTCCAATATTTCTTCTCCTTTTCGCTCTAGTTAGGTCTCTGTTTAATCCTGAGGGAACTACCAGGTAGCGTACTGTGGGTTTATCAGAACTTTTACTGAAGATGGTCGCCTGCTGCTCGCTGCTGGAAACAGCGGGAGTGAATGAAAACAGTGAAGCTACAAAGCTTCATGAAGCTGAGGGGGACTGCAGAGTAGCATGATAATTCTCTGTGGGTTCATCACTGTGAGCAACTCCTTTTACATTACACATTTGACCCATGAAATATAATTAGTTCAGCTTTAAGTTATTCCATTCTTTCTTCCTTTGCTGATTGTTTTTTCTCCTTGATTTATGAAAAAAAGTTAGTGTCCAAAAACACAGAAAAAAATCTGCTACATGGTAATATACTGTAGAATTACATAAGTAAATGCAAAACATGTATAGAGCTAATGTTACTTGCAGGTTTGCATGTTCTACAGCACTGGCCAGAGCCACAGAATCAGTGGTCACAATCATGAGCACTGGGATTGTTCTGAAGATTTACTGTAGCAGAAAGTAATAAAACTAAGTGCTCAGCATCTTCCACTGCAGCAGCTGTGTTTCTAGAGTGAAAAGGAAAAACTCAAGGAAAAGTCACCCCAACTGCCTACATAAGGATGTGGTAAAAACACTGAAGACTGAAGAGAGCAAAAGAAAGCTAACAATACAGAGCTGGTGACAAAGTGTATTGCTGATGCGTATTTTATATGACTTAAAACACCTGAATCTGCTGCTGCTGCTTGTTACCAGTAGTTCAGAGGAGCGTCAGAACAAATTCAAAGAAACAGTACAACTGTTGACCAGAATATATTATTTTCAGATTTCCCTCAAGAACTATACGGCTCACGGAAGAGGCAGGAGAAAAGAGAGAGATACTTTTTTATCTTCCTGATCTTAAATGTATCTCACCTTGTCTAAACCAGGAAGCAAATAGCTAGTACTGGCAAACAAACTGCATCTTGTAATGTGCTACCCAGTGATGTAACTCCTCTTTCAATGTGCCCACTGCTCCGATGTCAAGGTGTAAATTACGTGTGAGAAATGGGACAGGGCTTAAGCTCTCTTACCACAAGAGCTATGTTAAAGGTGTCTTTAATTGTTTAGTGAAGTGTTGCTGTCTAAGCAAATGTATTTGAAGTCAGGGTGGGATAAACCATGTGAATGTATTAAACATTACTGTATTGGTTAATCAGAAACTGGCACCTTGCAGGGTATATGGTAAGGATTTAAACCAGAGAACTTTGAACTTTGAGTATTTATTTAGAACCAGCGGCATTTACAGATTGTAGAGATAAGGGCAGGTCATAATAACGTTTTTACACTACACATTACACTAACATGTTAATTAGTGAGCTTTAATTGCTTATAGGTGGATTTTGTTGCCTTTGGGTGGAGCCAGGCTAGCTGTTTCCCCCATTTACAGTCTTTGTGCTAAGCTAAGCTAGCCGGCTACTGTTTCCAGGTACATATTTAGCGTACAGACATGAGAGTGGTATGAATTTTCTAAATCTAAATCTCTGCAAGGAAGCCAATAAGTGTATTTTCCTACAGGTCAAATGAGAATGAAGTAGAATTTTCACGAATGCTTGACAGACAACTTGGCGGAGCAAATAGTAGAACGTAGCAACGCCATGCATCACATCACAGCTTCAGGCACTCAAAGAAAAAAAAAGCGCTTCCTTAAGCTTAGCACAAAACTCATTACCAGGTATTTAGACACATTACAGTCAATTGTAGCTCTATATAAAGTATAAGCGTATCATCCATAATACAGGTATGACAATAGGAACAGCAGTTGGAAGAGTGGGTGATATAGCAAGGCAATTAATATAATAATGATTGACTCTGAAAAAGACATACTACGTGTGGAAATGTTTCTTGATTTGTATCGATAAAGTTGCTGAATTACCTGCACGATCCACAGTTTAACTCTTCGTAGATAAGACATTAGGGTGCAGAAACACTTGCTTTGTTAAATATTAAACATAATTATTTATGAATACATTTTTGATCATGAAATTGATGATTCCTGGGAAACTTTGTAGGAAGAATGTGATGCAATATAACATACTGAAGACTCACTCTAATATTGCAGTTAAAATTTGGACTATTATACTACAACAATACTGCTACTACACTACACAGTCCAAGTATGAACTTTAGTCATTAAGTGTCTATTTTGTGCTGAGACCAGACAGGAGTCTGGCCTGAATTTCCTTGTGGAATAAAAAAATAAATAGTGCAAATATGATGACGCATTGCCTGAATAATTTAATCTCGTCTGTGTTTGTAAATGTTTTTAAAAGGTTGAGATGATATGACAAATGCACACACAGGGGAAAACCAGTAGAAATAAGTGGACCTTGTATATGCCCAAAATAAATGTGTAAAATACAAATGTGTTGATTATCACCATACTTCATGTGATTAGATAACACCCCGACCCCCCACCCCCACCCCTGTAGCTATATATATAGAGTTGTAGATGACTGTAGTGGTCGTACGAGTGGAACGATACCTATGAAGAGGTTTCAGTCCGTAGGCTGAGAGCTCTGCGTCACTGTTTTGAATTAGATTTATTTTTATTCATTCCAATTCATATCTGGCTCTATCTTCCTTACTGGAACTAATAGGCCCTCCTAGACATATCAAACCATATTAAATGGCCTGCATTAGATCAGGCAACAAGGCACAATAACAAATGATTGCATGGTTTCCCTCATATCAATATGAGCTGGAAGTAAATGAGATTTTTATCACAGGGATTAGACTCTAGGGATTGTTAGCTATCTGATGTAAAACCACTTTCATTGCATTTATAATTGATTTGGTATTTAATAAAGACTGGAGAGAGAGAGAGAGAGAGAGAGAGAGAGAGAGCTGCTGCAGTGTAATTGGTTTGACAAATATCTCTGTAGAAAGGAACGTCCCTCTAGAACAATATATGCCAAAGACATATAGAACTATAAAGAATATATAGCAAGGCTAACTGAAACTAGCCCCCCCGCCGCACACACACATTTATATATCTAAAAAGTGAAGATACATCAAAGAGAGGATTCATTATCACATCATCATCACAGAGGAAGAACAGTGCCGTATGTCTAGGAAAAGTTAAAAATAAAGGCAGTGGATGGCATATATATACAGTCAAGAATATATTTAACGTGATGTCAGTGTTTAAAAAGCACTGAAAATAAACAGTCACAGTCAGGCTAAAATCAGACACACAAACTTACTTTAACAGGGACAAAGCTTCAAACAGTGTCTCTCTCCTCCTCTGAACTACAAACAGGGGCGTCATTTCCACTGGGCATGGGGGGGCTTTCCAAAATCCTAATTTTGTCCCCCTCAGTTTTATAGTTTTCATATGGATTTTCTAAAGTCTCTCTAAATGGTGTCACTTTACTGTCCTTAAGGAAACTAAAAATAATTTTAAGTAGGGTTAGTGCATCAACAATACAGAGATTTACATAAGATTTTTGCTACTGTTATCCTCAAATTTTCTAACATCTTTTATCCTTGAGGTCAATTTGACCCCAGCAACTGCAACCTCCAGAAAATAATTGTAATTAAAATGTTTATCCAAGTTTATGTGTCAGGTACTTTATGTCACTTTGACTACCTAAATACCCCTTTTCAATAATCAAGAGTCAACCCCAAGGGTGTCCTTCTCATCAGAGGAGGATGCCTCATAATCACGGTCCTCCTCAATATTATCCTCAGTCTCATACACATTCTCCTTTATGTCACTTTCACTGTCAAAGAGCTCCGACAAAACCTGGAAGAAAACCTTTGCTCAGAGGTCATTTTCAACTGAGAAAGAGCATAAAGAGAGAGCACACAGTGCACCAAGAGACATGGTTTAGAAGGCTGCTGTGCAAGCTTTTACATGTTTGCCCGAACCCATGTTGTGGGAACTATCAGGGCTTCTCACACTACTACAGGTATGGTTATGTTAGGTTAGGGCCCTAAAGCAGAGGGAAGTTTTTTGAACATTATAAAATTGCATGTGATAGTGACCTTAATATCAGCCAAAACAATCTAAACAAATGTTTGTAAAATATTCATATTTCTTATGTTTTATACTGCTAAAACAGCCTGGGGTCAAACTGACCCCAAGGAACACCGATGCGTACAAAATGTGTACTGGACATTGAAAACATATTATCATGTAAATATTATGTTTACTCAGTTGTCCCCATTAAATTAGGAAAAGTTATAAAATTTGAACCAAAAAAAACGATGTCTATCATTTATTTCAAGACATTAAATTTTGAATGGGGTCAAATTGACCCCAAGGATAATAGGAGGGTTAATCATAATGCCCCATTTACACTTCTTATTTCATGTGTCTGGTATCTGGATCAAATTCAGATGTGAATTAATACACTTTAGTTTACTGGTTTGCTCACCTTGTATTACCTGTTGCCTGTATTTTATAACTGCTGCTCTTGTTTTTTTTATCGTGAAGCACTTTGTGACGTCTGCTCTTGACAAGTGCTATAAAAATATAAACTTTACTTGCAAACCCACATCCACCCTGACACCTACCCACACAGACACAAACATTCCTTTCCACCCCCACACACAAACACACTGCACATTGACAATTACTGAAGAGGTGGTGCGTGTGTGTGCCTGCCACATCTATCTCTGTCAAGTTCAGTCCCATCCATCACCAGCTAATCATCATAGCGAGCAGGGCTTTTACCACAGATAGAGGTCTGCCCTGACTACAATTAATGTAGATAAAAAGGCACAAAACAATAGGAGGAGCAGCAACACCACTGTAGCACCTTATCTACAAAGACCAGAGGGCAGATAACAAGACGTTAATACATGCTGTGATACACCACAATATTTTTTCAAGGAATAATAGAGACATATTTTTCTTCTTTGCAACAATTGCCCATGTTAAATTTGAGCATTTTACACACTCTATTTTAACATTCAGCCAACTTTATTTAACAGAGCAATTATACAGAGTGCTGCTATGCATAAGAAATGTTTTGTCAAAGCCATAGCACTGATAAACAGTTCCTTTGCCTGTCGAGTCATCATGTACGATTGATGATCTATAAAATTAAATAAAAAATAAGAACTAAAAAGAAGGGGGGAACAGGGAAATCTAGTCACACTTGTAAATTCCTCAAGAGAGTAAAACTAAAAAAGTGGAACAAACTAAACAACATTGCGAAAAAGAATGAGATTCCAATAAAAAAAGAAGATAATTTAAAAAAGAATAAGTTCTTCTAAGAAAACTGCCTACCCAACCTTTAAAGGATGAACCTGAATAAATGACAGGTACATAACATTTTGTACAGACATGATGACAAAGGTTAATATTAATGGATTTTGTCACTCCTATTATTATGCTTTTTCTTCCTTCTATTTGGAGGATAATCATGCTCTGAGTTTTGAAACTACACTTCCCATAATGCTTTGAGGATGTAAACAGGGAGTGTGATGTTGCCATGGATTCAGCTACTAAAATTGTTTTTATTTTTTTATTTTTTGCCTATATTTGTTTAGATTTTGGCAATTTGACTCCATTGAAAGTATGCCGAATCACACTGAGTCCTAAAAAATGTTTATAGTGTGTGTGTTCAGGTTTGACTGAGTTAAGACTCTGAGAAGGAGTATTAGCGCTAAGGGTTTTAAAGTACCTTAAATGCCTCCATGAGGTGTGTGTCACAGCCATGCTGCGGTGTTGATAAGTGGGCCAAACAGCCAACCTAACTGCTTGTTGTTTTAAGAGCACCTGTCCCTTTCACCTCACACAGTATAGAATAAAGTATATAGATAAAATGAACGAATGACTCTGAGACGACTCATTACTAATCGTTCCTATCAAAACGTCGTTCAAATGTGACGATTCGTTCATGAACGACACATCACTAATGCAATGTGAGTTAGTCAAAGTGAAGGAAATCTTAAGCATGTACAGACTCAGCAGACACAGGTCATAGTGATTGGCTGCTTCAGAAAAACATAGCTGCTCAAAGAACAGACTTTGCAAAGACTGTCAGTTGGGACACAGAGGACAAGCAGCAATGGTATATGGAAGTTAATTAACGGCAAAAACATCTGAGCAAGCACAACGGGCACAAAGGGGCTGATTTATAAACACCAAACAAGGTCTGAGAGCGAGTGGGGACAGGCTCATGAGTGTCGATCGATGTCTAGAGCCTCAAGAGGAATTGTGTCACTGGATTTGAGTGAGCAGTAAGGCTTCCTTCAAGTGCTCACAATCTGAGAAAACAGCTGGAGGAAACAGTGAGAGCAGATTTTGAGCTCAGTGCACACAAACTCAGGGATTTGCTCTAAAAACTTTTTTTTTTTTTTGCTTACAAATCTTACAAAAGTTACAGACTGGAGAACAGCTTAAATATGTTGTGTTCTCACTCAGTAGTTTTGGTTTAAACATTTTTAATTGAAAAATGCCTATGAGTAGTTCAGTGTACCTGGGTTTATACAGTTGGTGACAGAGAAGGAGAGGAAAAAAGAAACACAAGGAGGCAGAGAGAGTTTATAACAGCCAAAACAACATAGGAGAGCGGAGGCGGACAAGTACAATTACACAACACGTCAGTACGGCTTTAGAGAGAGGGTAAAGGGCATGTCCTGCATAAACACACACACACACACACACACACACACACACACACACACTTATACACAGGAAATGCAGGCGCAGGCACACGTGCATCTAGTTTGATTGGCTGTGATGAGTGGGTGCATGCACACAGGCAGTGAAACGCAGGTCCACAGACAGAGTGTGTGTCAGAGCAGGTTTGATCAGAGGTGAGCAGGGGGCTGGTGAAGCCACTGAGGTGAAGAGAAAGGCTATAGGCCTGTCAGGATAATTTAGAGAGAGAGAGAGAGAGAAAAGGAATGAGCTTCCTGGTCAGCTGTCAACACACACATACATGCTATATATCTCCATGTACATGTACCGTCGGCGGGTTGTCACAGAAAACTGATGAGCCTATTTTAGGCTGGTAGGAATTTGGATTTTTGTCTCACCTCCGTTTTCAGTTTTAGGGTTTTTTGGGGGATTAAGGTTAGGGTATGTTTAGGTCATGGTTTTGCGTTAGTAAAAACTAACACATAAAATGTTCCACTTAATTCCAACATTACCCACATAGGCTAATCCTAAACTACATTTGCAGTTCCTCTGCTGCCTCCCTTGGGTCACAGGTATCTTCAGATTTGTCGTCGTGTTAACGTTACTGTAAGGCAGTTGCATTTTACAAAGTCAGCAAACAGCCTTACGTTTATCCACAATTTGTCCATGTAGGATGTCAGTTTTTACATGCATTTCCAACAGCTTTCCGTGATGCTGATGAGGATGCTGAATACACATACAGTAACTTTGCTTATTTAACTGTCTGTAACCTATGCTATATACTAAAAATACACAAATCACAAAGTGTAAATGTTGTCAATCATACAAAAGAATTGTTTTATTGTTAGAATAATTCAGTTTTAATGGGTGGAAGTATAGTTTAATAAAGTCAACTTGGATTGATTTAGCTGCTCTTTGAGGCAGACTTTACTTTAACCTGAAATCAGGCAGTGACGGTTTCATTAATATACATGTTGTCAATTATGGATGTCATTCTGCCATCATTTGCGTATTACACCCACATATACACAAATGGAAAACAACATAAGCATCCTAGAATAAAAAGAAAAGAGAATGGAAAATGAAAAATCCAGTGCTGTGATTATTGCTGTCTGGACCGTGGCAGCCTTACACGACAAGAAATCAGTGGATACACAACATATGGCCAGTTTGCTGCAAATCAAAAACTATTCAATTAACTTGTTCATTTTTATGTGTATGCTACCTTAGTTTTATTTTCTAATTTAAATTGTTTGACTGAATTTACATCAAATGTCTCTTAACTGAGAGCATCAGTGGTCATGATAAAGGTGTAGACTTTAAAATGAACAAAAACAAGTGAAATGTCAATGAAACATTGATTTCTACTGCAAGCTGCAGAGCTTCTTAAGACACTCTTAGCCTCCTACAAGTGGGTAGGAGGTACTATTAGGAGCTATTAATCTATGATCATTTATAAGCGCGTCCTAAGTTACCATATTTTGGCAAAACTCTGGATGGTTGTGATTATCTTAACCTTATGATATTTTTGTGAAGAGGTTGATTGAGTGCATTTTACAAAAGAAGTACAAGTAACGGCTTGTTGCACCTCTACACCGTGAATTGTGAGAATTAAAGTTCATTGTTGACGCAGTTAAAGCTCTGGAAAGCTAGTAAGTAAATTGAGATAAGCATTTGACGACACCATAAATGATCCTCCGCATGACCACTGCATGTGTAAACAGTTTATATTTTATTCTACTTTTCAAGATTTCTATTTGGACTTTTGGACTCCATAACATGATAAAACAGAACATGCAGTGAGATGTTGGGTGCGTGACAACATCTGGTTAAGTTTATTTTTCCATACTGATAACTACCTGGATGACACACAGTATGCATGATTACACCTACTGATGCACCACACATTTCTGGTGTCAATTCAAAATAAAAAACTACCACAGCCTAGGATGAAAACAGTCATAAATGTGAGCAAGGTCATTGAGCAAATTCCTGTCTGTTTGCATCCTTTGGGGTAATGCAGTATGCTTTTGGCTACACTCTGAAGCTGCACTAGTTTTGGGATTAGAGAGCTAAACTGGCTGATGGAAAACTGCCATGTTCAGTTCATGGGCTGATTAGGAATTTTTTGGGTGAGAGTGAGTTTGAGGGGCTGATGGTTGTCTCGCCCCATGTCACAGCACTGCCTGCAGCTGCCAAAACCAAACCACTCATCCACTCCAATGCTGCGGTGGAGGACTTATTAAGTGGCCAACAGTATGAGTGAAATTACAGAGCTGCTGCTGCTGCTGCTGCTGTGTGTGCGTGTACCCTTTCATTATTTTCATCTTGTTTTCCCTTTGACTAATATATTTGAATTAATTCCTCACATTAATTAAACTGATTGTTAATGCTTTGAAAACACAGAGTTTGATTCTGACACCCATTGCACACTGCAAGAAAATCCGTTTTTAATCATAGTTTTCTGCCAACAGGGTGAAAAAAAGAATATTATACAAATTTGTGTTTTTCTTTTCACTTATTTTTCAAAATGTATATATTTTTTGCAGTTTCTACAACAAATGTTTTGATTTATTGTCGTAGTGAGCTTGCTGTGAGCTTTAGGTGCCTGCAGAGGTAGTAAAATGTGCAACTATAGATTATGTTGAAGTGAGAGAGACACAGAAACCTCTCAACAGAATTCTCTGTTCTCCTGTTCTGCCCTAAAACCAAATGGAGGCATAAATCCTCTGCCTTTTGTTGTTTTGTCCAAGTATCTGGTTCATCACTGGGGACCCAGAGAGTAGGTTCTGTGGGTTCACATTCCTGCCGAGGGGGCCTCAATTTCAGTCTCTGTCTCTCTCTGTTTCTCTTTGTTGTTTTAATCTTTGAATTAAGTTAATCTTTACCTTTAAATTTACGTTCAAACAGTCCATCGCATGGACGATTATGTCCAACACTGATCATAATGACAGTCAGAGTTGTATTTATCGGATTGGAGACGTCAGATTTTACTCCTCAAATCTTTTAATACCTCAGTGAAAACAACAACATGTATATTGAAAAAACAAACACTGCCATGTTGTTCTTTTCTCTCAATTTTTTTTTTTGTAATCCCATCAGAGAAAATATACTAAGCCAGTTCTGCTGCTACGCCAGCAGCACTTCTGAGCCAGCAAAGGGCACAGTCGTCGCCACAAACAGCTGAGATCTCTGTCTTTTTCAGTGTGTAGCCAGACTTTCAGCCAAAAAAGAACAGAAGGATGAGAGAGACAGAGACAAAGAGTTGTGTGTCTGTATGGCATTAACAATAATTTAGGCTCAGTAATAACACTGGCGTACTTGCAAAAGCAGCATGATGCTACTTCACTGAAAGGGAAGAGAGACAGGAGGGTAGACAGTAAAACAGTGTGTGTGTGTGTGAGAGAGGAAGTGGTAGAGTATTAAATTATTAGCAAGTGTAATTTCATTGAACATTGCGGTGAGTAGAGAGCATGAAAGAAGATTACACAAACAGGTACACTATAAATTAACATGATGCTACGGCTTCTGCATGCTAGCAGAGGCAAGGACTCATCTGCATAATGCATAATAGCTCAAGTAAGGGGCTGTCACGTCTAACCTGCAATAACTCTATGCTGCTCCCTCATGCCACTGCTCTCTCAGTGGGACTAAATTTGAAACTCTACCACTGACGTCACACGCTATTCTTAGTCTTGTCTTTGTCTCTCCACCCAGCGCTCTGGACATCGTCAACTGAATCTTCTTCCGCCTCGCCCCACAGCTCCTGTCCACCTGCAAAGGTCGAGTATAAAGCTTTCATCAGATGTTCAGATTACACCTGTAATCAGTTCATACAGGGTTGACAGGCTTTACATGCTTGTAAAATGGTTGATTAAATTTTTAGAAGTTCCAGTTGACTGGCGCTGACTGGCAAGGTATAATTTAACAGATCAAGAGATAAATACGGATGCTCCTATTTAGTTACTCTGTAGTTCCTCCTATTACCAGGAAACACTACTCCATCTGGGAGATCATGTAGCTTTTCCATGCCTATAATTGTTTAAGCATTACTGGCAAACATGAACAACACTTTTTAAATGCCAGAAATTAGACTACAAAGACTCTCACTTGTAACACAATCAGCTGTAATAACAATGGTCTAGCAATGGTCTTATCTGAAGATACAGGGATACAGCAGGTTGAACGCACAGTCATTATCTTTATTATCAAAGTCAAACCATTAATTATGCTTTATGGTAGTGTTGTCAAAAAAGGAGAAGTAGAAAAAAAGTGCTGTTATTACCCAAGCTCAATCAGGTGCAATCACAGGACAGACAGTGAAAGAAGGAAAAAATGTCCTCACACACAATTTACAAGCTTCCATAATTTTTATTACTGCATTGAAACAGCAAGATTTTTGTAAGAGAAACACCACCTGAAAATCTGCTATAAAGTTTCATGCATTCAATTCAAGGCAATAGCTTATTCTTACAGTAGACCTGTAGTTTGAACACTGGCCTTTTGCTTTGGGCTTTGAGAGAATATTAAAGGGTAGGTTCAAAAATGTTCAAGTCTGTCTTGAAACAATAGTCAGATGTCCAGATGTAAACTGAAACAGGTTTTTCTCGCTTTAATCATTCCTCCTGTTCATAAGATTAAAAGATAATTTCCTTTCAATGTAAGTGATGGGGGATAAAATCCACAGTCCTTCTTTTGTGCAAAAATATATTCCAAAGTTTATCTGAAGTTCTTCCAAAGTTCTTTTCAAAGTCTTTTTAGCATAAAATTCCCTCTTTGTGTTACTATCACTCCACCACAGCTCAACAGCGAAACACTGTCCGGGCAAACACAAAGAGGGAATTTTATACTAAAAGACCTCCCATTACCCCATGCGAATTCCCATCTGCCCCATCTTTCCATTGACTTTGTAAGCAATCATGCCACGTTCTTTCTGAAGACACCTTTAGGCCTTTCAAGCCATCAAGCACTGGTGTCACTGGTGCAAATTCAAGATGCAAGTCGTTGTGGATTTTTTGAAGTCAAGACTAAAGTCTTGAACTGAGTCTGACTCAAGTCAAAGGCATATTACTCGAGACCCCTACACCTCTGATTCATTCAGATGGTATGTTGATCGGAATAGTTAAAAGACACAGCCCCACTCTTGACAACAGACTGTAAAAGACAGTGCCAAAGCTCTGTGAGTTTAATATTAAACTTTGAGTCAAACAACTGAAAACTTGGCAACGTCATCAAAAATTCCAACAAGTCTTGAATGGAATCCAAGGCGAAAGATCAAGAAAGCTGGTTGACAAAACTGGAGCAAGAAGAGAAATGCATCCACAAATTCAGCCAACCACTTGTGTTGATAGCAGTACTTAATTTATAGACGTTAAACTTGTAAATGTATCACAATAAAAAATTATGTGGTACCAAGATAAATCATTCTTCTTTAAATACTCTTATCAGCTCTTCAAAAGTAGATTGATGTTCAAACAGGTTGTTACTGTAGCTAAACACTAAAGAAATAGAAACATGGTCAAAGTTCACAGATGCATGCAGGAGAGGTCAGGGGAATGTAGCAGTTAGTATGTACAGAATAAAGACAAGCAAGTAACACTTTTATCCCATTTTCACCTGTTATTAACATAATTAACATTCATATCTGATGTAATAGTTGAAATTAAGCAGGCAGGTATTGGGGTCAAACTTTCTGATTTCACAGTTGGTACTTTTTTATGCAGATGATGTAGTTCTTCTTGCAAAGACTGAACAGGATATTCAGGGTAAGTTAAATATTGTACATTGCTGGTGTAGTAAATGGTGACTGAAGATAAATAAAGAGAAAACTTTAATATTGGTTGAGTTCTTTTACCATACTTGAGAGTTACATATATTTAGTTTTTACCTTATAATCGTCTTACTTTTTTTGTGACCAAATTTATTTTATATATGTACATACATTTACATTCACATAGAGAGATGGAATAAAATACAAAAATAAGTGGTGTGACTAATACAGAAAAGGAATGAACCCAGATAAGATAAGCACATTTGTGTGCTATACCCTTGCCAAAAACCTCAAATAAACTTAAATTGCTATTTATTATAACTCATTTTCCAACCTCCATTTAAACCTCCTATGATCCTAATTATAACTTAACTGCCTCCACTGATTTGGAGCAGTTTCATCTTACTTTTAAAACAGGAATAAGAATCCTGTCAGACTCTGCTGGTTGGGAGCCATGTGAAGTTCTGCACAAGGGTGAGTCTTTGCTATTTGGAAATTAAAAAGAAAAATGGTCAGAAGAAATATTAAGCAAACTAAAACTGAAAACATATTGTGTTATTAAGCACACTTACCATCCCAAGCAATATGTCACCTGTAAGCTGAGCAGAGCTCAGAGGTCTGTTTGTGCTCAGTTTTGATCTGGCATTTTGCCTTTGGCTGTGGAAACTGGACACTTCCATTCAGTCCCAGAGGAGGACAGAACGTGTCACCTGTGTGATTTGGATTTTTGAGTTTGAGAATGAAATGCATTTCATGATCTGCTGTCTTTTTCATCATGACCTTTGAGTTAAGCTTTTTCTGAAAATGTCTGCTGGGCATCCCAGTCTGTTTAATATGACAGATGAATGTAGACATGTTTACCCACAAGACATTTAGCATAGCTCAGTTTTTGTCTAATGCCTACCATCAACGTATTAGAGCATTGTATGTTTAATTTGTTTATGTTATATGTAAGTTTATATGTAATGTGCTTGACACATGTATACAGATCCATGTATTGGCTTGATTTATTTTTGTTTTTATGTGAAATAAAAATATTCACTCATTCATTCTTGTCTGGATAAGAAAAAGGTGCATGTTAATGCAAGGTGTAAAAAAATTGCAATCTGAGTGCGATTTTATCAGTCAGACCACATGTGGAGCCAGCCTGCCCTGTGATCAGCTCTCACTTGCTCACAGTGGAAGAAATTTTTGGCAAGTGCCATCACCTATAACATAAGCAGAAATATTTGGTGTGTGCTTGTATGTGTTTTCCTTTGGATGTGCACGAGTGCCGTATATAGCTGCTTTTGTTTGATGAGACGTTCATCATGTGACATGTGTTTGCACTTAGCCATTCAATTGTGCACTTATGCATATTTATGCTCATGTGGTCACACAATGTAACAGTTTATTGGTGTGTCAGAATGTTAGCGCTTGAACGTTGGCACTGAATGTATTTGAAAGGTGCAGCAGTTTTAGATGACATTTTATGATCAGTTTATCTTTATCTATCTCTTTTATTGGAACAACTTACACATGTTTCATGTGGGTCTTAATGTTTATGGGTTAATGGGAAGAGCAAGGCAGAAACACTGCTAAGACTAGGAGCTTGAGTCCAACTGGGATCCCACATGCTCAATAATGTATGAAGTCAAATGGCACAATAATGCACTTGAGTAAAAGCATCCATCACTTGGCATATGGTAATATAGTTTCAGTCAACATACTGCTGTCTGAGGTAGATGGAAACGCATCATAACATGAACATTTCCTGGATTTTAAGAGGTTTCAAATAGCAGCCATTTTGTTACAATTTAACAATGTAACCTGGGCAGGTACAGTCTTTTTGAAGATTATTTTCATAGTATTTATGCATTAGAAGGCAGTATTAAGTGGAAGCTGATTGCATATGCCACTGGATCTGTTCCAGAACCACAGGATTAGTATGTTTATATGTATATATTATAATATATATATTCACCTTTTTATTGCTAATTGGTAAATGTTATATATAGTTATATACATTTGATGTATGCCATTCACATTACTGCCTTAAATACAGCTGTATGTGTAGATACACAACCACAGCTTCCCTTGTTGATGCTTGACATCAGCTTGTCACTGGGTACGTTGGTCAAGGACACCGCCATGACATGGGAGAGCGTGTCTGATTTACTTAGTGCTTCACATGAATGTGTTCACACATATAGGGTATGTGTGAGACTGTGTGCACCAATTCCTTTGTGTTTTGTGCATGTGAGTTATGTGAGACTCTCTCCCATTGTCTGAGAGTGGGTGCCAAGTATGATAGCAGATAATGTGTGTGTGTGTGTATGTGTGGCACGAGTGGCTTCCACTACCAAGGTGCTGAAATACTTTTTTGCTCCATGGCGCCTGGATAATTGCTAATGGCTATTTCACTATGGACAGGGCACGCACACACATACACACACACACACATACACAGCAGTCACACAATATGCATGCACATGCACACATGCTTCACTAACTAGCGGTGCCTCAACGCTGCTCATTAGCTGCTGAGGCGTGACAGTGAAAACTGGATTACTGCTTTGTACGTATACCACACAAGCATAAACAAACACACACACACACAAATCCATAGGCACACACCAGCTATAAAACAGGTTAATGTGAGGAGAAAAGGAGGCAGAGGAGAGCCGTGACAACAATAAAGAAGAGCTAGGGGGATATTCACCTTTTAATTGCTAATTAGGAATATGAGAGAAAGAGAGAGAGCATGAAAGAGAGTGATGAAGAGGATCTGTCCTTTTGATGACATTAAGTGATGTTAATTTAGTTATGGCTCGTATTTCTGCGAGATCGACTTGAAAGAGAGAGAGGTGGAAAAAGAGGAAAAAGAGGATGAGTGCTTTTATTCATCTCTTAATTTCCAGAGTATAGCCAGAACAGTAGAAAAGCCTGTAAAGGTGATGCTGCGCCTCTATTACCTGAGGTCAAAGTGATATATGAGGCAGGACCGTCACAGACATATGAGGCGTAAAATCAGGTGATCAGTGTGGAGCGTGGGCTATTTGTCCAGATTTACCAGGGGCTACAGTGTGGAGATTAAACTCCTCTCATGTTATCAAGAGTAATGCGGTGTGTTATTGAAACTACTGCTCAGATCTATCATTGTTTGATCTCTGACACAGAGTAGAAATTTACAGTAAACCCACTGGATTTGACTTCTTTTCGCACTGGCTGATTTGTGTGCTGATATATGATACAAAGCATGACTGAGCCAAAAGAGCCGCAATGACACCCATACACAGTAATCATCTTAACACCATATGATCTAAACAGTGGTATTTTAAGAGTTTTTTATGCATCTTGACAGATTTTTATGTTTAAATCCATGACCTGCAAATTAACAGCAATTTGCGTTCTAATTCAAATGTCACTGTACTGTTGCTTTTATTTGGTCCAATCAGGGATTTTCTGTGCTGCCTCGCTCAATTTGATACTAAATCCCCGCCCGTAATTTGGTAAGTTACGCATCACAAGCAGTGGAGAGAGGAATAATCAAAAAACGCTGATGGAAGGCAATTAATCGGAGCTCCAGTGTGTAACTCAAGCTTTAATAGGCCTTTTTCATTTGAAACCTATACAGAAAATCCTACATACATTTCCTACATGGGTTGTTTTTCAATGTGACTCATGAGAGAGGATTTCCACAGATAAATAGGTTGTGAAATTAAATCTGTAGTGTTCAATGTAGCACCACATGGCATAATGGCGCTGAGTCTTGGGCATCTGAAGCCACTGTCACAAACAGAACGGAGGAATTAAAGGTCATTAGTTCAAATCCCTGACCTCAAACAATCTGTATGGAGACTGGATGCCACCAGAAATCCTTAACCTAAAGTAGCACATTTATTATTTAAAACCTATTAAACTGGGGGGGAGATTGACTGAGCGTGCTCTTTCCAGCAATCCCTTGCACATGCAATCACACCTGAGAGCTACCTCGCTTCCTGAGAAAGTGTATACACTTAATCCAATACATATCCAATGCAGCATACAGTATATACTGTAAATCTCATGTTACCATAGATAAGTGAATCAGTGTAAAGTGATCTGACATACTGCAAGTTCTCAAATCAGCGAACCCTCTCAGTAATATCAGAATAAGAATGCCAGAAGTACAGCAGTATTTACAGAATACAACCCAGCCTCTGGTTTCCACAAAGGTTTCTTATTAATTAAATATCTTTGTAATTATACCCTTTCAGTCTCTGTAAATGGATGATAGCAAACATATAGTACTTTTGAGATGGAAACAGCTGTTCTGGACACTTAATTCAATTAATGCTGGCTTTAAAATGACTCAGCTTTATAATGGCGCTAGTCAGAGGAAGGATCAAGTCATTAGGATTCATCCGCTGGGGACCATGATTGTCTGGACCAAATTTCATTGCAATCTATTTAATAGATATTGAGATACTTAAGTCTGGACCAAAGTGGTGGACCGACTGACCGGCAGACTGACATTTCCATCCATAGCGCCATACTGCTAGCATGGCCAAAAATGTCACTGTTATATGAACTGTGTGTTAGGTCCTCTAGGCTCTTACTTCTCTAGTTATCAGATATCCTTGGACCAACACTTTGGACTCCTTTAAGACAGCCTCCAAACATATATTCATTACTGTAATCTGTATCCTTTCCTACAGGAAACCTACAGTATACCATTTTAAATATTAGATTTGTTTGTTTCAAACTTGCTTCTCAAATGCTCTTTCAGCTACTCTGCCATCCCAAGAATGATTATGTAATTTAAACAACAGCGTATTCCCAGGAATTATGTCAACATTGGACGAATCTGCACCCCACGATTCACTTCCAATGCCAACAGCCCTGTATATTTATATTCATTATGTTATTCTACTGCTTATGCACTTCTGGTTAGATACTATCTGCATTTCGTTGCCTTGTACCTGTGACATGTGCAATGACAATAAAGTTGAATCTAATCTAATCTAAACATTCAGCAGAATTGTCCAATATCATAGTTCTTGTCTGGCAATAGGGTTGGATTTAAAGGGCTGCTGTAGGAATCTATCTCTGAATAATTGTACCCACTTTCGTGTTCCCAGCAGGTCATGGGACTCAAACTGCTGATCCTTAAGTCCAGCATCAGAAGTTAGTAAGCCTCCTGCTGTCCTGCTCTGTAGCCCAAAAGCCACATACTGCTCCAGATCAGAGCAGCTCAGTGGTCAACAGCACAACACTGTGGCTGTAAGAGACAGCTCCCGACTACAAGCAGTATGTACACGTCTCCATGCTTCAGCCACTCCTCCCTCAGGTGATTGCTGTAAATACCAATGTGTTACTATTTCACCAGTCTGGTTAGATAAATGTTTGGCGAACTCCCTTTCAGGCCTTTTGGTGGCTTCTTTACATGACTGCGTGTCATGAGCTCTTCATGTTGTGGGTTTGAATCCTGCACGCAAACACTTTGACGTGTCATCATGTACTTTCCGTGAAGCAGAGATGCCATGAAAAAAAAAATCCTTCAAAAGAAAATTCCAGCCTGATGCACTGGTTGAGTGAACCACTGCGAAAGGCTCACTATGTCGCTGTTATGTAAGGTTAAATGTAATGTATGAGAGCAGCGGCCCGGATAAATGGGCTGTAAAATCTGCTCCCTGGTTCTCAGCAAGAGGGCTGATGTCTTGGATTTGGAGGACGAGGAGGAGTTACGTTAATAGTTTCTGGTTCTATTCTTATAATAGAAACAATACATGTACACACATTGCTATATGGGACATAATGGATATACATTCCCACAATAACACACACACACACACACACACACACACAATGCATGGCTATTAACTATTAGCAGAAATACAGTAATAGGCATGATTTATACATTAGTGCTTAAACAGTTGGTTAATGGGTACCAAATGGTTACCAATAAATTAAGAGATTATAATTTCGGTCTTACACAGTCTTACACACACACGCACACATATACATACATTATGAAATAAATACTTAATGTCTTTTTGACTACTGATCGGATTATGAAATCTTTGAGCACTGGTAATTATGATGGGAATGTGTGTTTATGTATATACTGTATACTATATACAGTGTGTAAATAGGCAAGTGTTTGCAAAAAAGCTTGCTATATCAACTTTATGAGGTGATAAATGTTGTGTCCCAACATTGGCATATTAATTGAAAAATCAGTTAATACTGCTTTTACAAAATTGTTCAGTATCAACATTCTGTTTGGTGAGTGGGTTACAATAATTGAGCTAAGTGGATCGTGAACACATACACACACACACGCACACACACAATGGGTGGTTTGTTCATTTAGAAAGCAATTGTGATAAGAGAGACAGATGATGTCCCCCAGCATTACCAGTGATCTACAACTAATTAGGAAGAGATGTTCACAGTCTGCGTTAGCAAGGGTGATGCCATACACTCTCAGCACCCCTTAAATTCCTCTCTCCTCACGACTGTCGACAGACACAAAACAGTTTCTACTGCTCACCAATTATGGCTGGGCCTTTGGGCTCACTAATCCTCTCAAAAGAGTATGGAATAGGATCTTTGAAGTAAAGTTAGAAATAATTCTTCCATTGCTGAGTGCATATTGATTGGAGTGCAGTAAACTGCCTTTGCTGCAGCTAACTGCACTACAGGCAGATTCCAAAAGCTGAATACTGACAACCCTCGGCGCAGTGCATAAGCATGACCATGGGTTATTATTTGAATTTCCTGTCTTTTGTGGGCTTTGCTTACAGAAAACATCTCACTTAAGCATGAAACAGTGTTGTTATTTAGTCACTCGCTGGATATCTGTGTTTACCTCCCCCATAAGGACCTCTCAGTGGGAAAGGAGGGAGAGAGAACTGATGAAAAAAAAGAGACTCACTAGGGAGAGGAAGTGTACGAGGGAAGTTATCTAATATTACACATGAAAAACAGCTCCATCAAAAGGGGGTATGGCTACTTTTGTAAGCTTTCTTCTCCTCCTTTCATCCCTCGTTCACCATCTATCTAATTAGCCAAAGTCCAGTGGGCGTATTACACGGAAACACACACCATACAAAACAGACACAGATATATATCAGCACTATTAAAACTTTCACTATCCAGCCCCACCTACCTCATTTATCTCTCTGTCTTGTTAGACTGCCTCTCTCTCTCTCTCTCTCTCTCTCTCTCTCTCTCTCTCTCTCTCTCTACTGATTTATAGAGATTCTTAAAAATGTCCCCTTGAGTCCTTCACACCAGAAAATACGTGCTCCTCTGTCCAAGCAGAGCAGAGACAGCAAGTCCATGCATCCGTGTTCTCTAGACAGTTGAGAGCTTAACTGGGGGCAAAAAAGCTGACAGAAATTAACATTACTGTCACACAGGCTCCCGAAATGTATCTGTAAGAGTGGGGGGTCAACTACTCTCTTTCTTATCTGTCTAACCCTCCTCCCCCCTCCTGCTTTCTTGTGTTCACATTGTTGCCTTAAAAAAAAAAAAAAAATCCATGGCTGCTGGTGCTGCAGGATGTCTGCCAACCAACTACAACATCTCACAGCCAAACCATTCCACGTTCAAGAAATATGTAGCATTTCATCATCAAGAAGCCTGTATCTCGTCTCCTGAGAAAAACATTGGAAATACAAGGACTTAAGTTAAAGGATATGTTACCATTTTACCATTTATGTCCATCTTAATACAACACTTTCTCATCATAGGTATTATTACATTATTGGTCGCTGCACTCTTTCCTCCTGTTCTTACTGGCCATGAAGTGATTCCTGCATAGAGCAACTTAAGCATTAGAAATGGGGGGCAAAAGTGTTGTTTGTGCAAAAATGCATTCTTAAAGCTGCTCTACTCAGCACCAAACAGCAGACAGACTAAGTCAGGGACTAGCTATTAAACATAGTGGAATATTTAGCAGCTAAAGAGCCAGATATTTCCCTTAGGAGTTGGTGGAAACCACAAACAGAGCTAAAAGGAGAGTGAATATTGGACATTCATCCGGCGGAAACGAACACGACTCCAAATGAATGCTGATGTTGTTCTGTGTATGCTTAGTGTGTACATAAGCTACTGTTAGCTCAACTTTACAAGGTGATAATATGTCATTGTTGTGTTTACAACTTTTTGAACGTCCCCAAAGTGGCCAAAAAAGTTTAGGTTTAACACTAGAAGTGCCAGAATTCCATAACTACTAGAAGTGCCGTAAGCGTTTTTTTTAACCGTTTAAATTCGAAACTCTATAATCTCTCATGATGAATAATGAGATTAATGCATTTATTCTGTTAACTGGATATATTTTAAAAATGTAATATACCAAAAGGTACATTTTAACAAGTGTAATTATGTATTTTCAATATGCAAACCATCGCATATAAACCGCAATTATTGCATATATTCACACCAGTATTTTTCTGTAGGGTAATAACCATCAGAGATCCCATTCACATTTTAAATTAGTCTAGCATTACTCAGAACAAGAAAATAACAATTAAATGTATTGTTTTTGTTTGTAAAAAATTTGACATAATCTGTTGTTTACCAGCAGAACTAATGAATAGCCCAGACTATAGTGCAGCGCAGTGCAGGGCAGCGAAGCTCGCAACATTTCTTTGACAGAGACAATGATAGTTACTAAGCAACCAAGATGCATCGCCAACCTCACAAAAAAATAACAATAGACAATATCAATATCGTGCAAAATTCCGTGCAGTCAATATGACGGCGTGTGGCCAAAATAGGTAAAAATGATCATCTTTTTCTTGCCTTTTCTGTAATTTATATAAAAAATGAAATGACGTGGCCGTTGTAGTGCTAAGTTCGAAGCTAATATGAGGCTTCAGCAGTCAGTTAGCCAAATCCAGTTGGTATCTTCCAAGGTTACGGCCTTTTTACAACTAAAAAAAACTTTTTTGTGTGTGCAGTATTTTGTTGAGTAGCTGTGGCAGAGAGATAAGTTCTGGTTCTCACATGTACAGTAGGTTTGTTGCCTGGACACAACACCACCAGTAAACTTACACACGACTGCCAGGACAAAGATAGCCACTTTGGCTAACTCACAGTGCTGAAGCATCATATTAGCTTTGGCTAGAGGTCACTTCATGGCCAGTATTGACAGGAGGAAGGATTACAATGGCCAGTAACTATCGATGTACATAAGTCATGGGAGTATTTTATTACAGACTTGACAGAATCTGAAACTATCCTTTAAATCAGCTGGATTTCTCAAAGCTTGGTCGATTCTAAATAAAGCCACCCAACCAAAATTCATTAACTTGAGCTTTTCTTTTAATAACTTTTTTTATTTTATTTTGGAAGATGAATTGATTAAAACCTTGCTCAAGACCAAAACCCATTAAAACAAGGTAACAGGCCACTCAGTCTTGCAGGGATCTTAAACACATTGTCCATCACCCACTCTGAGCCTCACACTTTAGTTGGAGTGCACTGCGTCAACCATTTTCATTGCTTACAGGATATTCAGTCATTCCAGTCAAACTGTCAGAATTGCCAGATGTTTTCCCCTGAGTCGTTCCTCAAAGTATTTCCCTTTTGTCATTTTACTACCGTCCAGTGAGCCGCTTGTGTGTGTGAAATATTTCAAACGAATTCAAATTGAATCCTGAGCCGTCAGATGAAAGACGATGATGTCAGGGAAAGAGGATTTAAGTGTCTCTCTGTGCCAGTCCCTTCATATCTATGGGAAAGAGTGAAGGCTCCTTTCCCTTTATCCATTCTGTGCTCGTTGGAAGAAATTACCAGGGAAAATTAAGAATTGCTTCTCTCGTGGCACAAATGATTCTCATGACTTCAGTGGCAGAGGGTTTTATGATTTGTATCAAATCTGCGTGCTCTATTGATTAAAGTACGCTGTCAGTCTTTAAAAGTGCCCATAAGACAGAATAAAAGTATCCTAGATGGATAAATGAACCACCTGAATGGGGATAATTATTTAGGGATCTTGGGAAATAAAATGCTTTTGAAAAAGTGCTTTTTCAGAGCAAAACTTTGAAAGACCCTGTTTTAGATGGGAATGCGGTGAAACAGTAATGAGGCAACTTGGTGCTGATGTAATGATTCATAACTTACTCTGTAAATACAGAACACCTACATGGAGCCTTTGTACTGGGAAACAAAGGGCAAAGAGCAGAGGAAGCTTGCCTTTGTCAAAGAACGTCACTGTGTGTGTGTGTGTGTGTGTGTGTGTGTGTGTGCATACTGCAGTTTGGTGTATTTCCAGTGCGTATTTCAACTGCGTAGATGTGTGTTCATTTTCTTTTTTTTTAAATGTTTGTACTCCACAATGTGAAAAGTTAATTTGGGGTTCGGGGATGAGATTCATATTACAGTTCAGCTAAGGATAAAGTATTTAGTGGTTAGCGTTAGTGTTGGGAAATGAACCCAAGTCAACTGAATGTCCTCATAAGTCTAAAGTTAGAAGTGCTGTTAATATATGTGTGCATGCAGCAGAGAATGGGACAGAAAGAGAGATGAGAGACTGAAAAGGAGACTGATGAGACAGGATCTCCTCACTGAGATTTTACAGGAGAACATGTGTTTATCAGCTGAGTGGTCTTATCATACATTTTGCATTAGTGGCAATGCATAATGAAGAAAATTGAATAATTGACACAATTTCAGAAAATCCAAAACACTGTCAAACTCTCATTACATCTAGTTTGTTTGTGGGTCCAGTGAACTAGAGGTGGAAATGACATATCACTTTGTTAAAATATTCGTAGTCACTGATGCAGTTCATTCACTTCTTTTCTAAGCTAAGGGGTCGCATTGCAAAAAATTTAAAAAAGTAATTTCAAATTGCAAGAGCTGTGTTTTTAACTATGTCTAACCAAGCTGTAGGATGTTAAATTAAAGTGTGGCCTACTACTACAGCACAGCTGTTGCTAATTAACGTTAATTCTGTGTGTTGGCCTACAAAATGTTGTCTGGTGAATGTGCTCTCTGCAGATGCCTGTAGGCCTACTAGTTACACCCGACCAAAGATTGTTTCCTCGAGAGAGAAGCACCACTCTGCATCATTTTGCTGTTCAAAGAAATGAACAGAATGGTGAATTTTTATCTACACTAACTGGTCACATCACATAATCTTCAGACAGGTAGCTTAGCAGCTAGCTCAAAGTTCTTAGTTACTGTGAAGCAGCCTGACCTGCCAGTCTGTGAAGGTAATGCTGGTCAGTCAGATATCACAACATTGTCAGATGTGACTTAACAGCAGTTTGTCTTTTTTTTATGGGCAACTATGTATTGTCAATAAATAGAACATCACTTCTTGAGTGTCATGATTATTTTTGAAAAAAATATCTAAAATGTCAAAATGTTATACCACTAATATAAAATCTTAAATGTAAGCTAAATTTAATTTTTCCTATAGACTAGCTAAATTCACTTTTAATTTGACTTTTCAGCAACTGACTGGGTTTTAAAGAAAGAACAATGGAAGGTCCTCAACAAGCAAATGCAACATTTATATATATATATATATATATATATATATATATATATATATATATATATATATATATATATTTAAATGTAGAAATACATTTGTGACTATGCTTGGTAAAAAGCACAAAAGCATATTTTTTTAAACTTTTTTTTTTTGTATGCCTTTGTTAGACTCATGACAGTAGAGACATGACAGATAATGAGGGGAGGGATAGATTGGGAACAAAGGTCTCCGGCCAGACATGAAGCTGAGAAGTGATAGAATTACCGCTGCGCCACCAGGGCACCCCAAAATGGATCTTTTAATTACAGTCAAAAAAACGCAATTACATATTTTCCTCAAATTGTTCTGTCCTAGTAGAAGTCAAGAAGGCACTGCTTTTGGTCTGCAAACAGATGGATTCAACCATTTTTGCTTATTTATTCCTTTTTTCTCTTGTTGTTTTCTATTGAATGACAGAAGCTGCTGCTGCTATACGAGTATGTGACTTTTTCATTATCCTTTCAACTGAGTAAACCTGCCCTACATCTCAGCTAGAATTAATGAATAAATTAAATTAAATGTCTTCATAGTAAGCATGATTGCAGTGACCTGATAATAACCTGATAGTATTACATTATTGCACAAATGAGAGTTAAAGGGAATTACTGCAACTCCAACGAGAGAATCGAACATTTAGAGGAGCCTGCACCTATCTGATTTAAATACACTGAATACTGCAAGATCTGGTTAATTAGGAGGCGCTGTAATGTTATCTTCTTATCTAATGTGTAAGGTGTTTTCAGCCTCCCCACTTGTTCTGAAGAGACATTAAGGTGAGCCTGACTTTAAGCAGATTTTTAAATTTTCAGTATAGCCACCAAAATAAATTCTATAAGAGTTACCTCTGAGCTTATTCTCATTTTGCTAGGTCAACGTGTGTTAGCAAGCTAAAATAAATAAATGAAAACGACTGAACAGGTTCATTTGGGCAGATATCCTTCCTGCGAAAAACCAAAAATCATTATAATAAAAGAGTTGTAAGGTTAGTGAAGTAGTGAGTGGGTGTAGTGTTATTTCATGGACTTTTGAGAATAATTAATTCAGTCTTTTGCAAATCAGATGGTTTATCTCTTCACATTCAGATACAGAGAAATAAAAAGCAACTCCAACTCTGAAAAACAAAACAGTAAAAGAGATAATACTCTACACAAAAGAGGGTGTCCATAGATACACAAAGTCACGCGCGCGCACACACACACATAGCCCTGTTAGTATCATCCACCTACATATTCTAAACAATGCATCCACTTAGTAATACACAGCTGTACAAACCCCTGTCATGGTTGAACTTTCAGCTTCCTCTTGTTATCATTATGTAGATTTATAGATTTTGGAGAAAAGTAAGGACGTGTGCCAACATGTGGTCTCCCTCGCGCTTTTCCCTGACTGTAGCCACTTTCACCCTGGAAATCTATCACTTCCCAGCAGCGCTGCTATGCTCCAGTTTAAACAAAGATTATGTGGTTTATACTTCAACACATAGGGTGGCAGGTACCACCGCTAATCCTATAATACATCTGATTTCACATCATAACAAACCCGCAGGTTAGGCAATTAATATAATGATAACGTGAGAGAGATAATAAAGTATTTTATGGTCTACAGGACGAATACAATTAAGATAATTTTAATGCGATTATTGAGTACCACAAACACAGGAGCCCCTGGCACAATATTGCATTGTTTTAGTTGTGTGGAACATCAAACTTGTCATTCACCGAAATTCGCGCATCTGGGTTAAATAAAAATATTAGTATTGTCCTCTCTATGGCTCTGGGTGTGAAGGAGAATAATTGAACTCTCTTACACAGCTTATTAAGCCACAAACACAACAAATATATCCGAACACATTTGTTTCAAACTCATTTACACGAGGAATTCGTCACGTCTGTTGATTTGTCTTCTGATATTTCCCAAACAGAGGTCATAGTTTAGGTTCACCACCTTTTTATATCTTCCTTACACACGTCAATGCAGCCACATTGTGAGAGACTCACCTACAATGAACCACAGGAGCGCCTGTTTGTGCAGAGCCCCGGTCTGCGATCCCATCCTGTCGCTCTCAAAATGATCCACTGACTGAAGTTTGGGAGGGAAGTGAAGGGGAGAGCAACTAACGCGAGCTCAAAGAGCAAAAGGCAACATCATAAGTGACAGCTGGTGAAGAAATCCATGTAATGCGGTCAATCAGCCACAACAGAAGCCTCTGCTGTATCACCTTGCGCAAACTGCTTGAGGGGGGAGCCAAGACTCGTCCTTGTTCCTGCTGTACCTGAACTCCCCCGAGTCACTTCCTGTCACCGATCCTCTGTCATCCAAACATGAAACATGTTGACTCGTAAAGTTGTAGCTATCTTTCCCACCAGCCGTCCTGAGGTTTGGAGAAATCCGGCGCGCGCTTGTGAAGTGTGCAGTGTTGGAAACTGTGCGCAACGGGACGCACCAGCCTGGGACCGGCAGAGCTGAGAGACAGTGTGAGGGGTCACCGCTTCTCTCGGTGAGGACACGGCTATGGGTGAGCGGAGGGGACACGGGACAGACCCAGACACGGCAATTACAGTGCAGGGAGGGGAAGTGAGGGTGCTTTGGATGAGGGAGGAGGCACCGGTCTCCTTATGGTACTTTTCCATTGGTTAATCGGTTACATACCAGCGGCCAAAGCGGCCTATGACAAGCAACTTAATAAATTAGTAAACTAAACTAAACAAACAAACCTGTAATTGAATATAGCCTAAATTAACTGTAAATTGTTGTGACACCATCTGAAATAGAACACAGGTCTATCGCTATTATATAGAGAGACCACGGACTTCAAATTGGAGACAGGTTGTAGACACGTTGGTGAAAGGAGACAACAGTCATTATACCTCTTAAGAAAAATACAGGGCAAACTGTTTCACAACTCCACAAACAACTTCTGAGGCAACTTCGTTTCCTGAATCTACATAATATTGAGGGTGAAGAGCTCAGTATGAATCAGATGTGATAGTGGAAACGTGGAAAAGTAGTGTGGTCCACCTGAGACAGGTGCAGTGTGGATACAGTGTGTGGGTTTGTGCGCTGGGCTCAGGATCGGACGGGTTCAGAGTTGTCCGACACCGCCATCTAGTGGTCATCTGCAGCGTTACAGAGAAAGTTTACATAGATGCGTTCTGTACATGAGCCCTAATTGTTCACTGGGCTGAAATAGTTGATGTTTTGTATACGTTTTTTTTTTCACAGTTTCATCTGTATCCTCACGTATGATGATGGATGATTGCACTTCTCTTGAGCAGACTATAAGGACCCAATAACTTTGTCCAATTGTTCAAATATTTTAAGCTGTTTAGACAATTTCTCAGCCTGGTTTTCCTTCTTTTTTATGTAATAAAGCAGGAGAGATGAAAGATGTGTGGTTTCAATCATGACACACTTTTCTCCCCTAAAATGATTAGATGTTTTCAATGTAACACTGAAAATCCTTTCACAGTTCAAAGTGGTTTATAATGAGAGGGAAAGAAACATCAATCGAATATTTAACTTCACTATATTTCACTGCAGCAAACCAGCTCTGCACTGCACATGTATGCTCATGCTCTTGTGATTGCACAATATACTGTGCTGTTTCATTTTGAGACCACTGTTAACCTCCCAAAATCCAGTTTCTCTCTTTTATTTCCTCATAAGTCGTTTTAACATTGGCAAGTTCACTGTTTTTTTCTTTTGTCTGTCTGATACTATGACATACACTGTATATTGTGTATCAGCTTTTTCCAACTCTTTATTAAAGCTATATGTTGTTTTCTCTGCATTCAACATTCAAACCCGACTCTATGTATTTTTAAGACTGAACCATTCTAATAAATGGAAATATTGTAGATTTATTGTGCATCATTTTATACATATATTTCCCCCAAATTCAGCCTGACATTTTTAAAAACTTTGGGATCTCCACTAGAATTTAAAATAAAGTTATGTGAGTTTGAATGTGTTTGGCTACAAAGCATGAGTTTGTAATGACTGACTCGGATTGATGAGGTTACAAAAGGTGGCAGACTTTATGAACTTTATTTTGCCTCAGTTTCTGTGGATCATTACAGGAATCAATTACAGGAAGTAGAGACTTATTACTGTGCTTAAGTACAACCGCATATTGGATCCTCAACACACAGCCACACACACACACACAAATGAAATGAATGTGTATTATAATTAATATAATATGCAGAAACGTATACCATTCAACAAGAACAAGCCTCCAGTTTGATGTATGTAAGATGAAAAACAAATTCAAAATTTTACTTGAGTAAAAGTACAAAAGTATTGGCATCAAAATATACTTACTTAAAGTACAGAAAGTAAAAGTACTCACTATGCATAACGGATAATTCAGAATTCAGAATAATACATATTATATTATTGGATTATAATTATTGATGCAAGAATGTATGTATCACTTTAATGTTGCAGCTGGTAAAAGTGGGGCTAATTTGAACTACTTCTGGGTAGTTTCATCTATAATAATACATAAAAATTATTTTTTATAACATTTTGTATTCATAATCTGCATCTGCAAAGTAACTAGTAACTAAAGTTTTAAAATAAATGTAGTGGAGTAAAAAGTACAATATTTCCCTCTGAATTGTAGTGGAGTAGTAGTATAAAGTAGCATAAAATGGAAGTACTCAAGTAAAGAACAAGTACCTCAAACTTGTACTTAAGTACTGTACTTGAGTTAATGTACTTAATTACTTCCATCACTGGAAACAAGACTTTGATATATTCTATTATGCGATCATTTTTATATGTTTTGTTCAAAGTTTAATTCAAGTGATGATGTTGCTGTTCATCATTAATGAGTTAAATGATTCCTCATACATTATATTGTTCATATAGTTCCAGTAAAGCAGTGGGTGCACTGTGCTCAACCTACCTTCCTCTGTACCAGCAAAAGCAAATATCTGAAAATCAGCATGAAAAAGAAGTGTGTTCCTTTAATAATCAGTTAAGATTACTACAAGCAAGCAAGGTCTTCCAAGTCTAGCTCCATCAGGTTCACTCCACACTTGACATACTGATACTTTAAATGTTGGCATAGCATTAAACAGCCTCCTGCTGCCATTTAAACCCATAGCCAGCCTGCCTGTCTGTCTGACCATCTCCAGGGCAACCAAGTGTAAACCAAGAGCAGGAGGCGTGCAGGAGAAAAAAGAAGAAAGGAGAGGAAACACAAGAGCAGAGAGTCTGTTGAAAAGGATAAAAAAAGGTTTGCTTGTCAAATGTCCACAGGTCGGATAAGACATATGGCTGGATAAGTTAATCAAGGAATGTGAAGAACGGGAACTAAACAGATGAAATGACATCACTACAGTAAGTAAAGAATAGTTCATTTCAACATTGTATTGCAATTCATGGTTGTTAGTCTAATTTCAAAGCTGCTGACAATCACTAATGAGGAATAACACTAACAGATATTTAATGTCCAAAAAGTTCCACCATATCCTCTGAAAGGCACCTTTCTAATGTATCTACAGAGTATTTTGATTTTAACATGTTTATATATACGACATTTCAGCCATCTTGACTGTTGCTCTGTTAGTGTTGTCAAACATTAAACCAGTGGGAGTTCAGCCTATTACACACACACACACACACACACACAGGTAGGTGGACTCCTGCGTAAACACATGTACACTGTCATTGGTGGACAAGCTCATTTAATGCATAATGAGGTACATTATGGTGACTCACCAGCAGTAATAATGTGAGACTAATTCCTCTGTGCTGTCTCTGCAGGGACCAATGGGCCATTAGAGACTTACATCACAGGGCTAACATCTCAGTAATGATCACACACACATACAGACTAACTCAGACAGACCGAAAGAACTGCATCAGATATATCATGTTTACAATGATCTATTTAGCGTAATTTTGTCCTCTCATTTGTCGTCTTCTATAGCAACAAAAAAGCTCCAGTCCTGTCTGACCTCCTGCTCAGACGCTGCTCTTCTGTCTGGCTGCACTTCACACAGATCTGACGGGGAACCTGTGAACTATGGAGAGAAGTGAAAAGAGAGAGGAAGGGAGTGTTGATGAGATGCTGAAAATAGAGGAGGAGGAGGAAAATGAAGATGTCCTAGTTGCGAGCCTTGGACAAGAGGTGGAGGGCTGGGAGGAGCTGGAGGTCTCCGACACTGAAGATGAGGAAGAGGAAGGATCCACTGCCCTTATCACTGCCTGTCGTAAAGGCATGACTGAGGTAAGTTATACTGTATGTGTGTGTGTTAGAGAGTTTGGCGTGGAGATGTCTATTGTTGTGTAATCATGGTTTAGCTTTGGTGACCTAGCTGTTGTATTGCTAAGCAGGTCTGACATCAGTCCATTGTTCAGTAGAAAATTCCTACAGTTGAGCATGTTTGTCAGAGGTTGGTGGGGGGGGGGGACAATTGTCCTGCATGACAGGTTGTTTTTTTCCTATTAATAACAATAACATGTGACCTGAATCTTGCTTTTTACGTAACTCCTCTGCATCCTCTCGGGGGGAGGGAGGGCATGTTCAAAACAAGCATATGACTTACCGGTAACTCAGGGGAGACACTCCCCCTGTGATCCCCAGAGAAGTGAGACAATTCACACTAAATTACAGCTGATATTCGGCACAACTTTGCTATTAAGATGTTTGGAAAAACCTGCACATTTACAACCATCATTTTATTAACAGAATTTACACATTTACAAAGCCTAATTTTTATCAGTGAAGAAATCAACTATTTTAATCTAGTCTACATCTGATAAAAGTCTACTCATTTTCCTTTTTGTGTTATTGTTTTACCTGCTGGTGTTGATAACAGGTGGTACAGCAGCTGCTGAGGGCCGGGGCTGATATGACCCTGTGTGACTGCAGCCAGCAGACAGCGCTCCACATAACCCCTCCTGAGCTCCAGGGAAAAGTGCTGGGGTGGATGTCGAGGCCTCATCTGCCTCCCCAGGCTCGCCTGCTGCAGGCTGCCTGGCAGGGAGACCTGCACTCCTTACAGCACCTGCTGGTGAGACTCCCCACACAGATAGAGGTTGAGCAAAGACAACAAAGGGCAACAACAGAGTTTTGCTATGACAAAAACACAACTGGGTTGTCTGTTGTGTAATGTGTGTTGTCCAACTTTTATCAATATTGATCATAGATCAGTCAGTACATTTATGGATAGTTTGTCCTGTCAAGCTAGGGTTTATAAGGAACATGGCTTTTGTGATGACAGCAGGATATTTTTATGATGGTTGTACTATAATGGATTTCTCATATGGATCCCTGACTGAAAATATGTACAAACCTGTAAAGAAGAAAATGGGTATTTGGGGATTTAATCAAAATGTTTCAGAAAAATTAGAGAATAACATCAACAACTCACAGACTGTATGAGGTGGCTGTTTGGCATGGCAAATGAAAATGCATTCGTCAGTCTTATTCAGCTCAGGGCAACAAACAGGCCTTGAGTGACTTTGTGTAACTGGAAATGTGAGACATGTCATCAGGGGCTTTTCATTCAAACAATGAGTGTGATGTAAATAGGAGGCACTATGTATGTGATTGTGTGTTTTCTATAAAAGGCGGGACTCAGTTGGAAAAAGGTGATGTCATGTATTTCAGTGCACCAATCAGGTTTTAGCAGCATTTGAATCAGAATCTGATGACAGTTGTTAATGGGTTGTTGCTTATGTTGCCAGGTCAACCAAATCTGATCAAACTACACCCGGACAGACCTGATAAAGCAGATTATCTGAGCTTTGGCTTTTAAACTCTTAATCTTAAAGTCAGTTAGTTAATAATCAGTTAATATTTATTAAATCTTAATAAATATTAACTGACAGTGTTTTCTTCCCTAAACTTAAACTTTGGTTGTTCCACAGAAAGTCATGAATATTTAATGTTATAGAGAAATACTCTTTTAAATAGTTTTCAGGGGCTTTAAGGAATAACTTATAAATACTGGTGAAACTGAGTTTCAGTGAAAATGTATAGTTTTATTCATATTTATACCATTTTTTCTGGATTTAGTTAGAAAACTGTGAAATGATTTCTACTTCCAGAACAATTCTGTCTCTGAACAATGTTAAACACCTTTTTGGGTTGTATGTGTGTACACTATTTTTAGAAATAGCTTAGCTATGCATAGCAGGCCATTAAAGATGAGTTGTCTATGTATATGTATGTGTGCTACGATCCCCTGTTTGTGACCTCAGCACTTTGTACGTCACTCCAAACTAAGTGCTAGTGTATTATTCATGTTTGTAATATGTGTATGTTTGTTTCAGGCTCAGACAGACAGGGTGGATGTGAATATTCCTAACAGCGATGGCGTGACAGCTGTGATGCTTGCTGTTAGGGACATTGACCTGTTTGAGGATGTAGCGACACCGTTGCCATGGGAACACAGACCTGTGGAAGTGGTCAAGGAACTTCTGGGACTCTCGGCGTAAGAAAACACACATTCATGCATGCGTTGATATATTAGCTATATACTGTACGGACCAGCAAATGCACCCACACAAACTTTTCTTTAGAGTCACACCTCCAGCAGTTGCTAGCTGTCTATTTGCTTAGGCTTCTTCAAAGGAGGGTGAATCTTGCATTAAAATACTCCGTTCTATTTGGTGCTATGTTTTGCTTACATTGACACACCAAATTGAAATGGATATGCAAAGGGACCACATTTTTAAATATCTGATGCAGAACAACTGTCTACTTAGACTCGTTCCATCTGTCTTTTAATTTCTTGATCAGTGATCTGCGGGCACGAGACCACAGTGGCTGTTCTGCTCCCCACTACGCTGCTAACATCAACAGCCCTCTGAAGGAGGAGATCGTTAATATGATGGTTGAGGCCCTAAGTCACACAGGTACATACATACACTCACACACACAAAAAAAAGCACAGCACATGCCAACATGGATGTGACAGGCGCTCTGACATTTTACATACACTTCAATCACACCCGGGCAGAAGAAGCATTTATCAAATAGCATGAGTTAGTGGTCATCCACAATTTAAAGCTGCACTCGCCAATAAATTTCTATTAACATTGGGTGAAATTACTATATATAATGTGAAAGGGGTCACTCGTAGTGATGAACCCACAGAGAATTACAGTTCCCCTCGGCTCTACAGAGCATTTTAGCATCTTTCAGCTCATTGTTTTGGTTCTACTGCCACGAAAACTTCACTGTTTTGGTTCAGTCTCACCACTCTCATAAGTGTTGTTTCCAACTTTAGCGGGCAGCTGTTTCAGTGAAAAAGCTCTGATAACCTGGCAGACAAAGTTAGCAACTAGCAAGTGAACATAGCGGAACGCTTGGCAGCTAAAGATCCAAATATTTCCCTCAGGAGTTGGTGGAGCCCAAAACAGAGCTAAAAGTAGAGTTAATACATTTGTCAGGTGGCCAAATACACAACTTTAAATGAATGCTAATGTTGCTCTGTGTCTGCTAGATGGTAGAAGTAGGTTTGTTGGAAAGTTTGCCATATCAACTTCATATGGTGATAAAATATCAGTGTGTGTTTACAGTTTTCCCCAAGTGGCCAAAAAATCTATTATTGCTGCTTTAAAGTTGTGGGAAAAGTCTGATCTTAATTCCAACAGTGCATGTGATCAGCTTTGGAAAAGTAAGGATTATCCAGTTATGTGTACATTCTCATGTTTCTTTCAAAACAATTATAATCTGATTAGAATTATGCAGTTAACAAAAGTTTTTGTAAGATGAAAAGGATCCTGCACACTAGCTTTACTCTGTTTCCCAGCACTATGGTGCTCTCTGTTTATGTTTCCATACAGAATCACATACAACATATGGCATGAAAAAATAAAAACATGGAAACTGAGAAAGAAAATGTAATACGTTTGTATTACATACATTTATTATTAAAATGCATTTATTATAGCCATATTCAACATTAAGTAACAAAGAAGTTTGCTCCTCTGTTCATTATTTTTGGTATTCACATTAAATTGACAAATGTTGCTCACACTGGCTCACTTCCTCATGTTATCAACTTCACTTTGGTTACTGATTCATTGATCAGTTACTTATTAAACTGGGTGTCTAATGCAAAGTATACATGTAGCAGCACATGTATCCTCCTATTCATGACTATAGCACACACACTTTTTTTCTCTCTTTCACACACATACACACAAACAGCATACCAGGTTTATTCATAATGTTGTTTTTAAAGAGTAAAACCTCTGCAGTTGCACTCAAAGCCTGCACTTATGTGGGAGGGTATAAGAAAGGCTTGTTTGTGTACGTGTGAGCCACCACGCTGCTAAGAGCCTTCATGAGAGTGTGTGAGTCAGAGTTTGTATCAGGGATGGTGATACAGAAACAAGAAACAGACTTTTACTTCTAAACACCTCTAATTCCTCCCATTGAGGGGTGCGGACCTTGTGCTGCTTTTCCCTTCTTCAATATAGGCCGCAAAGGGTTAGAATTATTTCTGATTTTGTGCAGATGCTGCCCCCATGTCACTCCTTGCCCCTGACAAATACTCATGCCAGGATTTGGACTCAGAGTTTGGAGATTCGGACGTTGAGTTGGACCTTGAGAGCCTTTATCCTAATCAGTCGACAGCTGCCTCCCCCGCGCAGACACCAACCCATCAGCACCGCTTTGTATTGTACAGCCACACAGGGGTAAGTGATAAATAGCAAGCCACTCTGGAAGAAAATGCTTTAAAATGTCACTTCTATATCAAGATGTCAAGGCTTTTGTCATTCTTGTTCAGAGCTTTGGGAGAGAGGTTGCTTGTATTCAGTAATTTATTGAACTGTCCAGATTTTAGGAAACAACACTCTGTTCAAGTGAGACTAGCATGATGGCAACAAAACCCTTCTGATCTGATCTGATAATGATCTGTTGTATTGAAGCATGTGTGTGCTACTGCAGAGGGACTGATAGCCCCAATGTGGCTGTTGCTCTCATGTAGTCACAATTAACAGACACACAGGCACACTGGCAGTGAGTAGTCACCCAGAAGACAAATATGTGGAAGAAGTAATTGGCTGTTTAGAGAAGTGTGTGTGTGTGTGTGTGTGTGTGTTTGTGTGTGGAGGAGGGGTGATCTGGGTAGCTGACACTTAGCTGCCATACTACCGTATTATGGGTGTCCCTATAGATGGAGCAGACAAGCGGGGCAGCTGGTTAGCTGGAAGTGAAGAGCAGGTGGTTTACGGGGAAAAGCTACAGTATACGTATCTCAGAGGCCCACTGACACACTCAACTGTAATGCATGTGTGCATGTACAGTGTTGAAACTATTGAAAATAAACTTTATACCAAGGGTTTACTTACAATAAATCAAAAATCATTAAAATTGTAATGTATAAGTTGACTTCCAAACCACCAAGAGAGTTATATCTAAATCTAAAGCTTTGCTTCTGTACATGTGCAAAAGCTCCATCACATGAGCTGTGAGCTATTTGTTTCTCTTAACATTATCAATGAAATCTAACAACTCTAAAATCAAATGCATGCCTTTGTGGTTTGGTGCAGTGTTGTTTTTGTAATCTCTCCTTGCTCTGCATTCCGGACAAACTTTGAAAAAGCATTCACCGAATAAATGAGAACATGGGAAATTAAAATATTCAATACAAGAGGAAATAAGGGCATTATTTACTGGAAATATATACTAAATAGTTTTGTAGATTTTTGTTTCTTTGCACAGCCTCTGAGCTAACATCAGTACTGCAGGCTCCAGCCTCTGCTTTTTAAGACGGGGACATATAATAAATGAATTGCTCACTTTTGTTCTTTCCAGGAAGAGCTAGAGTCTCCAGAGTACCCTCCTCTATCTGACCATCATAAAGTCCTCAGCCAAGGTAAGGACTCTTTCAAGGACTCCTGGAGTTTTAGTGGGCTAAGGTGTGGACTATTAATGTATGAAACTGGAGTGAAACTTTTCTTTTTTCTTTGTGGGCTCGTTAGAGAAGGACAGAAATTGTACCCTGAGTCTTAGAGGATAAAAGGGCTAAAGAGAAAACACAACAAGGTGATATGGGTGTCTTGGATGCCAACTAACTACTTTAAACAGGTCAACGTTTTTTTTTAACTGTTTTTGGCCTTTTATAGTGACAAAGAAATATACTGGTCAGCTCCCAAATAGGCCATCAGATCAAATCACCTTCTAAAGGGAGGGGAGTGAGGGAGGCTTGACTGGGTGGGAGGGGTCTCACACACACAATACGACCTCTCAGCTGAGAAACCTGCCTGGCCGTCTTGTACCTCGGCCACAACAGCATGGATGACACGCAGAGAGGACAGAGCAGACCACTAAAAGAGAGTGTTACAGGGAGGAATAGACCTGTTGAGAATACAGAGAGCAAAAGCAGAATAAAGGTGTAATCATTAGCTTCTTACCAAAGTGTGGAGAAATAAAGAAATAACCGGAGATAGGAACTATCAGATTCAATCCTTAAACGTGGTCTCGATATGCCAGCAGAGTGGACCATTAGGCTCAGAAACAGGTAATGCCCGTTGTTTTCTCTATCATGAGTATCAATATGTTGTATGTGAGTTTATCATGGCACATTCTAGTGTTATAATGTGGCTTTGAAATCTAGAATCTATCCTGTCAACTGATACAGGTGCTACATGAACTTCTGAAACCTCAGAGTAATGTTGTTCTTCAGCATTCATGAACCTCCAGCCTATAAAACTGCGTCAAAAAACACTTTACAGTTCAGGAAATGCAATGTGAAATCAGGCTTCTTTTGTTGCTATTTAAGTTTTTTTGGTGATGTAAGCATTTCTCTTATGTTAGTGATTGTTGTTTACTTTTCTGAACACACTTTTTAAATGTAGACAACAATGATTGGGTTCTGTCAGGTCAGAAATATGGTATGTAACTGATTTTTAAATTGGCGTGAAACTGTGAACACTGAGAGAATACAAAGGGATCGGTGTGTGTGTGTGTGTGTGTGTGTGTGTGTATGTGTGTGTGTGTGTGTGTGTCTGGACCAGATAAGGGGATCCCCCTCTGTTTCCAAAACGCCATGGAAACACTGAGAGACATCAGACAAGCCTACCAGGATGCAGCGAGGGGAAGCAGGTGGGCAGGGTGAAATCTCACAATCTTTTACAAACACACACACACACACACGCACGCATTCTCATGTGCACTCTTTTTGGATGTGTATTGGATACAAAGAAGCAATAATTTACAAGCTGATGGCACTAAGCTGATATTGTTGACAGTGCAGACACATGAACACATCAGCATCTGTTCATATGTAACCACAAACAGTAACCACAAACATTTCATGCACGTACAGTTAACACTCCATCCCCCCAACACACACACGTAGAAACAGCACACTCTCCCTGGGCTAGTCAACAACTTCCCCTTACTTTTACACCAACAGTAGAATAGTATCCTATCTGGTTACACTCCTGTCCTGTATGCAGGCACCTGTCACTGTGTCCAGAGGACAACCTGTTCTACCCAAACAGGTTAGAAACACACAGACGGGGGAGAGAGGGCTCTGGTGAATCAGCCCATTGTCTGTTATGTGGAGCTCTTGCCACTGAATCAAGTCCAAACTCTCCAAGGAGAATAAAGGTCTTTGAGCGGGTCTCTAATTTCATAGCATCAGCTTCCAGAAACAGAGAGAGATGGAAGGAAAATGAGGTTTTGGCATTATGTTCACTTCAGCACAAGGCAACAAAACTCAACAGCATTTGTATTTCTTATGTAATATTGTAAATGAGAATTTCTCAGTTGAGCCCCACAAACTCCCCTGAGTAGCTGATACATATACTCTCTTCTTGTCAAAGGCAACATGAACCATATAGTTATCTGTGTTCTCTCCTCTTCTGCTCAGCAGAGGAGGTTTGTCTCTGCCGAGCCTGAGTGACAACAGCAGACGCTGGAGCCATCTAGATCCTTCTCCCTCCTCATCTGGTTTGCTGAATACCAGGACCTCCTGCCTGCCGGTACCCCCTAGACACAGGTACATACTGTAGCTGGACTCATTATTTAAGCATTTGAGATTACTTAAGAAAGGCCAATCAATAGCAGATAGCCAGTTTGTTACCCTGCTCGTCACCAGCTAATATAAATAGAGTGGAGCAGTGAAAAATAGTGCCAGCCTCGTGTGACTGGTGGAAATGAAATAGACTGAAAGAAGAATCTGACTTTTCTTTCAGTCTTGACCTATGTCCACCCTGAGTCCTTGACATTGCAGCAGTCCTCATTAATTCTTGACAATGCAGATGTCTGAGTGAACAGACATACTGTGGACCTGAACCAAGATTTCAGGCTTAAAGTTTTAGGGTTTGGTTACACTTTAACTCCTCCTGCACATCTTTGGCATGGCTCCCAGCCCCCACATCTCCTATCCCCTCAAATTATGGTGGCTTGAGTATGACACAAGTGATAAAGTCAAAGGCGAAAAGTAATTATTCATTAGAAGCAATTATTTAGCTATTAATATATGATATTAATAATATATGTTATATTATATGCATTTATTGCTATGGGGCAGTGAAAATCTTACCTACTGCCCTATTCTGATAATTATACTTCTTTTGTATTCAGAAGAACCAATACATCTGTGGCACTCACACAAAATCTTTAAAATCTGATTCTGATTTGTGCCTGACAGGCAGAGAACAAGAAGTGTGGTTGCTGCATCCCCATCCTCCCCCGGCCTGCTGTCTGTGGCTGAGTCCAGCCAGCTCAGCCAATCAGCCCCCAGCATCATGGAACCACTACTGTGTTCAAACATCCTGATGCAGGCCAGAGCACACATCCAGACCCGTATGTAAACGTGTATAAACTCAAGTGTATAAACCTCTGAATAAGATAATCATAGTTATTACAGCTTTGACTCATTTATTTTATACAAAGCAGTGTTCAGAGCATCAGAGGAGGAGCATTTTATTTCTATCTTACACGTTATAAATATTCAAGAGGAAACAGTGTTGTATATAATGTATAACTAAAACTACTGTGGTATGAAGTTTCAATAGTGGCTTAATGTATTTATAATCAGACAAGCCAAAGTATTTCAGTTTGCTGATGATACTTGTGTGCACATGTTGTTTTAAATGTATAATCTCTTCCTGTCTGCAGGACTGGGTTCTCAAGATACTGTGAATGAACAAAAGGTGAATTTCAACCAAAAAACCTCCTTATATCAGCCTCACCTATTTGTCTTGTTATACTTGCATTCCTTTTTCTTTTCATCCATATAATAGTTTGTCTACCTTGCCAGTGACAGCCATTGAATTACTCCTTATGTCCTTATTCTCTGCAGTTCTTGCAGGGTGCCTTGCCTGCTCCGCATTCCAAAACACCCAAGCTGTTGGCGCCACTAGACAGCAGGCCCAGGGACATTGCGACTCTGCCAGTACTTAAGCACCATGTTACCCTGAAGCCCATCAGTCGGAGCCCCCTTAGCTCCAGGACCCGCCTGAGGAGAGAGAGGCTGTCCTGGGGAAGCCCACGCACTGGCCCTCTGACCACTAAGGGTGGTAGTGAGGAGAGCGGGTCCAGCAGCAGCAGCAGCAGCAGCCAGAGTTCCATCGATCTGGAGGATGAGGATGAGGAAGATGAGAGGGATACACATGAGAGAGCTTCGGGAGAGAGTCATCTGAAGTTTGCTGGAAATGGGTTGGTGCAGCATTCGAATGGTGTGAGCTCCACTGAGGCTGACATGGTCGGCGAGACAAGGCTGCATTTTAAAGTTCAGTCAAGGATCAGTCATATTCCACCGATCCACAGATCATCACATAGCCTGGATGGAGAGCCTATCAGTAAAACAAGTGATCTTCTCAGCACTAAAAAAGCTATAAACTCTCACTGTGAAGGCAAAGTCGCCAATATGAATTGTACAAAAGAGCCTGATGACAGTCAGTCCTTTGTAAAATGTAACTATGCACAACAAGGAGACACTATGAATCATACTAAAGACACTGTGAACAATGAAATACCTATCACATCAAAGTCTGAGGAGGAAAAGAACAATGTGGGCTACACCACAGAACCCAAGACTGAGATTAGCCATGGGGTAACATTTAATATGAAGAATGACCAGGGTGATGCTATTGCATGCTCTGAAGGGAATTACAGAAGTGACTTGCAGCATATAAAACAGACAGAAAGAACAATGAAGGATTCCTGTAATGAAGAAACCCGGGTAGATGATCCAATCCCTTGCAGTGAGGATGTAAAGTTAAATACTAGTGCTACTGAGGAGAGAACTCAATTATTTACTCCAGATGTAAAGCTTCCGCAGACAGACATGGATCCCAAGAAAGATGACAGGATGTTGAAGGCCTTAAAGCCTGTCCGGAACAAGGAGAGAAGAACCAGCATGAACTGTGAACCAAGAGCAAACCAGCAGTCCTTCAACATACTAGCACACAAAGACAGGAGCATCCTAAATAGGAACAAGTCCAAAAGCAATCTGAAGTACTCCTCACTGTCCACACAAGTTAAAGATAAAACCAGGAAAAGCCCTGAGCTAATTAGTGGAGAGACAGTTACAAAAGTAAAATCAAAGCATAAAACTGTTAAAGGTGTTCATTGTAACACTGGCACCCCATCACCACGGAAGAAGGCGATTGATCATGCACAGAGCAACAACAGAGCTCAACAGCACCCACCAGTGAGGGAGCTGAAGAGCACCCTGCAGCTGAAGAGACCCGGTCTGGCGGGGACACCAAGGTCTAAATCTGCTGTGGACTTCATCAGCTACAAAGACATGTTTCAGCAGATACAGAGTGGGGATGAAGGACCGGCCATCTACGAGATGTTTGCTGGTCCTATCTATGATAACCTTCGAGTTTCCAGCTCCTGTGAGAAAGTTAAGAACAGACAAGTGCAGTCTGCTCCATCTAGGAAGACACAACAGTGCCATAAAGTCAAACACAGACCCTTGAAACAAGTGCAGAGTAAGATGAAGAGAAGTCCAGGGGAGAGTATGGTGGTTTCAGCTAAAAGCAAACCAAAACTTGCATCCTCTAGGGTTAAACCTCACCTCACACCTGCATCAAGGAAAGGCACGCACAAAGTGAAGGGTATGCCTAAATTGGATGGGCACACAGAGGCTGAGTTAGTTCTCTCTAAGGATGTTGACATTTGTCATAATAGTGCTCAAGAAAAGGCTGAAGATCATATATTATCTACCATAGAGGAGGCTCTTTCTAGATTTGAATCTGAAACATTAAAATCAGATGACAAAACATTGACTCCACCAGCAACTTCATCTCATGCTGAAGATTATAGTCATATGCACATGAATATGCAAGAAAAAGGTGAGAATTCATCAATAGGAAACCCAAACCGACCGGTTCCTGAGCCTGTGTTATCTCAAAGTCCCCAAATGCTGAAGATCAACACTTGGACGTCTTCTAGCAGCAGCAGCCACACCATTATGTCTCCAGTATACCAGAAGTTTCTGGATGAGGTGGGGGATGGGCCACTTACAGATGACCTGCTGCAATGTCTGGCTGAAGAGCTGATCTCATTGGACGAGAGGGATGTATCCATAGGCCCGTGTCCTGAAAACCTGGAACCAAGCAAAGAGGAGTCCAACAGAGAAGATGATCCTGTATCGGAAAGAAATGCCTTTCCTAAGGTAAACCATTTGGTACACAATATGGTCAAAAGAAAATAAAACTGTTCTTTGAAAAAAGAAAGAAATATTGTCATTATCATAATATAATATGTCCATAATTGAGCACATATCCAAACACTATTTCTACTCATTCAATCATGTTCTTTCATAACTCCACAAATATTAGGGACTGTATGAAAATTATTTGGGGGATCTGAAAAGGGGGAGGGTATTGTAATTTTTATTTTGGCTGAGGGTAGGGTAGTCTGACTTTTGGGGGAGTGCAGGGGAGAGTCTTTTATTTTTTTCTAGTCCTAAATTTATATTTTATTTCAGCCTTCCTTTGTAATATAGTTAATAATTACATTACCAGTTAGGCTACATCAAAAAGACTTCAGGTTCATAAAGGTGCACTTTTCCACATGCTCAGGGCAACAGTTCTGTATCTGAGTTTTATTGTGTACATTGGTGGTGGTGCACATTAAAAGTTCCATTAAGACATCGGTTTAAATTGGGGTACACGATTAAACAAGTTTTTAATTGACTGTTAAAAAAACACTGTTTTATAACCCTGGCGAGAGCCTTGAAACATAAGGTTCAGCCCCCCCTCACCAACCCAATAATTTTCATACAGTCCCTTAAAAAAATAAGACAAGTACACATGTAGGCTACTAGTCTATTCAAAATGGACTTTTCAATAAACTAATTCAACACCTTAACCCTGAGAAACCAAATTATTCAGACCCACTAAAGCTTCAAAGACTCTGTTGTTTTTTTATAATTGTATATAAAATGTATTGCAAATTCATGAATGATTTTCTGTTGATAATCCAAGTCACCCTGCATAGCTTTCTCAGTAACTTTGCTAGCCTTCATTCTGTGTATTTTATCGCAGGTTAATTCAACAGACAGTGCTGCTCTGCTTGGCTCTGGGTTGGTTGTAGATGACACCATCACATGGACAAAGGGTGAAGTACTTGGCAGGGGAGCCTATGGGACAGTAAGCATGCTAATTTAGAATAACAACATTCAAGCCTTGTCTTTCAATCAAAGAAAATTAGATACAATGTGTCCTTGTATCACCAACTTTGTGAGTGTTGCTCTGTAGGTCTGTGGACCATCAGAACTCTTATAATAATGTACATCAACGTCCTTAGGTGTTATCTGTACAATCATGCACTCTATATTAATCTTACACAAATACTCAAACATTACCAGCAGACATTGATGCTCAACTAACCCTGGCAATCACGGCTGCCTTCTCACCAGGTGTACTGTGGCCTGACCAGCCAGGGCCAGCTGATAGCTGTGAAGCAGGTGAGCCTGGATGCCTCTGACCCTGACGCTGCAAAGAGGGAGTACAGTCGTCTGCAGGGGGAAGTGGAGCTGCTTAAAACCCTTAGACACACCAACATTGTGGGCTTCCTGGGGACCTCACTTTACCAGCATGTGGTTTCCATCTTCATGGAATACATCCCAGGAGGATCCATCGCTAGCATCCTTCACAGGTTAGGTTGATTCGAAATAGCTTGACAAGTTACCCAGATGTATCTGTTGAAACATTGAGCTTTAGGAATGCCTCATTTGTGACAAAATATCAGAGCAGGGCCTAACAATAAATTGTCTTTACTAATGCCTTTAATGCACATTGTCCCTTTCACTGCCCTCAGGTTTGGTCCTCTGCCAGAGCGTGTCCTGGCTCTATACACCCATCAGATCCTGGAGGGGGTGGCCTACCTTCACCTGAACAGGGTGATCCATCGTGACTTGAAGGGAAACAATGTCATGCTGATGCCCACTGGCATCATTAAGCTCATAGACTTTGGCTGTGCACGCCGCCTCAGCTGCCTGAACCACACTGCTAGCAACAGTAGCGATCTGCTAAAGTCTGTCCATGGCACACCTTACTGGATGGCACCAGAGGTAGATATAGAGTTCATTTAGGTGGTCTTCTCATCTGTGAAGAGGACTCTTTTTGTTCCATTTATTTCATTGGTTGGCTGAACTTAAAATTGCCCTTTTAATCTCGTCTGACTCTTAGCATCTTTTCCACTCCTCAGGTTATCAATGAGACAGGGTATGGCAGGAAGTCAGATATATGGAGTGTGGGTTGCACAGTGTTTGAGATGGCCACAGGGAAACCACCACTGGCACACATGGACAAGATGGCTGCCTTGTTCTACATTGGGGCTCAAAGAGGGTTGATGCCCTCCTTGCCAGATGGGTTTTCCGATAACGCCAAGGATTTTGTAAAAATCAGCTTGACAAGGTGAGACCCGTTGTCTTCCCTTGTCAGTGCAAACTCAAATGTATCTTTTGTTGAATGTGTGGCAAATTCCTTTCATACACTCACTTACCCTTTGAATCTATACCTGGTTTAATTATAATGAAAAATATACTTAAGACTTTGAAACTAATCGAGTTAAAAACCTAATTCAGTGCATATTTTTCTGTTCATAGATGTGTTTGGGAATAAGTTCCCTTATTTAAATTTGTTTTCTCTCAACTCCAGTGACCAGAGATTACGGCCATCTGCAGACCAGCTGCTGAAGCATTCATTCATCCCCCAAAATAAGGCTGGAGTGAACTCTTGGGAAACACAGAAAAAAAACTGCTGTGGTCACCCAGAGGGACTGTGTGGTTAACAAGGAGTTACACTAAGACAGAGTACTAAGTACAAGGGGACATTTAATAATTTAATTCAGATTGGTGACTCAAAACATTAAGTATTCTTTTGTGACCCCTTGAGGGCCTGCCACCTGTCCCCAGAGATGCACCAGTAGTGTGTTTGGGAGCATGGGGCACTGGGTTCATGTTCCGGACCCAGGCCTTTCTGGAAACTACAATACAAAGTATATCAAGGAGAAGAAACTGTAGTCATGCATTCTTAAGCTCAAGTTTAAAAGGCAGTACATGAGTAGTACAATTCACTTGGTGCATTAATAGAACCTATAAAATGTGAACAGATAGATGCCAGATTTTTGTTACTGACTTTGGGTATTTCCTATAGAAATCTTATAAATGTGCCAATCTTATAAATACCTTAATTTTAAATTTATACAGACTTATACACACTCTAGGTCCCTGTGCTTTGTGTATATTTAGGTTCTGATAAAATGTGTGTAATCCATATTGCTCCATACATTACGTTATAACGTACATTTTGTTTGTGCTGAGTATGAACTACTACTTCCTGTTAGCTTTCCTGATGAGTTATTGAGGGATCATTGTGTAAAATTGCACTTAAGAGACATACCGCTGCTGAACTTTTCATTACTATATGCTACATACATGCATGTCTCTTCATATTCAAATCTACAAATCAATTTCTTTACTCCTAGACTCTAGTAACATGGATATATGCAAATAAAATGACAGCAACAACCAGGGTTTATACTGTGTCAGGGTAGTGGCAACTTTGAAGTTTATTCATAATATTGAAATGAAAAGCAAAAAAGGAAGTAAAAAGTGGCTTATGCAAATTTGTCAACAACGGCTTTTGTTCTGTGTGCCCCACTGTAAATTCATAATGAGGGTACAACCAATCCAGCCTCAGGCTTATTGGGTATTTCACTCTGAAATAAATGACTACCCTAGTCAAGAACAGAGGGAACTGTCATGTCAAAATTTGAGAATATAGAGTTTAATGTATGAAACTGATGTAAAGACGTGTCCAGGTACATGGCTGTAAAGGTAACCTCAACCAATTGTATGAGGACATCTGTGACAAAACCTATTAGGGATGCAGATACTTGAGATTTTCAGCAGGTGAAATTGCATATGGCCAATTGGTCACTGTTCTGACAAGCGTTGCTGGGATGAAACTGAGCCAACAAGGAAATTATTTCTGAATAGTACACTGTTAATAGTTGATTGAATAATACTTACATGTATCCCCTTCATGGGCTGACATCTAAGGGCTACAGCTGAAATTATGTCTGATGCACTTCAAAGTAAAAAGGGTTAAGTAAACTTTTAATAGCACACTACTACTGTCAGTTTTTTTCTTTTTGAGGCACAACCTTTGGCATCCAGCTTAAGGTCTACTTAGAGGTCCAAAAAATAATTTTTGGTACAAATTGCATTGCTCTAATGTGATAAGTAGGTGTTGGATGTGCCTGTGTTACTGAGGGCATCAACTGATATTTCCTGTAATGGAAAAGCACAGCACAGCGACCCCTGTAGGAAGGCTGTAAGAAGCACACACCAGTGGAATGCTGCAATCATTCACCCGATGACGCCCACTCCGTTGGTCAACAAAATAAAAGTCTTTTATAGGTATTATAGTTATCTTGTTATACTTACAAGCAGCTCCAAACCTGAGTAGTCATGGTATAGCTTTTTTTTCTTTAAACATACAAAAACGTATGAACATTTATCTCCACTTTCTGTAAACAGCAAGTACGTGTTCTCCTTTTAAATCCCTTTGATGATTGAAACATGCAAATCATACACACAGTACTTAAGTATAAAAAGAAATCAAGACAAGAAAGTAATTGAGGAGATGAAACTTTACACCTAAAAAAAATTGTATCTATCAACAGTACTAAATGGATTGCCAGCAAACAAAACTTGAACTCATCTCCAGCTGGCCACCGGTTTCCTCCATACAACCGCAGAAATATGATTCATTTAAATGAATTGTTAAAAAAAAAAAATTGAGGAGGAAAATGAAGAAAGTGCACCTTCCATGCCTTTTATAGTACTTACTAATACTTTTGTTTTCCCATATGGAGATCTGAAATGTAGGGAAGGACTGTCCCCCCATGAACACACACACACACACACACACACACACGCACGCACACGCACACGCACACGCACTTCTGGAGGAAGGAGAACCAAGCAGCAATTCAACACACTAACAGAAAGACAGGACTGAGCATCACAGCCCAGAGATCGGACAGTCAGGAAGCATAATCATTCATCTTTCGTGTCTCTCAGAAACTGAGAAGTCCAACGACAGTACATTTTTCTGCCTTTCAGTAAAGGGTTTATCATGACATAAAGTTATTTTCCTAGGGCACTTAACAGGGAGGTGAGCATAGTCTTCAGAGTCTGAACTGTGGGTAGTTTGTTGCCATTTCCATGTGCTGGCCATGGCTGCAGAGTGGTGGACTCAGTGTCTCTGCTCTCCCACTTCATGTGGCGATTCACTAGGAGGAGGGTACTGCTGAGAGGTCCGCAGCCCACCTGGGTGTGACAGGAGGGGAGGAGGAGAAACAAGAATAAGGAGGAGGAGGAGGGGGGAGGAGGTTAGCCATAGAGCTGCAAGCCAGACGAGACACACTGCAGTACAGGAGAGGAGCAAGGAGGAAGAAAGGGGAAAGAAAAAGATGTAGTACCTGCAGCACCAGTGCCACCCTTGGAGATTTTGCTCACTTTGGAGCAAGAAGTGGAGAATGAGGAGGAAGGGTGGTGGTTGTGGCTGGCCTCGGGGTATGCCCTCTTGCGCGATGACGACAAAGAGGTGGATCCGGGAGGAGCAAGCGTAGTCCCTTCCATGCTGACCAGTCCTGGAGGACCCCGTAGAAGGCTTCCCCCGCCGCCTTGGCCCTCTGGGCATCCTCGTCCATTCCCGCTGTGTGCATGTGGATGAGGGTGACTGTGCTTGTGGTGGCGATGGAGATTGTGATCTGCTCCATGATGTGGTTTCTCTTTGCTCACCAGAGGACTGGAATGTTTACTCTTGTTGTTGTTGTTGGCCACCATGCCTTCATCTGATGAGCTGTGGCGCTCTGATGATGAAACTTTTATCTTCATCTTAAGCTCATCTTTGTTTGGTTGTCCACTTTTATCCAGCTGGGAGCTGCCACCAGACCCTGGAACAGCCAGACGGAGTTTAAGCGAGCCTTTGTCCCGTTTGTCACTGTGATGACGTCTATCTTGCCCTGAAGATGAGGAGGGGACTTTAATTTTCATTGTGGAGGGAGTGGTGCTGCCACCACTACCACCATGGGATGTTTGGTGGGACTGTGAATGTTTTCTATGGTCTACTTGGCTCGTAGAGGATGGTGCATAGGTAGAAGAGGAGGAAGACGACATATCCCCCCTCACATCACAATCCAATACTCCTCCATGCTGTTCCTGACTACGTTTCTGCCCAGAGACAGCCAGCTCTGCAGCATGTTTCTCTCTGTATTTGTCCAGAGACAGCTTCTGAGCTGAAGAAGGTTGTGGTGGAGGAGGCTGAGCTGGTGGAAGGTAGGCAGACTGAGGTGGTGGCTGATGCTTGCCCACTCCGCTTCCACCAGCTTCTTTTGGTTCCTGTTTGACATGGATGAAGTCTACTGTTTTCTCAGTCCTGTATACCGGCGGATGCTGAAGCAAAGAGGAAGTGGAGGTCTGCAAGGACAGTGTGGGCTCTTGGAGAGGGATGCTGAGAGGTTCCTGTTTTATACAGGTGGAAGGGTACCCTGCTAGGCCCTGGTTGCCCTGGGGCCACTCGCTGTGGCTAGCTGGATTGTATGTGCCAGCTAAGGTGTCCAGAGACAGGGGCGCACCTCCGGACTGGCCAGGCATGGGCACGGTGAAGGGGCCTGCTTTGGAAAAACTTGTGTTGGAGGACGAGACTCCGGGGAGCGAGACATCGCCTTGATCTTGGAGCATGGAAGGCCCACCAAAGGAGTTGTCCGTCAACTGGGCGCCTTCAGTCTTGGGCTTTTTGGCAGCTTGTGTTGCCTAGAAGGTAGAAAGACATTCGTGACGCTGTTTAGAGCTTGGTTTTTGTTGGGGTTTAACAGTGGGACAAATAATCAATGTAGCAGGATATTATGGAGCCAGGACAGTGATAGTAATATTTGGCATTGAAAACAAAACCTGAACTGAAAAAAGAAACATTGGCATTGAAACATTTGTATTGGAAAAAGTTGTATTGGCACTGAAACAAGTTTCATTGAAAAATTTTAATTTGATATTTTTTGAATTCTGATGTGTTTTTCAATGACAATGTTCAGATTTGTTCTTCATGTCACTCTTTTTTCAGTGAGTTTCTGTTTTATGCTCTCAGGTTCTGAACAAAATCTGAACATTGTCATTGAAAAACACATCTAAATGCAAAAAATATTTTTTTCAGTGAAACTTGTTTCAGTGCCAATACAACTTTTTTTAATACAAATGTTTCAATGCCAATGTTTCCTTTTTCAGTTCAGGTTTTGTTTTCAAAGCCAAATTTTATTTTCGATGCCAAATATTACTGTCACTGTCCTGGCTCCATAGGATATCTGCTCTATTAATATTTGTGGTTTTAACACTGCCACCAATATTGCCATGTGGTTGTTTGCCAAACTGGGGTGTATGTTTATAGTTCCTATACTACAGACAGTTTAATTGTTTTTAGAACTGCGTTTTGGCACTTTTTGCTGGTTTAAAAGATCACATAGGTGTACATGTAGCTGTTATGGTGAGAATATCTACTTTAATACATTCTGTGTTATATGGGCCAAACATGTCTTTCCAATGCATGAAACAGAACAGCAATGTAATCCTACCCTCCAGTTGCGTATCCTCTTTAACCGGCTGGGCGTCTTCTCCAGAATCTGCAGAAACTCATGGGTCAACTCTACAAGTACAAGACATGAATGTTGTCATCAAACAACCCCCAATTCTGCTGCTAAACTAACACAATGGAACTGCCTGTCCTCTTTTACACCTTAGTAAAATATATGAATTGTATGACCTTTCCCCAAGTAAACATGCTTTCAAAACAGCCATACACCAAACCTTATGAAATATATACCAAGATCTAAGAAACCGCACCAATTCATTCACTGTAATGCATTAAGGAAAAGGGAAATACATTCATTCAGTCTCACCATCAAGCAGCTCGAGAGTGACAGAGTTGTCCACGTACTCCCACCAGTGTTTTCCGTCAGTGGAAACTGGGATCTCCCAGTTGGACCATTTACACGCCAGGTGGATGCACACACAGGCGATCACCGTGGGCTTGTACTGGAGGCAGAAGGTAGTGAGGTGTAGACTGCGTAGTGTGTGAGGGTATGCGCAGGTGATTGGTGTGTGTAAGAAAGAGTGAATATTTCACATATGTGAGGGTATAAGTATGTGAGTGGGTTGATTCAGGCCAGTCATGATTGGTCCCACATGTGGAGAAGAGAGAAAAAAAACACAAGAGGGAGCAGACAACTTTAATTTGCTGTAAGCATTGGTGGCAAAAGACAAGCTATTATTTGATTGCGTTGATACGTTAAAAGGTCACAATACAGGTGCCATCTCTAATAACTTCATGATTCATGTAATGTAAGGAAATAATTCCCAGTGCGCTTAAAAGTAAGCATTGAATTGTGTCATGTGACAATGATTTATGTTTCAAGGACCATGGCTGGTTTAAATGTTGGGACAACTTAACAAAAATGAGGGAAGTGGGGAGGGGGCCACGTGCAGTAGCTATGTGTAGTTTGACCCATTGTGGAACACTGAACCCTGAGGCCACCCATGTGACAGTTGCATCATTGTACAGTCAACTGACGAGGGGCTGCTCCTACAACCCTCTGTACGGGTCTCTGTGATGAAAGGTATAAACCTAGGGGGGGTCCTCCAGACCAATGAATACAACTTGGCACTAGTGCTGCCAGAGTTAGGGGAACACTGAAATGCATGCATGGTCTCAATAATGGGAGCCTTCCTAAATTAAATAGCACAGCTAATCTGACCTATGACCCAAGGGTAAAATCATCAACTAAGAAGTGTAGCATTGTTCTGCAACAGCGGAACTGCAAGTGTGAAGAGTAATGCAAGTTTAAATCACAATTAGACAGTACAATATATTCATATCACATAAAATAAAATAGACAAATGGCCTTCATCCAAGTATTTGCAAATATCGAGACAAACTGCTATGAAAACAACAAACTGAAGGCTTTGGTTCTTTGTTATGGAGGTGAACACAAGTTCACCTATGGTGACCCAAATATAAATCAGTTAATATCACATAAGCACCAAGGTTGTTTTTTAGTACTTAAGCCATGAATATACTATTTGAATCTTAATGCATGAAAATAAAGATTCTCAAGAAAAGCATAGTCCATGATATAGCTAGATTCAACATCACTTTACTAACATCATGCCTCAGCATGAAGCTGTAGAGCCTTAACTTTGCAAAGCTGCATTTTAAAACATGTTATGGTAAGATGGATGGTAACCTTGTACCGTGAGACAAGTACAATGTCTGGAGTCTGGTCTGTCAGATATCAGTCACAGCCAACATTACAAGCATTTGGCTGACGACAATCAATTTCAAACCCCATCTCAGGTGGATTTTTACATCTAAAATCCTTTAAAACATTAGGAATGAGTCTTCTTGACTAAATTACAATAAATCAATTTGTAAGAGTATTGAGCTATTTTAAGAACTGTCTGGCTATAACTTTCACTCTAAGTGCCAGCTCAGTGCAAAACCTCAAACAATGTTCACAGTCAGCATCCAGACATTGTCAACTGATTTGAAGTAACTGAAGACAAAGTTAATTACATTAATACCAATTCATTTCCACCACCGCCTACTATAAACAAACCCTTTAAGGACCCAGTTTTTCTACTGCAAGACATGTCAAGAAGAACATTTTGTCCTTGCTTTAGAATAAATCATAAATCACCAAAAGCATTTTGATCAGTGTGAGAGATACTCGAATAGTTACACGCATTACATATTCTGCAGGTCCTTAATGGGTCGCTATTACGTTGTTCTTGTCACATCTTTTATATGAGCTAAATGCATTAAAGAATGTTGTAGAACAGCTAGAGAAAATGTGCATTTAAAGACAGAAGAAGAAAAAGGTGAAAAATATTTGAGGAGATAATGCATTTTGAACAAATGGATATGAAAAAGAACATTTTAAAAATGAATTTGCGGTACTTACCGGAAGGACCTCTACGAGAAATGTTTACATCTGTGAAATCTTTAGCTGCTATTCAGGCTACCAAAGTGTCTTTTAGAATTATGCACTTTTTCGCAACCGAACAAACATGTGGGTTTCAAGCGCACCACTACACTTCACATTTTGCATTCAACCCATCTGTGCCAACACATGGTCCCTTGTACAATACACCGCACTGCGACTGGGGCCGGTAACGCTACAAGCCACCCTGTCCCGCCTCCTTTGAACAAAGGAGGGGAGGAGGCAAGCATCCCAACAACCACCAGCGCAAGTAGGGCCCGTTGGACACTGAAAGGGTGCCCTGCATTACAGGAAGCTATGGTGTGCAGTCAAAGTGCAACAAAGGAGGGGCAGGATAACAACCTGTTGGTAGCCATGAAATAGGAAGTCTGTGCCAGATCCTTGCTTGCTGTAAGAGAGACAGAAAAAGAGAAAAACAGGGAGGGGGGAAAAAACAATTACCATTTCTGCAAGCCAAAAGCATTTCACTTTCATTAGGACAGGAACTGAATGTTTACCTTTTTTAGTTAACTTTCAATGCACTGATTAAGCCAAGGCCAAGACTGAAAACAACACTCTGCGCAAACTTTTGCTACATTTTGGAAATGTTGAGTAAGATGGATGATTTGTATAAATTAAGCCTGAAAGTAAAGCTTTGAGATAATTCTATATTATCGATGAATGACTTTAGGTGTATTGTAAAATGATCATATTAGGTCATCAATTTACAAATATTCAGTTTGGCAAATTAATAATTCCAAATGATTGAAGGCTTTGTTTAACAGTGGAACAAAGTTCACTGCACATCAATTTGATTATTTTACACTTTATATACATTATATTCCCCATATTGTGATATATTTCCATATCAAGGGTATTCCTCTTAATAACATGACACTAACTTCAAACATATCCCTCAGCCAGGTGAACTACTGAATGGTACCATTATCATCTAAAAGGCAATCTGAAATTTTCAACCAAGATATTTTGACATGCCACAGTAGGAAATTCACAGGTGTGAATAATAAAAGTAATGGCTGAATTCCATTTAGCTTCTTCAGTTTCAGGGTCCTGGTATTGTGCATGCTGCCTCACTGTCATTGCTTACTGGGACACTTGGATAGAAGAGAGACACTGTTAATGTCATTAGCAGCTTTTCCAAAATGTCTGCTGTTAAAAAGGCCTGTGGACAAATTAATAATAAGGAAATAGAAGGAAAGTGAATCCTGGTTTGATGCAGGACAACACCAAATAAAAGAATGAACTGTCATAGTTTGTTCTCTTAAATTATCTGCTAACCTCATATGAGAACCCAAAAAAACAAAAAAACAGACGCAGGTAAAAACACACACTCAGATAAGCGTCTTTTCTCCCACTTTTAGTTTTGTCATCATACAGGAAACACAGTGCAAACGCCACCCGAAACACTGATTTGACCGTGTTAACCATAACCAAAATTTAAGGGGGTCCGTTTCTGAGATACAGAATAATGAAATGGCAAACCCCCAAAACAAAATTATTACAATTCAGTCTTGGACTTGGCCCAATAAGTGTCAGTAAATGGTGTCATTTATGTGCTATGTCATACAATGAACTCAAAGGGTCATCAAAAGAGCAAGGTGTGTGGTCATGTAACCATTAAATCAGCAAGGATTTCACCCCCCCTCCCCACCCATATCTGAGGTGGGACAAACAAGAGCAGAGGGCACAAAGAGCAAAGAAGGAAGCCTCTACCTCGCACTAGCTGGGAACATTTCACCACATCAGTGTGTGGGTGATCAATAGTAATTTCAAAGCCTGGAACAAAATACATGACAGGTGAGTTCAACAGACACAGTTGGTAGGTGACATGTCATTTTATGATTAAACAAACAAACCTAGTGCTCCATTTTAAGGCCATCAATTTAGATTGTAGCAGGGATCTATATGTTAAATGGGAATAGTGGAACTTGATGGGCAATTCATATATGTATGGTACAAATAAAGTGCAATGACCACATTTCTCAGTACTTAATGCAATCAATAAGGAAGCATAATTTGTTGTATCCATGAAAGAAAATGTTGCAGAGCAGTAAAATGGAGATACAATTCGTCAAAAATTGCTGTGAAAAATTCCCTAAAGCCTCATCAATACCATGTTCCATGGCTAATGTCTGCAGTGAGAATGACATGTCACCTTTACATGATTTATTGAAAATATGTACATGACAGGATACCAGTACAGCAGCTGATAAAACATTTCACTCAACAGGTTGTGATGAATAAATTCAACAGTGATCAATAGCACTACTCCCTTACTGTTAATGATAAGCCAAAGATAGTGATTATGATAAACAAAACGCTATCTCTCTCTCTCAAGTCATCCACTCCAGTCACCACTACTTACCCAGGGTCTGCAGCACTATGGATTCAAGTATCACCAGCTCTTGAGCTTGCTGGAGGTATGCCTGAAGTTTGATAGACAGCCATTACAACACAATTGTAATGAGTCTATTAATCTATCCCCCTAACAACTGATTTCAAATGGCCAAAAACTCCAAACAAAGAGGCTCATTTTACTGTTATTGGAAGCCTTGTTAGGTGGAGGTGTTTGGTACACACCAACAGCAGGCCAGGGCAGTTAAAATAAGGCCCTTTGTAGAGGACAACGGAATGTGGCACAGCCAGTTATACATAGGGAAACCATGACCACTGAGAGAATTGGAAAGTCAGATGTAGAAAGGGAAAAAAAACGTTCCACCATACAATATGTAGAGCTTCCTTAACTTACATTGCTTTTTGTGTCTAGAGGCGGTTCTTGGGGATTTAGGCAAGCATGTGCAACTTTGATCACATGTTCGAGTTTCCGGGGTTGCTCTTCCACTTTTGCGGCCAAGAATAAGGTGGTTGGAGAGATTATCTGTACAAAAGCATCAAGAACATTTAAAATACCCATACTAACTTAACAGTGAAATTTCTGTAACAATCTGCCTAACAGGTGATACTAGGTTGCAGGCCAATAGCAGTATTATGTAACAGAATACTTACATTCCTGTGGAATTTGGTGAAAGAGTGGTGCATATAAAATCTATGCATGTAAACAATGGCTGTGTTTATTGTTAATTGAGAGCTGGAGGGAAAGTCAAGGGAAATTTAAATTTAATTTAGTGTAAATCACAGTACCAAGAACAATGTTAACAATGAGCTATATGTCATTATATCAAGCCAAGACACGCACAATAGGGCAACGTATTAGCACTAAACAATTGTTTAAAATGGGTAAAGATGGCCAAAGTAAAGCAAAGTTAACAGGTGAGCCAACGACAATGTATGGCATGCTAGGTTAGCTTTATAGTAATTGAACTTGTGCTACATCAAAATAGCAAGAAAATATGAATAAAGCTTAACGTACATACTCTACTGAAGCATGTCGTTATTTGATAAACTAAGCTCTATCGGCCGAGGGGTAAAACATTTTATTTCAGTGGACAAGGGGCTAGCAACAGCTGCAAACTCGCCTAATGTAATGGCCTTTTAGACGTCAACCATCTGCTAGCTAGTGTAGCGTGTTAACGCTATATTAGCGCACAGCTAAACATACCTATCTAACTCAGCTGTGACATTGAGATTGCAGATTAAGATCTTCATAGTATAACAGTATTTTAACCAACACAAAAACAAAGCATACAAATCGAAAAGTCCCGAAGCTTGCTCCCTAACCTTAGCAGTCAGTTTAAAAGTAGCTAAAGGTAACGGGCCCGCTCCAACGGTCCAACGCCATCTCTACTTCCAGTCTGGTCTAAGGATAACGTTAGCTTACGTTTGTTTACAAAGGATACACGTTGAGTCTCTGACCCATATCTTGGATCAGATTCGCCGCTTGTTGCCGGTAGGAGAGCTCCCGGTCTGGTTCTACTCCAGATCGGCGGGACGGCGTGTTTTCGAGCTGCTCCCGGGTGAAAAACCATTTCGACGAAGATCCCCGGCACACCGCCATTGCTCTCCAGCGTTCACTTGGGCATCGAGAAAGCGGATGTGACGTCGGTGTCGCACAGGAAAACACGACTTCTTCTTTGATGGTGAGAGCATGGTGCGATTGGGTGTGTATCGGTGAGTATCCACAAATATTTTGTACTGTAAATACTGTTTCATAATAGGAGATGATATTGTCTTTTATTAAATTTTATCCATTAATTAATTCATTCACATTTTACATAACTCTGTGTTTAGTTCAGGTCAATTCCATTTGTAGGAATTAATATGCATAGCTCATTAACCCACAATAATAAATGATTAACTACATCAGAGTCCACTCAACTAAATAACAGACTAATAGTATATGGAACATCGTCTAATTTTGGAGATTTTTTCGTGGATATTTTCAGGAAGTAGGCAAAAAAGGAATTTAAACTTTAGCAACAATATTCCTTCAAAGTTGAGTCTTTTTTGCACAAAATCATTAACTGGATGCATGCTTTTGTAGTGTTTAATTTATTTTCACTCAAGAAAGACATAAGAATTGCTTTATCTCTATGAGCTGAGTTAATGAGCATAGGAATCATTGCACAACTCCTACTCTGAAGAAGAGTACATATTAGTACAGCTTTTTTAGCAATTCGAGTCCATTCATTGTTAAGAAGTGAGGGATCACATTAACAGGAGAGAACTGCTGGGGTTCATATTTAGAAATGTAACTGGAGCAGCACTGCATATGTGTCCTTTGTTTTAGTGGGATTGACAGCAAATGTGTCCCTGAATTTATTGTGTGGTAAGAGTTCTCTGTTATACTTTAAGGTCAGTGACAATTAGTATCCTCTCATCAAACTAACTGCCAATGGTTGACACTTAACTTCTAAAGAAAATGAAAATTATATTTACCATTACAATATAAAACTTGATTGTAAAACAAGTGTGATTTAGAGTGATCACATGCCATTCTTGCACATTAATAACAGCCTCTATTTTCCCTTCTCAGAGTACTTATGTTTTATACAGAGTTCAAACAAATAAGGTACTTCACAAAATACTGAGAGTAAAATACTTAATTACTTTATTACATCAAACAACAATATAAAGTGGTTGTATCTACTATACACTAATCCAAAATGATTTTTTAATCATCCAAATAGGAACATTTGAATAAAGCCTTTGCACTGAATCACTGGGTGTAGCAGTTGTGTCTCAGATTTTCATGTTACTCAAATTGCTCTCGTTTCAGGCCCAAAAATTCCAGAGCATTTCCAGCAAGCAATTTACCCTGCAAAACAAAAGAGCACAATCAAAATTTTTGGGATGGCATTCTAGACTAATTGTACTGAGTCATTTGAACTTCTGCTAATACGCCTTTTCTACCTGCCTATGTGTTATACAGTTAATATATGACAGCAATACTGAGGTGACTGCATTGTCTAAATGAAGGAGAGGAAAATAGTGTAACCTTTAGTGTGTCATCAAATTCATCCATTGACTCAATCAGTGATCCAGGCTGCAGCTCACCCAACGGGAATGGATAATCTGTTCCCAGCATCACTTTATCCTGAAAGAGGAATACGTGCATGTTAACTGTTGTTGTGTTTAACATGTAGTGAACATGTGCAGATATAAACATCCACAGTATCTCTGTCAAAATGATGAAAGCAGGGAATGGTTACTGTCATCAGTGGAACCATTCTGTAACATCAGAGTGCTTCCACACACCAGAAGAACACTGTGCTACTTTAATGGATTTTTGTATCCAAGGTTAAAGTGGTTTTACAGAAAAAACTGCTGCTGTGTCCAAACTACCCACACACTCTGCATGCTCTAAACTGGCAATACTCCCTCAGTGTCTTCTCAATGTGTGAGCCTTCTCTGACCACCAATAAGACATGGTGTGTATGTGTTGAATGAATGATAAATACAAGCTCACTTTTCCAATAACATCAATGAGTAGCTTCAGGGCGATGGGATCGTGAACTAGGGAGTCGGTGTAGAAAGACCCGAGGTACTTCTGTGGACAGATCTTGTTGTCCACTGCACACAGGTCAGGGCGGACTTTGTGGCCGTGTTCAATTCTACCAACGGTGAATGGAAAAGAGCCACCTGTAACCACAAAAAGCAGTAAAGGTCAAACAACAACATACAGTTGCTCATTGCATCTTTAATTAAGCATGAAGTAAGAGTCCATTGAAGTTGACACTTTTAGTGCTTATATTATTCTGCTGTGACTTTAATGTACTACAACTGAAATGTATCAGTAACATCTGGTCTATACCTCCATGTGCAAAGCAGACTTTCAATTTAGGAAATCTCTCGAAGACACCTCCAAATATCATCGAGCAAATAGCTATGGTTGTCTCTGACGGCATGCCTTTGAGATGGAGAAGACAACAAAACATAATGTTTCTTTACAAACTGTACTTTAAACAAATGTCACGTTATTATAAGACAATATCAGTGGGTTGATATACTAAGTGGCAGAAGCAAAATCAAATTAGAGTATTATTGGTCACCACTGGCCATAATCACAATGCATCAAACATGATGTTAAAAGCTACAATACTCAAAGAAAATCAACATCAATTTTAGTTTTTAACACATGGGGCAATACAATGATTTGGGTTTGATGGCTTCATCAATTATTTTATGAAATAGTGTATATAATGTTAGTGCTGTGTTTTTGCTGTTGGTTTGGTTTGTTATGCATAGATAATTAAACATGGATCCATTTCAGTCAAAAAGTGAGTGTATTTTTTACGAGAAGAGTGTGTTTTATTTTCTATTGACTAGACCAGGGAGGATATTTCATATCTCCTGATCGTTCTCCATCTCCCTCACCCACCAGCCAGGGCAGCCAATACTTAGCCATCCTCCCATCTGTCTGCATGTCCCACGGGTGGACAAATATGGAGCAGCCCAGCTCCTCAGCTGCCTGTGTGGAAGACACACTGCAAGATCAGTATTTCTCCATGAATGAGAGCTTGACCTCTGACTACAAAGGAATGTCATGCACTTCAGTATGAAGTCAAACCAGTTAAGTGTAAACATAGGTACATTTGCAATACCATCACCAGGAACATTATGTTATCATATAAACATGTACTGCAATATTCAATGTCTCACAGCATAGAAAGGATAGAGTTCAGAGGCATTGAGGTCCCAGTTGTTGATATGTGAGCCAATCTGCACCCCAGGGAAGCCCAGCTCCTTCACGCAGCGCCTCATCTCCAGCATGGCCAAGTCAGGGGCTTGCATGGGCAGAGTGCCCAGGCCCACAAACCTCTTGGGGTGGCTACGCACTGTCTGGGCCAAATTGTCATTTAAAAGGACAGAGAGATCCAGTGTGTCGTGAGGTTTGGCCTGTAATCCAAAAATACGATTAAAAATAGGTAAATATATCTGTGAAAGCTGAAATGAAATTGAAATCTTATATTCTTCACCTTAGTGTTGATGTTTCTGTGACCGAAGAAGAGCTAAGACACTTGAGAAGCTTTGCAGACAAGCATAAGCCACTGTGGTATTGCACAAAAAGCCTAACATTTAATGTGCCCCTTTTTTTCAACAGGAATGGGTTGGTGCAGCTCACAGTAAACAACGCTCTATGTTTCAGGTTTTAAGCGCTGAGAAACAAAACATAATAGCTGCATTGTTTTTGGTCCAAGTTGCTCAGACTTAGTGTGCACTTACCCAGTAACTGAACATCACAGGAACAGTAGAAAGGGCTTGAACTGTGACACCTGAAGGACATAAACAGAAACATCCATTTTAGGCATCAATAAGGTGAAAGCCTGTAATACTTTGTGTCTTTCGTGTCTGTGCATATACCATGCTGATCCATGTCCCTTATGCGCGCGTTTGCATCCCAGCAGTTTTCTTGAATCACTCGGAACAGCTTCCCATTCTTCATCATCTCTGCTTCACCCTGAAACACAACATTAACACAAGTCACATCCCTAATTAATATGAATTAATGTTCCCCGTCTCTCCATTATAGAGTCTGGGCACCTTGGCAGATTTATTGTTCTTGTTCTTGGTCGTTTCACTAATTAAATTTAGAAATTTCAAGCTCATGAGATTATGTGACGTTTGGATTTCATAACACTTCAAAATACAACCACATGATGGCAGCAGACAGCTGATTCATACTGTTTGATGGAAAACATATGAGATGTAAACTTTCATTTACACCTGGCATTAAAATTTCATTACAGATAAAATGTCTTGAAAAATGTTTTTGATGTATATTTAAATGCAGATATACAAACAGCATCTGGACAGTGTTTGTTCCCCTGGCTGTAATTAAATATCTCTAATCTTGGGTGCTTCTACACCTGTGTGACTTGGAGTCCTCATAGACCTTGTTTTAACACTGGCATCAGGTCTCAAACAGATGTTCATCACCAGACGTGGCTTCTGTTTGAATGCATCAATGTGACACATTCAGCTATTCGTCATCCTTATGTACAGTTTGCTGATGCCAAAAGCCCAACTGCGTCTGCCGCTTAATGTTGCACTGGCTACACAGCTGCCATGCTGCTCTGTGTTCTGCTGTGTTGCAGCGGTATCTGAAGTGAATCTCTCTGCTGATGCAGTGGCAGCTTGCTGAGTTCTGCAGCTGCTCACATGGCGAGGACCAGGCTGACAGGTCCACAGGGTGGGTTGCAGCCTGGAGGAACCTGCTGTGTCCCCAGCATTGTATGCAGTTAAGGGCTCCTGTACACTGTCTGTACATGCATACAAGAAGAAAAAAAAAAAGTCACCTTGCAGTGATGGTGAAGCTGGACGAACCCATCATATCCATACCTCTGAAACACATACAAAAGCAAGTACAAAAATAATTGAGGGTTTTTTTTAAATATCACATAATGAAAAACAGGTATTATGCATTAAATCACAAATCTGGTGTATTTAGATGTAAAATCTCTAAACATGGGCATGTTTGGTACCCCCCACGCATCCTGCTGTGGAAAAGCCTCTATTGATTGTGTTATCCCATCTGCGAGGGTTCAATCTTCATCCTAGGACTATCCACTCCAACACACTGGATAACTCAAAGTGAATGCCATCTGAGGCCGTTGACTCTTTTGCATACAGATGAAGCTGCAAATGATCTGTGAGCAGTACAGCCAGTAAAGCCCCATTCCATATCCCTACAGTACAGTTCTGTGTACTTTGTTGATGCCACAGAGAAGCTTCAACTTTTCAAAATGCGAGATAGGTTTTACACCCTTCTTTCAAAAGTGTGAATATATGTCTTCATGTAGTTATTTCAATGAAAGCCTGCTTTAAATGAAATGTATGCATACCAATTCAACAGTGGTGTTTATAAGAAGTTGAGCCTAATGTTCTGTTTGGGGTCCTCACTGAAAGATCAGGACCTCTTTAACAGCTCAAAGAACATACTCAGTATTGTGTCATCACCTTGATACATATGTTTTCTGAAATGTATGAGAACTCGTCATAAAAATAATTTAGAACTGATGACATGATTCAGACGTCTGCTACAGAAAATATGGAAAATATGCTCTATATCATATCATCATATCATGTGATTGTTGTTGACACTAGTTTTAATGAAGTACTACTCCTCCCAAATCCTAAAATAAGACTACTTGGATTTCCTTTAGACCTCTCTGGTGTCTAATTGACACCAAACATGAGTAATGTCATACAGAACTGCTGTGCATGTCTTTGTCTGTGAATAACCTTTCAACAAACAAATGGAATAGCCCAGTTTGTGCAAAGGGAAAAGTTACCACTTCATTACTTTTCTACACAATGGATTTTCATACGGTCAGAAGAAAAGAAAGAAATATTTCATGGGGAACAACTGTTAATTTTGCAGTTATTATTATTGTTATTTATTATTATTCACATACAGCAAAAACCCAAACAATAAGTGAGAAAAACAGAACACAAAGGTTTAATAACCTCTGTGTGTGCACTGATTTTTGCCAATATAACAACCATTATAATCCGATTCATCATAATATGGATAATAAGAAGGCCTCAGTGATACAATAAATCGAGACTTGTTGAATAGATCCTAAACTTGTCACTTATGTTTATATAGGCCTTTAGTTGGTTTGTCAAATATCATGCAAAAGTGGTGAAATACAGTATTATTTATCTGTGTAACACGCTAAATTTTGCTTTGTGCCAAAAAATATCAGCTTGCATGCATTTAAAACCAGACATCTCGTAGGAGCAGCTGTCTGTCATATTATATCACTATATACATATCCTTACTTATGGAGAGAAAGAAAGAAAGAAAGAAAGAAAGAAAGAAAGAAAGAAAGATGCATTGAAAGATTGTTGGAGGGTGAGGGCACCAGTCTGCAGACTATCTCTCCTGTCCAGCACTAAACATGAGAAATCATTAGCTAAGGCCAGGCCTCCATAGTGACACAGACATAAGAGCAGGAACAGATAGGACAGGGAAGAGCAAGGCCGAAGCCACCTATTGATTAAAGTTTAACCATCCATAGAGAACACAGATTTATGGAGTGAGCTGTTAAACTCCCTGCTGACACTCCAATGGGAAAAGTCTGTATTTTACTGGCTTTTAATAGCATTCAAGGAGAAGCTCTGCCTGCTACAGGCCTGATAGCTACAAAGAAAGATGTGCTTTTAAAAAAAAAACCCACTCAACCACACAAAATTAGATCTAGCCTATAGATTGTGTGGATTTACTCATGCTGAGGCTCCAGGCTGTTATAAAAACCTCTCAGTTCCTTAATGAGCTTGTGTCTCTCAGTGCCTACCTGCTTCAAGTCGGGCCACTCCTTTGGTAAAATATGATTATGAATATCAACCTTCATCCTTATGATTACCCTCGGGGGGAAAAAAATGGATTTCTGCTGCCCGAGATCTCTTGCAGTGACTGATTGCAAATCCAGCAAATTCACTCTCCGCCCTCAGCCTGAAACCAATGACCGACAGGTGAACGGCTGCTTCCGCTGCTGGGTCATTTATTACCTAGTCAATAAAACAAGCAAAAAGCAATCATTAGTCTGCGTAGGCTAATTCAAGAAGCTTTAATAGTTGATATTCTGAAACATCAAGTGATATTATAGCCTCAAACTACATTATTTACACCCACCCTACTACAACACACACACACACACACACACACACACACACACACACACACAGAGTTTAAAAGAGCATATCTGTGCAGCTGGCTGCCTGTTATGCTGAGTCAGAGTTTTGTGCTTATATAGTTTTGTTTATGATAGGTGCAGGTTTCTGTTGCAAGATGATGCAGTTACATTATGATTACGCCCGGTTTTTGCTTTGCTTGCTATAGGCTGCAGCACAGTTGTAAATCACTGACTTACAGAATGTAGAGCAAACAAGTGTTAAGCTGACTGATATTTTACAGAAATGTTTTCTTCTTCTTTTTTTCTTTTCCATTAGTTCATATGCTCAACTGCTCACAAGCCTGCGTTTCGGCGCCACCTGGTGGTTCATTGCTGCAGGCTTGTAAACTCGTTGAGCGTCAAGACAGAATACAGGCAGGTTGTTTCATTAAAAAGGTTAAGGTGTGAATCTAGCTGATTTCCATGCGTTTTGATAATTTGATAACCATGGGTCAATATGGCGATTCTGGGATTTAAGGGGAAATTCACCATCAAGAAACATGCAAACTAAACCAATTATCATTTATAATTCGATAAATGAGCGTTAGAGTGATAAAAGTAGCCATGTGACATAATTATAGGGTAATCCAGAGAAACAATATGACATTAATGTTCATTATGTTTGATATATTTTTGTTCTCTAATAGCCATTAAATTTGTGTTTCAAAGCTAATTAGAAATACTTGAACATGCTGAGTGATTCGGGATAGATGTCACTGATTATTTTATTGTACTGGCCTGTATGGGAATTGGGTGCTGGGTTCTGAGAGGAGGAGAGAAGGAGGAAGGGGAGGAGGGGAAAAAAACAACTTGCTGGCACCGCCTGCTAGATTCACAGCAGATCTCAGCAATTTATCGCATCGCCGCATCTAACCCATAAACTGTCTCTAACTGGCTCAGCCGGACAGGGTATTTACATTGAGGCTGCAGAGCTGCTCCTGCAGTGTTGAGTTCACACAGAGGGAGTTGATTCGCTGCTGATGCTGGGGAGATAAATCCTTTATCTCCCATCTTCTCTTATCGCCATCTCTTCCCCCCCCCCCCCCCCGCGCAACTGAGTCGATACCGGTGGCATAGCCTATTGGACGCGCTGGATGGCTGCTGCACGAACCGGCGTGAATCTTTTTTTCATCATCATCATCTTTCTCTGCCTTTGAGCCTGAAAACAAAACAACAACTGCAACAACAATGACAGACCCGGCGACCCAAGAGTCCTACCCCGTCCCAGACCCGACTATTGTGGATCCCTGCCCGGCCACGGTGCGGAACGGCCAGTGCGCCCCGGATGGCTTCACCAACAACCATCACCAGCAAGCCAAGCCCCCCAGCGAGCCCGAGACGTTCACCACGGGCCAGGAGATGAAAATCACAGACAGTGTGGAGGGAGAAGGTAACTTCATCTATCTCTGTCATGTTTGGATCTGGTTTTTAAAAGTTATGGATGTGCATGTAAGTGAATGGGTGCATTAGAGGGGGCCCTGGGGAGATGGGAGGGGTATTTTTACACTTGTGAGGTATTTTTAGTCTGCTCTTATTTGAATAATTTATGATAGTCCTACATCAGCAGGATTCAGATTAGAGTAAAGCAAAAGTTGAATTCAAAGCTTTAAAACATTCATCACATAATCATTCAACCATTCATTCATTCAATCAATCAATCGTTTCATTTTTAGATATTACATTGCCTCTGGGGACAAAATAGTTCCCTGTGGGGTTCAGTTGTTTCTTTAAACATGCACACAGGGGCACACAGACTCAGTCTGCTTTAAAGCTTCTGATACTAGTCACATGCATGCCTGCAAGTGTGCATTTGCTTAAACATGTTCATGTCTGTGTGTGTGATTTTTTTTTTTACTAATATAATCCCATTCATCTGTGAAACAACACATTCCACAGTGGATAACAGGAGGGCCTCAGTTATACAATATAAACCCTAAGCCTGTTGCTTAGTTTATATAGGAATTCAGTTGGTTTATTTAATATCATATACTATGTTTACTGGATCAGATTTCAAGGGATAATTGACATCTTAATGAAACTGTGTAGCTTTCAGCAGCCTAATGATACTAATATAACTGATCATGTCTTGAGTAACTAATACAAACTTAAATGGTTATTGTATTTAGTGTTGTGACAGCTACGTTGATTGGATTTGGCTTATTTTTAAGAGCTGGGATCAACCTACAGTATCCACCTAGTATCTACCTAAGAACAGATAAAGAAAAGGTCAGAATGAAGGATGAGAGAAGAAAGATGCATTTAACTGTTTTTGTCTGCTTCCTACAATTTGTTAAATGTGTTCTTGTTCCTTAAATGGCTTTAAGACAATGGTCAGCTGGCAGATTTGAATTCTTAGGTAGAAGACTGAACCCTTAAAGGGGTACTCCAGTGATTTAGAGTTGGTCTTCCATAAAGTCGGGGGAACTTGTGCGAGACACAGTTTTAAAAAATGGTTGAAAATCAAAGCAGCAGAGGCCGAGATATTCTGACTTTTAGTACCTTGTATGGGTCAAGCTCCAAAATCACTGGATCCTACATTTCCCATAATGCAATTATATATAATAATACCATCTTTCATTAGACCACTCCTCAAAACCATGCCTAAACCGTCATGGTTTTTCCAACTTTACACTTTGAGTTGCAACGCAGACATTCTGTTAAAAGGATATAGTCTGTAAACCCAAACCAAGACAAACCCCGATGACATCACCAGGGTTATTTTCTGAGGATTGACAAAGCCCCTCTAGAACCATACATGTCATTATGCAATAGTACTAACCATCACGAGTGCCCCTTTAAATGTATGTAGCTGCATTGTGTGACTCTGCTTGTGATGCCAGGTGAGGTAAATAAAGGCCATAACCTCGTCTAAGAATGAGGGTCGCACACGGAGATATTAAAGGCTGTATGAGCAGGCATCAAGGAGGAACCTTTATTTTAAAAGTCAAGTCAAAAACAAGCTTTAAGCAAACACCGGCACACATAATGCACACACATTTCAGAACAATATATTCCTCACATTCACACCTCTCTCCCCTCATTTTCTCATCTCTTACATAAACATTCCTGCCGTTGCTGTTAGAAAACCTCTGCAGTCTTCTGATCATGCTTATCCATGCCAGTGGTTTCTATCTAGCTATCTAGCTATCTGTCATGCTGTCAAGATATGAAGACATTATTGTATAGTTATGTCAGCTAGCATTACAGTAAGGTGGGTAGTAAAGGTTAGGGGCTTTCAGATTATTTAAAAAAGTAATTAATTAACTCTTTCAGCTCACACTCCTCCCAGGAGTATTACATTCAGTCACGTGTTTCCTGACTTTTTGTGTGTGTGTACTCAGCCTTTTGAGCTACATGGCTGATGTTAATTATTTTTAGAAAACAAAGGTGCAGCAGAGACAAGTATCAAGAGAGAGACACACACTCACACCCGCCCACACAAAACTGTGCGTGTGTCACAAAGAGACGTAAGAGGAGATGTTGAGCGCATGCCTTCCTTCTGTCTGATGCCCCAGCCAGGGATCATGTGAGCAAGGCTCTGCTGTCTCACTTCCCCCCTCTGCCACACACATGCATGCACACACACACACTCTCTCTCTCTCTCTCTCTCACACACACACACACACACACACACGCTGGTTAGCTAGTAAATTTATGTCCTTTCAGTTTTTCATCCAAGTATAAGACTTGGACACCTCAGTAAGTTTTTTGAGTAGCATTTATTGGGCTCTGTATGTGCAATTTTATGAACTTGAGTTTTTGTATGTGCAGCTATACATAAAAAGGTAATCTTGAATAATATGATGGATATTTTGATTGTGAACAACCCTTTTGTCAGTTAATGGGGGATGGAGTGTTACACGAGTGGAAAATTCCACTCACTTAAGCTTCACTTACTAGTGATCTGACCATTTCTGGGCTGGAAACTATGCTAATATCCATAGAAAATGACTCTGGCTCCTAGCACCTTAAGGCGTTATCAGAGCACGTCCAGCCAGAGCTTGTAAGATGTGTGTGGTGCAATCAGGACAAATGTCAAACACAGTATATCATACATCATGATTTGTTACTATTGTTTGAAATGATGCACATTTTTTATTTGCACATATTTGGAGCCTGTCACAGCCAAACAAACAACACACTTAAGTAAAAATGTAAATATAGATATTGAATGACCAGAGTAAAGAAGTGATCTTATTATTAGAAGTGTTTCATTATAGCTCTAAATGTTGGTCTGTGTGACTCTCCCTCACAAATACAGTACACCGCATGTTTAAAATAAACACATGCACATCTTTCTAAGAAGGCTATTTACACAGACAAACACACATTGGGGCTCATTTACATGACACGTACACACACACAGTTGCACAGTGTGACTTAATTTGCCAATAATAGAGCAAAATGATCTTGCTCTTGGCCCCTGATGGAGGCCTTCCAGATGATTTTCGGCTCCCTTTAAGCACAAGCCATGTGATTTTCTTTGATTTCCTATCTTCAAAGAAATCAGCTACAGCCAGATTAAGTGATTTCACCTCAGCTAGATGGTGAAAGTCAAAGGGGTGGAAGGGTTTGTGCCGTAACATGTGCCGCAATGATAAAAAGGGTCTTTGATGTTTTGCCCTTCGTGTCAACAATATTTACATTTTTTAATAATTTCAATATGAGAATGACACTGAATGTAATCAATTATGGATGCAGGACTCCAAATATAAACCATACTGAAGATGTCAAGTTAAACTACTCATAAAAGTTTTCTTAGTAAAGCTACAAGAGGCTTACAGTGTTTGGTAGATTTCTAAACTAATTACATTCAAACTGGCTGCCTTGGCCTCCCACAGTGACACACAGATGTAAAGGAGCTGTACATTTTGGTATCAACAACTATATTTTTCACAGAAGCATCAAAACATGTTCATAAGTGGCCCCAGACACGCATATTTTTACCTTCATGTATGCACTTGGATACAAAGTAGTTTCTAACAGTTAAAGATACAAATTGCCTGAATTTAACTAAAGTCAGTTGCAGTAGCACATTGCTTGGAGTGCAAGGGTCTGGCTGTCCATGAAAAACAGTTAGCATGGTTCACTGGTGGGAAGCTGGTGAGGGATCGCATCCTAGTAGCAGCACCTATTCCCTCTGTCTGCTCTGCCTGCTCTGTCTCCTTCTGTCTACACCCACACCAGACAAACAGTGGGAGGTAACATCAACAAGGGCTGCATGCAGGTTGAACTGCCCATCCCAAATTCAAAGATAAAACAAAAAAATGTAATCAAATAAAGTGACAAATTTAGTATGATTATACCATTGATAAAAGGGCATTTTTGTCACATGGGATACAAGATTGTATTTTTGAGGGTATTAAATGAACTTAGGAAAAGGGTAAGGATACTGTGAAAAAACAAGCGTCTCAATGAAATTGAGGGGTTTTTTTCAAACTTAAAGGGGAACTCCACTGATTTTAGTTCTCAACCCTAACCCTCACAAAAAGATGCTATTAGTTGCATTATGGGAAACATAAAAACTAGCATTTTACTATTGGCCTATGCTGCATTGATTTCTACCATTCTTTTAAAATCTGTCCTTTGTGGGTCCCCCAAATTCATGCAAGTGCAATACTAAAACACACTGAACTCTCCTTTAACTCTTAAAATGGTTTGATTTGAAAATTGGTTCAGTCATCAGTTGTGTTGTGTTTGCAGCACTGAGTATAAAAGACCTTTTACTATAAAAAACAATCATGTGCCTTTATCAGCTCTCTATCAGCAGTTGTTTCTGGAATGATTCCCTCTCTGTGACGCGACCCCACACACACACACACACACACACACACACACACACACACAGTTGTCTTCTAGGCCCACAGTCATGATGCCATTTACAGTGATAGTTTTGAGACTGTAAGTCACATCCTATTTCTAAAAATGTTTTGTAGGTTTAGTTGCTCAGTGTTACGTTGTTGATCACAACGTGAACTTGAGTCAAGTGTACAGCAACAGTTGCTTTTGAATGTCATAACTATAATACTGATCAGGGTTCAAGTTACAGAATTCAAGGTTCAAGAGTGATTGGCTGATTTGAATGAGTTTGGGCAGATCTACAGTCAGGGATTCCAGGTTTCCTGCAGATGAAGCATCGTGGCACCCTGACAAATTATTTACAATTAAATATTTACCACAAAAATGACCCATTTTCAAGTGTTTGTGCACAATTTTGTACAAAGCGCAACTCTCCCACTGCAATGACATCTTATCAGCACTGAAGCTTTGTTCATCTGTGCCAGTGAGAGAAAATTCCCCCAAAGCAGGAGTTGTAAAAATGTCTTAGTTTCCAAAAGACAAATTGTTTTCCGCGATAAAAAAATCCATTCAAACATAAAGGCATATAAATTCATTTTTATATATAAAAGCCTTACTAAAATAGAACCCAGCAAAACAATAACACAAAGACCAAGAAATGCTATCCTTTTCCCTTTGAGTGCAGATAGTCTACTCCTAAAGGAAGTGACTTCCAAATGTGATTACTGAATTGTGTCCAAAACATTTGGTTCAGTAGGTTCAAAGGTTAAAAGATCTTTGTTTTCCCCTTCATTAGTTCCCATTATCTGCCTGTTTTTGTGGCTTGCAGTCTGAAAAGGAAACACCCTCTGTGTCTCAGGACAGTTCACAGGCGACTGGCTATATGGTCCCTGGGACAAATTTCTGGATAGAATGACAACTGATAGCATTAAAAGCTCTTTTGGATGTAAAAGTTCAGGCTCATAAATATTGCATGAGTCTGCAGAGCCAGCCTCACGCTTCATCACAATGGAACAGCTTCAGGCAGTTCAGAATCTGGGATGTTTTGTCTGTGACTTCAGGCGAAGACTTCTCATACAGAAACAGGGCTGTGAGCCATTAGGAAATGCATGTGGATTGTCATACTGAGTATTCTGCTTTAAAACCATCTCTGTTTAGTCTGTTAAAAGGGGAACTGTGCCTTAAAAAGCTATTAAGGTTGGTTAACACCTGGTTCTCACAATCAAACGTAACAAAATATTGATTTTTGTTGACTTATGTTGTGAACTTGATATACTTTGATTGGTTACGTTGGTCATTTTCTGAATAGGTTATTATTTCCTATTTGCTTTGTATTAGTTTGAGGGACTATTTAACACAGTATATGTGCTCTGTAGCTGTGAGTGCTAAGCATGGTGGAGTGATACAGGTGTACTGTGGCTGCTCTTGGAGTTCTGTTTTATTCTGTGAAGGTCAGCAACGAAAGTTAAACTTGACAAGCTGCCCCTGAGCTATGCTTCACTCATGACCTGTAATCTGCAGTATAACAAGGGTCCACAGGCATTACACAACGTTTTGCGTCCCTCAGTGTAAATCCACAATGGTCCGGTGCTCTCTTGGAAGGTGTGGAGGATTATCTAACAGGAAGGGTGCATAGAAGGTGAAAGAAACAGCTCCATTAATGCTCAAAGCAGTAATACATACTCATCATTGCTAGGTCTCCTGGGCCTTGATTATAGCTGGAAGAACAAAACCTTTTTATGAACAGTCAATTCTTGGAGCATGTAGCCTGACCTCTGACCTCGCTTTGGATCGGGGAAAATTGAAAGAAGTTTCATACAATGTTAAATAGACTGGAGGACTGGGACAAGAGAGCGTGTTTTTCCACTGGAAATACCCTTTTGAAAATGTACTTTTAACTACAACCTAAATGTTATGAAATGCAAAAACATGGTGGTCTCATGGATCACTTCAGGGGGCTTTGTTATGGCCATTGTAATGTTTTTTTCTGGTCAGTTTTTTATGTTGTATGTTGTTTCGAATGACACTGTATACCATTAGCCTCAGTGGCTTGTCTTGCATATTAAAAGCTTTATCATTATACTCATGACCAAAACAAACACACCATTGTTGTGGCATTGATCCAAAATCCTGAATTAATTACTGATTGAAAATGCTGAATTTAAACAACTTTTAGCATGGGCAACAGAATGTTTAGCTCAGCAATGCACTGTGGGGCTCCTAGATGAGTACACACGCTTGTACCTTGTTTTCTATGAACCAAGTACTGATCATTCAAGATTTAAGAGACTTTTTTTATCTACTGTATTTCTATCTATTCCTATCTACATTAAATGTCTGAAAAGGTCTGATATGATCACACAATAAAAAATGACTTTACACTACAAGAAGAAAGAAGGAATTGTCCTTGTAACAGAGTTTATGTGTCTCACTGCAGGTCTCCTCGAGAGCAGCATGCGCCTGAAGCCCCATGAGGCTCAGAGCTACAGGAAGAAGGCACTCTGGGTCTCCTGGGTCTCCATCGTGGTCACACTCATACTGGCCGTGGCAGCTTTCAGTAAGCATTTCAAATACTCATTCATAGGCATGCAGTATGTACTACAGTGCTATACACTAACGTTTGTTAACAGTGTCTGTGCTATCCAGTAGTGACAGGACTGACTGTGGCAGTTGATTTCTCACTTCCCTGTTGACTCAGAGGAGATGTTGCCATCTAAACGTCTGTTCTAGTAATGGTGCAAACATGTAGTTAGTTTTACAAACCTCTCTCTTACAATGTGAGGTTGGAATAAATACAGATGGCCTGAGGTCCATGGTTCTACACAGGTAAAAAACAGTCGCTGTACAGTAGTTAGTATTCATGTTGTCTGTATATTTGAGGTCAAAGGTGCCAAATGCTACTTTTTATTTAAACAAAACTAACCCTGACTAACCATAAATTCAAATGAAATACACAATTTCAGCTTATATATTGCAGGATAAAAACAGATATTTGATAGATTGAAGGTTTTATCACAATATTAGCTTTTTTGAAATGGTAATATTTATTTGAATTTAGTGGTATTCTGAGCTTTGTTTGAAGAGCAAAGACTGCCAGTGAACACGTCCAGGATGTAAATAACAAATGTGTATGTAACTAATAAAGCAGCACAAGAAAAAACACTGATGAAAAAACACTGAGCTAATTGATTCCACAGCTAACAGTGCATTAAGGACACATTTTCAATGGATTCTTTCAGCATGTCCAACTAGCCTCATTGCGTGTGTAGTATTTTGAAAAGAAGCCTTTGTATTCTGTTATAAAAGTAAGGAAACCTGAATGTCAGCCACGCACATGTAATGTGTCACTAATTTGAAATGTTTGTGCCTTTAACCCACAATGACCTCATGAAGGTCAGCTGTCCAGAAAAGCTAACGAATTAATCTGGTGGAGCGGGGCTGCACTTTCATACTTTTTATTCAGAAAATCTGGTTTGGTGCCCTCCATAGCGTAATACCAAGAAGTGCTGTTGGGTCATCGGTCATGTTATGTCAGTTGTGTTTGTTGGAGCAATTCAAAACAATTTTAGCAACTCCGCTGAGCATGGAAGACACACTTCAGAAAACAACAATTATGTGAAATTATGTTAAATTAAGTTATCCTTTATTGATCATCATAGGGAAATTCATTCTTCTGCATTTAACCCATCCTAAGTGTTAGGAGCAGTGGGCAGCCACTGTACAGCACCCAGGGACCAACTCCAGTTCTAAGCCAGTGACCTTGGTCAAGGGTACTGACAGGAGAATTAACCTAACGTACATGTTTTGATGGCGAGAGTAACCGGAATACCCACAGCAAGCCCACGCAAACACAGGGAGAACATGCCAACTCCACACAGAAAGCCCTGCCCCAGCTGGGATTCGAATCCAGGACCTTCTTGACCTTCAGCATTTGGGGCAGTACCATGCTGCTGAGCAATAACGAACTGCAGCCTCACAATGTGCTGCCTTAGGCTTGTCCTTTTAGCCCAACTCCTTAATTATATGACTGATGATATAACACTCAGGTTTATGAACTACTATTGTTCCTGCTCTAAAATGGGTGATGGATCCATTCCTAAATTTTTCAAACTTCCATCCTAAACAATTTCATACTTTCATGGCTCCCTGCCATTTATGTGGCAATAAGACAGATTCCCTGAAGGTGAATATAACATAAAAGATATCTTTAGTTCATGAGGATTTGCCTGAAGAAGGCAAAGATATGAGAATACTGTAGTCTGAGTATTCATCTGTCTAAAATACATTTGTCAGTATTGTATATTGCAAGTATTAAGGTAAGAGAAGAGTGCAGAATAGTAAATTCACATTTTTTATTCAGCGTCACCCTCAGAGTTTTTATCAAAGAGGTTTAGTTTCTTAGCTGGAAGTGTCTTATATGTACAATCTGATGTCCATGATGTCTTTTACTGCTTTGATGTCCCTTTACTATGTGATAAACATGCATTCATTGTAATTGGCAACTGGATCTCACAACCTCAGATCAGGAAAAAAAAATATTTGGGGAGTCTGCCTGGTGATTCAAACAACATGTACTGTACCTCAGTGAGCCCTCTGATGTTGTGAAAGGATGTAGCAACACCATGCAGTTTCAACACACATTTTGTTGTCTTATGATATAGAGGATGTCTACGATGCACAGTGCTGAGTGCAACAAGGGATGTTGCTTTGTCATCCTGGCTAAGCATCAGCTTCAAGTCACAATGCGTCCCAATCTATTCAAACCTTTTGTCTCATCCTTGATGTGCTGAGTAAGCACAAACTTGCTATTTTTTTAAGCAATGCAGCTGCATGGATTCACACTCAGAAACTACCAAAGAAGGGGACTATAAGGACACAGGGAGGGAGGTATGAGCATTTGTAAAAGTTCTTGTACACACAGAACATTAGGTCAAAAACCCCTTTTTCTAATCTAAAACAAAACCTAGTTTAATTTGAAGAAATATTCATAAAATATAATGGATGGCATTTTATATAAAGTAATAAACCATGAAGCAAACATATTTGTTATTAGCCAAAAAGGTCCAAATATATGATTTTCAGTAGTTTATTCAGTCAGCTACACAGGATTCAGCATTTAAATACGAAATGTTTGCTTTAGTTAAAGCTGCTCTAATAAATATTTTTATATTAACAATGGATCAAATGACTACTAGTATGGAACATTTGTTGTGACGAACCCAGAGAATAATCATCTGACTCTAAAGTTCTCCTTAGCTCTACAGAGTTTTATAGCCTCTTCTCGCTCATTGTTTTTGTTTTGAAACTTTACTGTTTTGGTTCACTCTCACCACACTCATAGTGTCTTTTTTGGCTGCAGCAAGCAGTGGCTTTCAGCAAACGTTTTAAAAAGTTTGCTATTTCAACTTTAAAAATGAAAATATGTCAGTGTGTTGACATGTTGGTTCCATGGCCCCAAAGAGGTATAAACAAACAAACGAAAATCAGTTATCAGTTAGAATTACTTTGAGCAAGATGAGAAATAGTTATGATGATGATGATGATGATGATGATGATGACTAATGGATACATTTATGGGGGAAACATCAAAAGTGTTTTAGGTTCTCTCAAGCTGTTCATGTGAAACTGCAGTGAGCTTGTAATATGAACACTGCCATGAAACAATACAGCAGCTAGGGTGGATGGATAACCTTTAGTTTGTGAATGGCATTCCTGTTGTTGATTCGTATTTTTCATTCTCTTCAAGTGAAACCAGTGCAAAGAGGTGTGGAAACAGACTCTACAAAGTAGAAAAATGGAGAATATTTTTCTGTGTGTGTATGTGTGAGTGAACATTGTTGGGAAGAGACAAAGAGTTTGAACATAAAGACTTTAACAGAAGATGACCCACAAAAACATGAACCACTGAAAGTGAGGGAGCCAGCCCGGCTACTGGGAGCCAAAAAGGAAAGAACGGAGGGACGGCGGTGCAGGGAAGTGTAGATAGGCTCCCCTCCGCCAGTCATAACTGCAGCCTCTAGAGGACGGGTCAGCAGCACTGGGTTAGGAAATGAATAAATGAATGCAACGCTTCCCTCTTCTGCCACTACACAGCATAGAGAGGGGTAAAAAAGAAAGGAAAGCGGAGAGGCTGTGTGCTGACGCCGAGACAACTTAGAGAAAGAGAGCAGAGGGACCAGATGAGTGAGAGACAGATGGATATGGAGGTGTGGAGAGAAGCTCTGAAAGGTGCGATGGTACCAGGGGGACGAGGCAGGATGAGTCCTGGCAGGCAGCATTGGGGATTTAGTGGTTGTGAAGGCTCAACTTTAAAGAACACCAGCAGGCCGTTTCCTCCCGCCTCTGCCCTACTTTCTCTTTTTCTCTCACTCTCGCTATCCTCCATCTTTTATCTTTTACATTCCGTCAGCTTGTTTCCTTACCCTCTACTTTCTTTACCTCCTTTTCATGTGTTTTCTCACTATATCACTCCATCTCTGTTGGTAGAACTAGATCCAATATATTCGATGCAGGCAAAGTCAAAAGATGGTGTGATTCTATCAAGCAGTCCAGTGTGTAGGGGAGTGCCTTGGACATAGTTTTTATGAGGTTTCCTCTGGTGGACATGTTTTAATAAAAGTAAGGTAAAAGTCAAAGTCCTCTTTATCTACTCATATATCTTTCATCCTGTTTCTGCCAACCTTTCTAGCTCTCTTTCTCTTTTTTCCCCTCTTCTTCTCTATCTCCTTTTTTTTCTCTCTCTAAGGAAGACTGCAAAGATCTTCTGCCCTTCTGTGACCTTTAGCAGTATTTTAACATTTAGAAGGGATGAGGGTTCAAGGCTGCTTCTTTTCTGCTCTGCTTTCAGTGGTATTGACTCTTGAATGCCTCGGTCATAAATGGCTGCTCTGCACAACCTTACATGATAAACTGTACGTTGTGCTCTCTTGGCTAGTTATTCACCTATGAAAGTGGTACTTGTCTTCGAGGCTTTATCAGACATATCAGGCTCACAGAGTGAGCAGAGACCACACTTCAAGAGGTAGGAGCAGGTATGTGATTGTGCTGGTGTTAAACTAGCCAGCAGAGCATAAAGGAATAATTACATAAACTTTGACAAACGTGACAACGTGACAAACACAGGAAACCACAAGATGACATCACATTTCCTTGATGTATTGGTCAGTAAGGCATGTGAACACACACAGACATGGATCTTGACAGTACATTTCCAAGTGGATGGAAGAGCTTTGTTCCAAAATGAAATATTCATCATTTGACATTTGAGGAAAACATAAAAAGACAACTATTTCCTTTGATTCTCTGCTTAAATGAAATAAAAAATCCAAAGAGATACTGCATCAGACACTGCCACCCTCCCACGTATGTTTATTTCTGTTGTTTTCGAACGTTAGTCCCGAGACAATATTTTATGCAGTTGGTAATTGAGACCCGGCATTTTAGTATATTGCATTCATGCCAGCATTATGTTATGTTATTTGTCAGGGATTAAATGTCATTGACAGTTTAAAAAAATTCCCTTACTTTTTTGTTCCCTTTTCTGTTAAAAAACCCAGTGAAATATGACATTTAAGCGTTAATAGCAACAAGTTATCCTAGTACTCCAGTATAAGGGACAAGGTGGAAGTGAGAAAGAACGCCATAACATACAGCAGATTTGCATGGCCTCCTTTGATACGTTTTTTTCTCATATTGTATTGCCATACTCATACCATTGCCATCTAACAAACAAAGATAAGGCTGTGGTTAAAGATGCCCTGTGGAGTTTTCTTGTAAACGAACAAAGTTTCTGTTTACATTCACTATTTCTCACCACAACACATTGTGTGTCATTGAGGCCTAATAAACGAGTAAGATGCATTTCCTTCCTCAAAAAAACCTGCATTGTTTACATCCATGTTTACTTGCTAGCAGTCTTCTTCTTCCCTGCCTTTGTTGGTGCATCGCTGTGTTTCTTGGCACGTTACTGCCACCTGTAGGTCAGTGGAATAGTGTGACACCATTGGCAGGAATGTGTAGTACGTGCGTCCTCGTGCGCACAGACACGAGAACAAACAAAACAGGGAGCCACTCATAAAAACATTGCTCCACAGCGCTACTAGTGGTCAAAAACTCCACAGGGTACCTTTAAATTTGTGTGTATTTGGTTAAACAGTGAGTTAACTGTTAATTGTTATTATAGCGTGAAGCATTGGTATTGTTGCCAGATTAATAAACCTTGCACATGGACAGAACGCTGGTTATATTTCCTTAAATTTACCTTGTATTTCACTGGAGTCTCTTTGCAATGGATCACTTGCACTTTACCTCTGTGCTAAATAACAAGACAGGAGGGTGTTTTTTTCTTTTGTTTCTTATTAGAAATCCCAACCCAAGGTGTGTAAGTAACTGAATAGATATTGTTTCATTATCAGGTATAAGGGGATTTCTGAATTGTGTTTATGTGATGCATTTGTATTGTGCTTTCTAAGCGGCCACAGGAAAAGCTGTTCCATATTCACAGGGAGGTGGGGTGGGGGTGGGTGAGTGGAGACGGACTGCACACCAACGAGGATGATTTTCAGATTGCCTTACAGGCCTTCTAGGAGCAGGCTATAGGAGCTGGCCTGTGGACTAATAGGCTGCCACATGATCAATCAGTGGCACTGCCAACAACCATTTAATGTTTGAGCAAGGAGCTGGGAAGCTTGTGCTAGGAGGGAGTAAAAGAGGGAGGGGAGCAGGAGGGATAGAGGAGGGGAATAAAGCAGAGATTGAGAGGGAGAAAATGGGACAGAAAGAAACAGGGACATAGGAGGGAGTGGCAAAGATTGAGGGAAAGAAGGAACAAGAAGTACAGTAAGGGCAGGTAGGAAACTAGAAGGAACATAAAGGAGGAAGAAAGTAATAAAAAGACTGACTGTGTGATAGAAGAAGATAGAGAAAGTTAGAGTGAGACAAGCAGAGATGGAGATAGAAAGATGGAAATAGGGCCAGCGATAGATGGAAGAGAAATTATTAAGCACTGTGTAGCAAAAGACACAGCAGGACAAAAGAAAGAAAGAAAGAAACTCATTTGGCCAAGACACAGCTTCCCTCTCTATCCTCTCTTTTTCTATTTTTCTCTCTCATTCTTCCTGTCTCTGCAGTAGAGCTGTAATTACTGTGATTTAACCCAGATACATAAAGTAAAAGCCCAACATGGTTATAAATAAACCATCACTTTATGGATATCTATCTGCGCCATGACTTTGTAGTTGTAGATAGGAGGAGCTGAGCCAGAGAGTGTATAAAAAGTTAGCTCAACTTTCACACAACATCTGCATGTTTGACACGAGGTCAGGAGGGCACAATTAAACCTTTGTTCAACTCGTAGACCAACCAGCGTGCTGTCGCAGTTTAAACCCTGGTCTCCATTCACAGAATACCCAGTTCGGTGACTGTAGCTCCGTTCACATCCCTACTACACCACAGAATAATACCAGACCTAATTAAAATATTTGAGCTAAACAAAGCCGTAGACTTTCAGGTCATTAAAAGTGTTTATTGGAATGTTTAGAGTGGAGACATCATTTATATCTATATTTATATCTTCTAAAATCACACAGCTGACATTCTGTGTTTAAGTGTAGCAATTATCTTGTTGGGGAATCTTTAGTAATGTAGGGCCATATTTTAGTGTTTCAGCCTAGATTTTTGTTTAAAATAATGTTTATTTTGCTGTCTTCCATTTGGTATTCATGCTTGTCCTGAGAGTTATGAGAGCAGTATATGAAAATGTGTTTTTTATCATTTGTGTGAACCGACTCTTTAAAGGTACTCTGTAGAGTTTTTGCTCACTAGTAGCTCGATGGAGCAATGTTTGTCTGTGTGGGTCCCTGTTTTGTTTGTTCTCATACGAGGATACACATGCGCGTGGGTGACGCAATACACATTCCTGCTAATGGTTTCACTCTAGTCCACTGACCTACAGGTTGCGGTATTACGCCAAGAAATGTTGCAATGTGCGAGCAAAGACAGGGAAGAAAAAGACTGCTAGCAATTACAAATGGATGTAAACAACACAGGATTCAAATGTTTTACAAAATCAGTTTTGCAAATGTTTTATGCATTCAACCCGTTTGTTAGACCTCAAGCATACACACAGTGTGTTTTGGTGAGCAACACTGAATGTAAAGAGAAACTTGGTTTGTTTACAAGAAACCTCCACAGGGCACCTTTGGTAGTGACATTAGCTGAGTTTGCTTATTTCCTCACTGACCTATAAGCAAAGGCAAAAACATCCCTGGTATTTGCTGTAACTGACTCATTGCTCTAATGTATTTGCAGATCTCATCTTTAATCTGATGTCACGTAATCAGTATTTGTTCACTTTATTTGTATGAAGGATACATATGTACCACAGAGCAGAATTGTTACAGAAATTATAGCCAGTAGATTTTATTTTAACAGTGCTTATTGTGTTAAGTGTTTTACAGTAAGTTTTTATTTTGCCCTTAGAAAGTACAGATGGCTACATTCCAGCCAACAAATCCCATGACAAGACTAAAACCAACAATGATCCATCATACACATACAGGGTGGGATTGATATGTGCTGCACCAGCGCACCAAATGTGTAAGAGAAAATAGTCCCCAAGAAATGTCTTTCCATCAGATTTATAAACAACAAGAATAGAAGAATATAGAGTAACACCAGCCTTATTCTTTAAATAAAATGTCATAGTGTTTTCAGACTGACGTGAATTAGATAGATTCCTATTCATGGCATGAATAACGCTAGACTATGCTAGACAAGAATAAACATGTTTCTAACTAAGACAGAAGATGTCTGTAACCATGACCAGGATAATAATTCTTTATGTCATGCTATTCAGCACTGTGATTAAGTGTTGTAATATATTATGTCATATTATAAGGATTCATTTGTGTTCATTAGAGATGCATTTGCTGACTCCTGCTGCTTTCACTATCTCATTTGCTAGATCTGAAAGAATAACATAGCCAGGGCAAAAACAAATGATGAATCACAGAAGGCAGAGTGTACACAACAGAGATGTTTGCATTCAGCTGTACAGTGGTATCTGCAGGCCATTCATCATATCTGGGCAGTCACTGCAGAAACACAGTCGTACCAATACCCCACACACACACACACACACACACTCCCACCCACTTTCCCTCCTCTCTTCTTCTCCGCCCAAACTCTCCATCTTCCATATCCTTCCCCCTCTTCCGCCACCTTGCTCGTACACCCAACCCCACCCTCGCACAATAAACACAATCATTTATTCATTTGTTTTCCCTTCCCTCCCAGTGCAGTCTATTTTTACTGGTAAATACCAAGTTGCCAGCAGGGAAGAAGTGCTAGGCTATATGGTGTCAGACTTAGAAATCAAAATAATTTACTTCCTGTTGTTTCTCTGTAATCCTCTTAACTGTACCTTCACCTTTTTGGCCTTTTTTTTTTGTTTGCTTTGGACATAACATACAGAAAAAGTATGTCTATGAAATTAGACTCAGTTTAGACTTTCTTGATGATTTTTAACAATTTTGGGTGTAGGCCCTGCCCACTCCCGCTATATATCAGAATACAGATACAAATACAGATATTTCTGTGACATAAACAGATAATAGCTTTGCGTTACACTAATTGATAGGCACATAAAGGTCGATGGTATTCCTTGAGGGTGTTCTGTTCTATGCTGTCTGATTAGAGGCAATGTCATAACCCAAGACCTACCATTTCACAGGTCTTTGTGCAAATCCATGCACACATTTCAGGTTAAAAAGACAGACAGAATAAAGGAAATGGACCAAATGCATCATAATTAATTACAGACATCGTACTGTATGTCTCAAGTGTTGAATTTTATATACTCTGCAAGTAAATCCTTGAGAACCATTTCAACAACTTTAAGGTAACTTTAAGTCTAGATGTAAAATGTACTGAGCTTCCCCTCTACTTATCTGCCAGCTGCCCAAAGAGAAACCCATTGTTACTTTAAAAGATGTCTATTCAAACTGGATTGCTATTATCAGATGACTTAGGAATTTGCAGCGGATAATTTGCCTTACGTTCTAAACAAGAATTACAGACCTACAAATAATACATATGGCTGATCAAGTCACAGATATCCTTCTCACAGATAACTCTTACAATTGCGTTCTAATACTCCACATACCTGCTCAGTGTTTAGTGACTACCCCTGTCATTCCACATGGTTTTGATTCTTCGAGGGTCTACACTGAAACAATAGCAGACAAAATGTGGCATAGTGAAGCAGAATGGGGCCACAGATTGGCTGTTGACTGGTATGTTAATCTTTAGTGGTTAAACGTCTCATTCTTTGCCTTATCTAAGTATTGTGTGGTGGAGGATAATGCTGTCTTTTTCAACCCATGATTTGACAGCTTGTGCTGAGACTGTATTTACAAGCAATTATATAATGAATGGCGATTGGTCTGTGTAAGATTTACTGGCTTCAGCAGCATGCAGCATCACTATATAGTATCTTTCTGTAGACAGAATGAGGACAAGGGTACTTTGACTTCTCAGGGATAGAGTGGGGTTAGCTGCTCTGCATAGATCCCACTCTCCATGATCCCTACTCTCATGCTGTCTTTCCACCAGATTAGCTCTGGTTCTTGAACCGGTTCCCTTCACGATTCTTGGAACCTTGGTGCTATCTAGCAAATCAGCCTGCGTTCAAAGAACCGGAGTGAGACAGCTTGAGAAAGAGGGTCTTCATCCACTTTCATGCAAACTCTGGTGCAGTTTGTTTCGTAGTGTGAAAGCTAAGCAGACCAACCACAGGATTCTGTGATAGTAGATATGTGATTTTTGCATGAATTCAAAAGTTTAACATTACTATGAAATCAATCTGCTGATTTTGGGAACTGTCAGGAAAGCGATCTGTAAAAGTGATCTATATAATTATTTAAGATTATTTGGTAAACATGGTAGCATGCATGCGCATCGGCATGCGATTGCTTATGTGTGTCTTTACAACCAATTTGTTTAGCTCCTGGATAAAGGATGAGAAGCTATTAAATATTTTATTCATTTATTCTTGATAAAAAAAAAGTGAAAACTTTACTACAGTACAGCTGTAGATGTTAATGCATTAAGGCAATTGTGTCAGTTGCACTTGTAAGATGTAGTGTGGCTATAATCTAAACTATCATCATTCAGTGCGGTGATACCGCTTTATATCTGCATGGTTTTCTGCAGAAATACCACACTGTCACAATAAACAGATCCCCTGCTATTCACACTCTCTGAAGCTCCTCTGAGCGCAGCAGTGAGGTTGTCTTCAGTGTTCTCGGTTTCTCACACCAGATGCTTCAGTCCCATCTCCCCTCCTCCTCTTCAGCACCAGGAGGACACAGACAAATCGCGCACAGAGACACTCATACATAACCACCCTCACATGGCAGCGAATGACGTAGGCGGAAGATATTTCTTAAAGCAGTATAATCAGAAGTATTGCAAACATTTGGATAGTGCGCTAGTAGTTTTCTGAATTTAAAAGCTAAAAACAAATAAAGGTGTAACATTTTACACCCTGAAATATTCTTGCTACTGACTCTGCTGTCATGGATTTGATTAATTCAAAAAAGCCTAATCTTAATCATTAGTGACTGAAGTGTCTTCCGGGTGTTTGCTTTGGTGTGTGTGTGCATGAATCTGTGTATAACAGTGTGTGTGTGTGTGTGTGTGTGTGTGTGTGTGTGTGTAAGTGTTTGTACTCAGGCCCTTGTTCTGTAGATCTAGTTATGAAATCTTTATAAGGCCGAGGATAATGTCAGAGTTATAAATCACAGTCTTAATGTTTCCCCCGAACACCCATTTTTCTTCCTCTCTATTAGGCTCGGCCATTCCTCTACATCCATTAGTGGATCATGGCCAGGCCTGGACCAGTAATTAAGTAGATTTCTGTTTTTTATTCATGTAAGTTTTTGTTGTTATTATTATGTGCGTCCTGTACAACATGGCATGCGTGCATTTAAATTCTGAGGCCTCTCACATTGTGAGATTTATCAGTGAGTTCACCATTTAAATGCACATTGCAGACCTAAATCTAATTCAAAACTACTGTAATTTTAAGGCTGTGTATTGTTTTCAATACTCTTTTTCGATACTCATGCTGATACGATACAGATACCAAAACAATCATTTCCTTGATACCTTACTTAAGCTAACAAGTCTACAAATCTGAACAGACATTCAGTGCCAGCATTTGGTACATTTACTCTAAGTGCTACAAACACAGTTGGTACCAAAACAGTAAGATAACCAGCCCTACAGTAGTTGCAGTCAAGTCTATAAAGTTTCCAAAGATGCCAAATATCTGTGTGTGAATTTTGTGCAAATAAAATACACAAGAGATTTGATGTAATAGTGCATGGAATCTTTCATTTAGTATTGATATAGAGTTGGCTTATGAGCATTAACATTTTGAGGATGGATACAAAATAGAAGAGTTGTTCTTCATCAAAGCAGAAATGGATCTGTTTGCACCAATGCTCATTTTGTGGTTATGTCTGTAAACGGTATGGGAATGATGCTGGGTTGCGTCTGTCTAAGTACAAAGCCTTTGAACAAGTGTGTGTGTGTGTGTTTGCATACACCTGCACTGTGCTGTAAATCCTTGATGTTCAGGGGGTACCATGTGGTCATGCATGGTTTGTTATGCAGCTTCAATCATCAGATCTTATGATTAAACTAAATAAATTATGAATGCTGAAACTGACACAAATAGAAACACATATGCAGGTTGTGCAACATTCTGCTAGCTAATGTAATGTAATGAATTTACACAAAGGATTTGTTCTCTCTGACTTAAGACCTGCTTTTGAAAGCATAGATTTGTTTGTGCTAGTTCCTCTAAAATATTGCATCTGGCTTTGTTACTCATACATGAACTTGTTTAGTGATACTGAAGACAAATAAAACTAAAAAACTAAAACTGAAAAACATTCTGGCATTTTGTAATGAGACTCTAATAAGCTTTTATTTTGTTTACATTGGGATTTTCCGGTGTTGTCAAGGTAATTCTGTCCATCTCAGCATCGCTGCTCAGCCTTGTACTCATGCTGAATGGATTTCTGTTTAGGTTTCACACTACATTAACTGTCTGATCCCACCTGTAGTTTGTGACAGGTGGTCACGTTACAACCATGCTGCTTAGTGGCTTTGACATGGTTAATGGGCCAAAGTGACTCTATGGCAGCCATTCCAGTCCAGCTTAGGTTTTATTTGAGTACATGATTCTGATACAAACAGAGCAGTATGATTGTTAAAGATGTCTTATTGGCTTGAATCAGGAAATCAGACTGAAACAGACAAGCTCATCCGTTATCCTTTTTGATGTCACATATTTTGACATACAACTTCTTGTATGATTACTACCTTTAAAAATCAAAACCTATGAGTGAAAAACAAGCACTCCAAACCAAGCAAAATCAGCTCATTGGTGGCTAAAAAAGAATGTCCATCCCCACATTTTCCCCTCATAGGACATTTGGGTTGTGCAGTTGATATTATTTGTGGGTACTGATTCTTAAAACTTCAGGAGGTTACCTGTTGCTACCATTTGGTGCTGCCAACATGCAAAGTCGCCTGCTGCAGCTTTAAAGATGAAGCCATTGAGGATATTCTACCTCACTGCAGTAACGCTACACTATTGATTCCCTTCTCAAGAGAAACTGTTTTGAAAACCCTGCAGAGCTGATGCAGGAGAGATAATTTATTTTCCAACTAAGACAGACCAAAGTCCAAGGCACATACCTTTCAAATTTGAAATGTGTTTTATTCCAGTTGTGGACCTTTGTTGTCCATCAACTCTGTCTCTCTGTGCTTTTTACTTTTAATGGCATGAAAGCACTTAAAATGATGCTGACTAGTATGTTTTATAGGATGAAATCATTGCGAGTATGGGTTTACACACAGTTTTTGTACTTCCCTCGTGCACACTTCACCTTGCTGTTGATGTGTCAGGGAACTCTGGGTAGGCATTTTTATCAGAAGCCACGGGAGTGTTTTATCTGTGTATTTGCTTGGCTGTCAAAAAGTCTCCATCTGCAGCTTAATTATAGGACAGCCTCTCTAGGCAGCCTCACACCATCTTTTATCAGTCAGCAGCACTTGACTATTTTTACTCCTCACTGAAGAGCCAACGAAGTGAGGTGGTGCGGTGGGATCAGATATAAACGTCAGAAGAGAATGTCTGCGTCTGAGTGACTGTGAATGTGTGTGTGTGTGTATGTGTGTGTGCATGTTCAGGATATTTCTTGTTAGTCACACAGTGTGGTTGTAATGTTCCACCTATCCCGTGTCGAGGTGTAGTGTTTCACAGCTAGTCTAAACAGCTCTGTGCAGCTCAGATATTCATTGTCGCTGAAACAGAATTGATAAAAAGAGCACCTCCTGGTGGGATCTTGCGATCTTTTCTACAATAATGTAAAAACTGATATTATTTGCAATCATTGCTGTCATTGTGGTAACCAAAGTGCAAATGCAGTTTAAGCAGTATGAAGGATTTTGACTGGGAGACATGATGAATTTTGGGTAGTTATTGGTGTGTATGGGACCCCACAGTATTCTCACCTCCTTGCTCTTTATCTTGTATCGTCGCTCTGGTGCTGTTGCATGTGATCAATACATGAGAGGAACAGTCTTGTGAATGTCATTAAATATTAATAGCAGCTCAATTAATCGCGCTGTACCACACAAGTCGGCAGTGCTGTAGTCAAGAACATGGCGGTTAACAGCTGAGGGGAGTCCATTTTAAGACAACATTGTTAAAATGCTAGCTTGGATACATGATAAAGAATAAAGGGGCGCCTCCATTGATTTGGTATTGAGAGACCCCCAAGTACAATACCACAGTCTTAAAGACCAAATTTCATGGTAATCCATCCAATAGTCGAGACATTTTACTAAAAATCTTAATCTCATAATGGCACTAGAGGAAAAGTCAGGGGATCACCAAAGTCAGTAGGATTCATCCACTGAGGACCATGAATGTCTTTAATGGCAAGCTACAGTCTGAGCAGTACCCACCATGACTAGTAAACTGATCCTGATGTGTGAAATCAGTAGAATTCCCCTTAAATGTGTACCAGAAGACACTGTAAAAGGACCGGTCAAGGCCAATCACGAGTACTGCAACATGTCAAATGATCTTTTCAGGATGTTAACCTGAATTGGATTGTGTGTTAAATCCATATTCTGCCTTTTCCGCTTTACTGTGCCTTGCTTCTCACCATCACCGCGACAGTCATTCCAGTCTAGTCGCCAGCAAATTAGAAAAATCAGAAAAAAAATCACATTTAACTTCACACCTATGTTCTACTGTTCTCTAGTGGATTTCTTGTTTAAGAGCATCCCTTTAATTTATAAATTGTTTGAGCTGTTATAATGGACTCTTATTGACCTATTAGCTTTTCTTGCCTCATGCAGTGGGGGGACACAAAAGACTAGGCAGTGAAACTCCCTGAGCAGCCAACAGCTAGTTCCACTGCAATCAATGGTAAACTGATGCTTGCAATGGATCCATTACCAAGAGGCCCGGGCTTCCTCATGCTGCAATTTGTTACCTGGGAATGGATTTATACACTGGTGAGGGTGGCCTCAGGGAAAAGGGACTGGAAAGCCTAATTTTCCCCTTAATGCATGGCTTTTTATTGAGCGCTTCACTGTTGGGCTGATGGAACACGTAAATAGGAAGGAGGAAGGCTATAAGGGGTGATGAAGTGAAAGCAAGCAAGAAAGAAAGAAAGAAAGAAAGAGAAAATGAAGGGAAACAGGACAGTGAGAAAGAAAGATGTCATTTATCTTCATTCCAAGTAATTTCCATCGCTTCTTTTTGGAGAACAACGAGGTGTAATTGGTGAAACCAATGTCAGCACCTCCCTTTCTCTCTCTCCCTGCTTACAAACTGGGTTACACATTTCTAAGGTTTTATTAACTGAGAGTAAGCAAAGACAGAGGCAGGCGTGGGCACAGGGAGGGAGGGTAAGCAGAGGGAGGGTGAGAGAAAGGCCAGGTAGTGGAGTCAAGTAGAGAACGAGAGGAGAAATGAGTGACAGCAGACAGAGAGGCTAAGAAGTAAAGGAGCAATAGAGATCAGTCATCTTGAATCCCATGGTGCAGCTGAACCAGGGCTGCTGAATGGCTGCAGTACCCCGCTCAACAATCCTATACTTACAGAAATGGGGTTTGGAGTTTGTTGCTATTGTTATTTCTGTTGGAAAAAATCCAGTTGGCTGTCCAAATATTCAATTGGACGATGGTGGTGGTTCCACATCATTCAATAAATGAACAATAGGGTCAGATTTGATGTTAAACTGGGATATCTAAAGATGCAGGTATTGATCAGACAGACACTTCTGAATTATAATATGCCTTTATATGCCCTCTGATACACAGTATTTCATTCAGGAGAAAAGAAACAGCTGCAGGCTGACCTTCGATTGAATCAGTGTGACCTTCAATTTGACCTTTACCTTTAGCTTGCAGGCTCTGTATTCATTCCTTGACAATAAAATACATTTAAAACAGAAATATTCTTTGAAAATGGATGCAGTCACTCGGTTCTAGTGGAGGTATTTTATGCAGTTCCAGCAGGGGCAGAGGGAAAACAAAGGGTAAATGCTACCTGCTAAATGCACATTCCCTGGAATATTCATCCACAGTTTACACAAGTTACTTTTGTCAGTTCGGGGATCATTTGTTTTCTCCAGCACTGAATCATAGTATCCTCTCGTGAGCACTGTGCAGACAGTAATCCACCACCCACTCATGCTAGGTTGGTATGAAAACAAACAAACCCTCCTCTGCGCTCAACCCACTCAAAGCATTGTCTGATACCAGTTCTGTCAGGCAGACAGTTAAAACAGAGGCAATCAGACAGAGTGAGTAACATAAATGACGGGGGGGGTGTGGTAGTCAAACAAAAGATCATAAGTAAGCAGCAATTAGTCCTTATGTGCAGCTGAAGGTTAGATTCATAGTAAAATCCATGTAGAATCTGAGATGAGTGACAGTCTTCCTACTCTTTATGAACCAGTACAGCCCTGTTTCCAGGTGAAATTGTATTGACTTCTTCCTGGATAACATCTTTGCTGCAATTTAAACCTGAGAGGTTACAAGTGTTTTGTCTTGATCTGTCTGTATCCCCGAAGCAGCAGGCCACGTCCACGGCCATGTCAGGACAACACACACACACACACACACACACACACACACACATATACTTGAGACAGAGGACTCAATTTTCAGCCACCTCTCTGCGAGACAGCCAAGGCTACTTAGATTATGCCTGTGAGTGCCTGTCTGTGTGCGTGTGTGTGTGTGTGTGTGTCTAAAAAACATGATCCTAGCTGATAAACCACGAATAGATTGATCTTTCACAATTTCAGTAGTCTTTAATAACAGTGACTCAGGATGTTTTACTGAACGAACAGCCGACAAAAAAAGATGTCACGCTGCGCTAAGACACTGAGTGGATCATGTACTGTAGGTTAGTGTCTGAAGTCAGAGATCTGGTATGAATCCCCACTCCACCTCAGCCAGAAAAAAAAACACCTCGTAACACTGCTTCATAAGGCCTGCTTGGTCTTGCATGTTTCTGATGTTGACGGCATGTCCATTCTGGAAAGTGGTGCATGTACGTGTGGTGCAGGTCATATTTTTCTATCATTAACTGGTTGTGAACTGACTAATAGCACTGAAGATTTTCCATGTTTTAAGCTCCCAGCCCACCTAATGCATAGAAAGAAAACAGTAAATTGATCTCAGATGAAATTCAAGCTGTCAGTTGTCCCCATCTGGTGCTCAGATCCACTGCCCGCACATGCTGTAGCCCTGAAAGCACATACTGTTTATACAGTAGCAGCCTCTCACTCAGCACAAGCACACGCTATATGATATTGCATCTAATTCCAATTTTCAAGACCAGAGCAAAAAACAGCACATTGCCAAAATCATTGGAAGTGTTGTTTGTGAAGTGTGTGTGAGAGAACATTCATACATGTATGTTCCTAGTCTTGGATGTGCAGATCAATTTCAAACATCTTTGATTTGATTCGATTTTTTTATCTTTGCTTCTTCAGTGTGACAGGTACTGGCACAATGAAATGTCAGCAGTACAAGTCACCAGTCTTTGTTGCACACATGGAAAAAGGTTGTTTTTTGTTTTTTTTAATTCAGAGCAATAATTGGACAGAAATTGCTACTGCCTTCAACTAACCAGGTGAACAAGGTGTTAATGGTTTTATTGATTGCTAGCAGTTGGAAACACATTCCCATCTGTCTCTTTTTACTTAATCTATGTATGTGTTTGCAGTGAGAGAAGGAAAGAGATCATCATCATCGCTGTAACGTCAGAAGATAACTATGGCTGTTTTTTTTACGAATGCTGATCCCTCATTGCTGCTTGTGTTTCTCTGATAAATGATCACAACATATGCTTGTTACAGCCTGTGTTTAATGACTTGCCGTAGCTGCCCCACACGTGTCTGCCTTTATATACTCACATTCGTCACTAACCTACAGTTTTGTCATATTTTACACATCTTCCTAATTTGTCATGTACAAACAAGAGATATACTTAAACAGATATAATCTAATCTAAAGTAAACATAACTTAAATAAACAATAGGGTGTGGAAGTCAGCATTAATCCATCCACTGCTTTCAACAACGACAGCAATGCCAAGATAGTGTCATTTTGGTGCCAAAAGGAAAAAAAAGAAAAAATGCAGGGTGGCACCTTTGAAAATCTCACCAGCACATACATTTATTGCTTTCAGCATTAAAAAGCAATACTCGGATATGTGAGTTACAGTGTGCCCTATGTGCCAAAATGTGAAGGAGGAAAAATGCAGGGTGGATGCCAGCTAGAAAAAGTGAGAGAGAGTGAGCTAATGGTGCAGCTTTCATTGCTTAGAGGGCTGACCAGGTGAGTTACATCAGCTGACGGCCAACCCGTGGCAGCCATTCGCTCACTGAATTCAACCAGGACAGCATGCAAGAGAGATGATTTTTTTTTTTTGACAGGAGGCATCATCTTCCAGCAAGCAAGGGTCTTGCTCTCTATGAATTTGTACTGTAGTATTATACACATAGAATATGACATTGTATGTATCCAGTGTGTAGTAATTCACCAGTAAAGAATTAGGATTAAGATATAGATAAAATTTATAATGTCCACCACTTTGAAATATCTCAGTTGTTAGATTGCCATAGGTTTTGTACACACATTCATGTCCCCCTTAGGATGAACTGTAATAGCTTTGGTGATCCCTTAACGTTTCATCTAGCGCCATCAACAGGTCAAAAATTGTCCAATACTTTGGATTATGATCAAATACCTGGAAAAACTAATGGCATTCTCATCAGACTCCGCTGTACTTTGTGTTAATGAAAAAATGTTAGCATGCTAACACCCTAAACTAAGATGGTGAACATTATATCTGCAAAACATCAGCATGTTAGCATTTTCATTGTGAACATGTTAGCATGCCGATGTTAGCATTTAGCTCAAAGCACCTTTGGCCATACTGCACCTGTGACTATAAAGCCAAATACAATGGAGCATGCTTAATACTAACACGTTTCCACTGACTTTGTTCTTTTTTATGGGTAGATATAGATTAGTTGGATCACATCTAATATTGATCCAACAAAAATGTGGCCATGCAGACCAATTTCATCTGTTGCCTGTCTCGTAACTCTCCCAAGAAGCAGAGATGACGGCTAATAGAAAGTGACAGCACAGAATCAAAATAGATGGAAATAGTTGCTGATCATGACTCACACCTCATTCATTTTTAAGCGAGATGAAACAGTGTATTGGGTGCAGGGTTGTTGAGCGTTGGGTATTGAGTGAAACTGGGCTGCAGCTGCTCTGCATGAATGTGGGTTAGCTCGCAGTGAACACGATCCTTTAAACAGAGCTATAACAAAATCACTGTCTGATACATTTCTCAAAGCAAGAGCAATTCAGACAAAGTAATAGGTAGGATGTTTCAAAACAGGTGTTTGAGATGTAAAGGAGATGCTCAGTCAGGACTGTGATGGGAGATGAATCAGAATCTGGTTTCCTTTTGTTAGAAACCCACGAGAAGTGAGTATTGTACATTTAAAGTCCTTTCTTAAGGCATAATGTGACACACCTTCCTAGTCAACTTCTATTCTGTTTTTTCTTTCTTTTTAATTGAACTTCAGCTACAGCTACAGTTTCAGCTACAACTGCTTCACTGGCTTTCCTCAGCTACCAAACCCTGCGAGTGAGTCCAATACATCACACAATTCTTTCAACTGAGAAGCCTATCAGCGCCTTCTGTGCTCGTGTTACCACGGTGAATGATGATGAAACAGGAGGCCCGTTGCCATGACAGGACTGCTTGTCACTGTGTGCATCCAGAAAATCCCAATCCCCCTCTTTTTTGTAGGATGTATAACCAGAAAAAACATACATAAATACAAACACAAGCCATAAGATAAGTGATTTGGAGAGGCAGCTAGTAACTCTGTTTACCCCCTTACATCATCCACTGACATAATAAGTACTATGTTTCAAGATCAGGAGACAGGAGACCTTGCTTTGCTCACAGTCTGCTGAAAGGCATACTTTACTTCCTGTCAATGTTAGTTTCTGTAGGATTTTTCTTTATGATATTATGTGTTTGCACACTGGACTCAAACTCTTGACGGTACACACCAAAACCAGCTGAATCTCTGTGATTCGTGACGTCCCATGGATGGTTTTAAGTTTGATTAAATGTAATGCTTGGATAATCTTTCGCAGCTGTAGCTTGTTCTAACCATAACAGCATAACATCCTAGGTAGTGCTGATAAAATAAACCAGAAAGCATTTCATCAAAATTTCTCATATTTATTACAATCTTGTGAGTGATCCGCTGAGGTGTTTTCCTGTCTCCTCAATAGCCCGCTGCCTTCTAACTGAGATACGCTTGTTGTTTTCAAGTCTGGAAAGATTAAATTAGCTGGAAGAAAAGGTAGATGCTGTGATATATGAACCACCGTGACTCTGATGTCACCGATCAGCAGCCGGCGTGTTTGGTTTTCGGGTTTATTTGTGTTACATGTCGTCATAATGAGAGCGCAGAGGGGAGACAGAGGAGGAAGACACTCATTTTAACAATGGGGATAGAATGATGAAGGAGAAACGGTTCAATTGTTCTCCTTTAACACAAGTGTGAATGAATATTAATAGGACTGCCGTGTCTTTTTAAATGTCAGTGTTTGGCCCATAATTGCTCAGATTTTATATCACACAATGAAGCTGTAGTGTAAATACTATCATAGAGATTTTAAAAAAAGATACAGTGTTAAGGTGGGGTGGGGTTCGGCTTCACTTTTTACCAAAGTGGGTCTGGGTTAGGGGGTGACTGCAACCTTGAAACACTTGTTTAGCCTTTTGCACTGCTTTTTAGTTGCATTGTCTTTCTGTTATTGTCTTTTTTCCTCTGTTTTTGTTGCTCATGATTGCATGGCTACATCACTGCGCACACTTACAGTGGATGAGAGTTTACCCAGCTGTAAAGAGACAATGTTCAAATGCCTAATATTTATTTCAACTCATTTTGAGTTTTGGTACCTCTGATACAAAACATCACAGTAATTGGTGTTTGACAGCTGAAATAATCTTTGTACCTCCCACTAACAGCACCCCACATCATGATGTGTGTGTGTGTATGTGTACTATTGTGTGCCCACTTATGGAAGTGTCTCAGGCATCTCTCCCTGTCTGTGTGTCTCAATTTGATTATGCAGAACAGTCTCCACAGAGCTCATTATTAAACTGTGGGGGAAATGTGCTGTGGTCAGAGCTGCACTGTGAATTTGATTAGGACTGAAGCCTTCATAAACACAAACAAAACACTGTCTGCCTTACTCTCCTACGTCACACACATGCATGCAAAGTCACACGCATACACACGACACGATGATGTACAGGTATAAAAAAACCTGTACATATGTGCAAAAAACGCACCCACACATGTCACTCTGTCATCAATCTCTCACACTGCCTCTCACTTTCCTCTTTTTCTATCTCGATTTCTCTGCGTGCTGAAAATGAGTTCTCACTTGAGTTATGTCTGAATCAGCACCTCGTCAAGGTCAGAGAGAGAGAGCCCAACATACTGAATACACTGAACAGTGAGACACAGAGGTGAGGATTGGATATGTTTGTCCTCTGAAGTATTTAAACTGTAGAAATGAACACTGAATTGTGAATGGTTTTGTGCAACTAACTGGACACGAAGTAGCTGTTGATTTTAAAGGGGAAACACTGATGTCTTGAGTTTACATTAACTGTATGGTTCAGTGTACTCCTGTGGCCTGTGTATTTATTGTAATGCCTGCCTGCAAACCAGAAACAACAATTATTTCTTAATATTTAAGTGATCACAGTCAACAAGAACCATCTTACAAGCTAAGAAATGTGAACTTGCAGTAATTTAAAAGCTGTATGACATTTCCACAAAACATTTTGCTGCATGTCTGTAATCCCAAATGTGATCTGGACTTGCTATTTTGCCTTTTCCCTGGGTTAGGAACAGCCCAACTGTTCAGTCTTTTCATTTTAACAAGGAGATATTTATGCAGTTTCTGCAGCATAGAGGAAAAATGCTCTCAGGCTGAGGTGTCGTGGGAAATTGACAGATAGTGATACAAAGAGAGGCTGCTGAATGACCGTAGCTCTCAAGTGCATATAGGATCATTGAAGAGAGAAAGAGATAGAGTGAGGTAGTGTAGTGGCTCAGGTGTCTCACAGAATGCCTCACTGCAGGGCTGAAACAGACATCAGCCAGACTCAGGTGAACCCATTTTGCCATATGCAAATCATGTTATGTCAAGAGTACCTGTACGTGTGTGTGTGTGTGTGTGTGTGTGTGTGTGTGTGTGGTCTTGTGCGTGTTCATTTGGTCTCCCCAGACCTGTGTGGAACTCATGTGGTGTAGACTGTGTGTCTGAATTTGCGCCTCAGTAGCCAATCTGGTCCTGACAGGTCAGAGCAGCTATGCAGCGGTTGTTACCCACATGTCAGTGAAACTGCTTAAACACTCCTTACTGGTCAAAGTTAACCGCAGCAGCTGTCTAGTTTGGGATAATGAAGCTGCATGATTTCTGCTAATTATTGCTCACTGTATTCCTGCCGGGGACTGCTGGAAGCCTTGAAACGCATCAGAGCCAATAAATTAGTTAGGTAAACAGTAAACAGTGGGAATATTATTTTATGCTCTTGCCAGCCGGAGCTCTGATGGACCCACAACACTATACTTGAGTTTGTTTGTTTGTTATAATTAAATGGGGATGTTTAAGGGCTGATGAGTTATGTAACTGAATGTTAAAAAAAAAGTTTTTTGTATGCTTTTTGTGAAGCAATTTAAAAAAGGTAGAGACAAACAAGGTAAACAACAATCAGCTGTTGCCAGTAAATGTGAAGGATTTTCATTGAGTTAGTCAAATAAGGAATAATGATGCAACTAATGTCAAGCACAAATAAGTAGTAAAAGACAGTAATGTCTACAGCAGACATGTTTCAGCTGCATCTCATGTGTCTGAGGGAACAGATACGCTTCAGTTTTAATCAATACAGTTGTCTGAAGCAGCCATGTAACAGCAACTGCAACTGTGACCCTTGTGAAGCCTTGTTTCAAGTCTATTAGGCGTGTAACTACAGTGATTGTTTTAATGGGCTGTGGGCACTCCCAAAACATCTCTCAGTTCATAGACACTGATGGAGGACTGTTGCTAATGTGCTGCTGAAATGCTGCTATACTGTTGATATGAATCCAGTGTAGACAAGGTGTTTGGGTTAATTTGAGTGTGATTTAGTTAATGTGGCCTGCTGGGATAATCCTCCATATAGCTAAATGTTACATTCTTCTTTCATGGTGACGGTTTCTCAGGCCCCCTCCTCTATGGGCAAAAACAGTGACACATATTAAAAAACATGTGTTGTGCATAAGGCTGGTCATTTTCTACAGCATGTGCAAAGCATCACAAACCTAACAATGCATGCTGTATATAGCACACTATAATGGATATAGTGGACATACTGTAATAGATGTGGTTGTCACATAACTCTTTGTCCAAGGAAAACTTCTGTATCTGGAATGTCCCCCATTTCTCATATTTTGTTTTGTAGTCAACTTATATTCTGTGCTCCAGTGGTCCAGCATTAGAAAAGTCCAAAAAATGTCCAAGTTGGCAACAAAAACCTGAGCAATAAGAAAAAAGGACCATTCTGAAAGGTGCAGTTTTGCCAGGTGGAAACTTGCCCAGTGTTGGCAGGGGTTTGGGCTCTAACAAGTGCCTTTTAGTGTAAGATTGTATCTTTGAAACACAGTAACCCTAATTTGGACTGAGTGTAAGAAACATTTTGAAAGTATTTGAAATCTGCTGCATTTCTTTTGTTACACTTTGCTCATTTAAGGACAATTTTGTTTTTGCCTTGGAAAAAAGGTTTAAGAAAAGAAAATATTTTAAATAAGAAGTATTAGTTCCTATAAAATTCTCCATTATGTCATTTAGGATGAGCTCCTTTGCGGTAGATGTTTGAGAGCTTTGAATAAGATCCACATTACTCTTCATGTCAGCTTTTCATTGAACTACAGCTTGAAATTCAATTTTCCAACTTAATGGCTTCTATACAAATAAAAATAAACCAGCTGGTTCATCTATAACACGGTATATAATTGATGCCATAACTGAGTAAAATCCACAGGGATTCAATTAGATGTTTTTTATGTTACATTGTAATGAGAAGAGTTACACTTCACTTTTAAGCAATGCAGCTGCAACAATGCAGAGGCACGCTGAAGAGAATTATAGTTTTATATTTTGGGATTATTTAGACTTTGGAAAAGCTGCTTTTAAGTGTGTGTAAATTACTGCAGAGACCAGAGAAAATAAACCACAGTCATTTTTGTTGGATTATCCTTCAGACAAATCATTCATTCATTCAGTACAATCCATCCATCAAATTCTGAGAGAAACAAATACCCGCCCTCAGCTAAACTACAGCACTGGCTGTCGCTGTGAGCACAGCAACAGCAGTGGAGACCTTGAGAGGATATTTTGTCTGCTGCTAATGAATTCCCTCATAATACTGTCACATTAGTTGCCACAAGATGTCCTTTAGCTAACTGCATCACAGTAATTCTCCCTGCTGTGAGGACATTAGCGGAAAATGGATAGTCAGTCAAAATGTCTTTTATACCAACATAACCCATTTATGACTCTGTTGGGTTTTGCTGAACTGTAATTCCTACCTTATTGTGACGCATTATGGTGAAAGCTGTGGTTAATAATGAACATTTTGTGTGTCTTATCACTTCACCAAACATATTAGTGTCTCTCGTGGTATTGGAGCAGAACCGAGATCTCCTGATGTAGATTCTGTTTTTGGAACTCCACTGAAAGTTCCTTAATCTGTTAAAACGTCTCCAGAACGAAGCTCTTTAAAACCTGCAGGTGTATAGGAAGCATTAGTCCAATCAGCCGTGTGCTTGTCGCATAATCGCCACATGAACCCCGGTGAGTCCCCAGTGCCAAGCCGCTCGCAGATGGCACCTCCCTCGCTGTGCCCATCGACTGCAATTCTGCCCTGCTACAAATCAATACTGCTGGGCTACTGTGAGAGGAGAGGGCTGATGGAGCAAGGGAGTGAGGGAGCCCAGGAGAGAGGAACCACGGCAAGGGAGGGTTAGGAATATAGGGGTGTTAATGTAGGAAAGAAGACGAGAGAGGGGAGGAGACAGAGGAGACAAATGGAGGAGCAAAATGAAAGGGATGGAAATAGATAGGGAGTGGTAGGAAAGAGCAAAGAGAGGAAGAGGGGGAGTGAGGAAGGATGATTAACGGCAAAACAGAAGTGGGATGAGGGAGGGAGATGAAGGGGAGGGTGAAGACAACTGCAGCAAAGAGGACAGAGGGACGGAGAGAAAAGCAACAATTTCTCTTTTAGAAGACACGCAGGGACAGAAGGGACGGAGAGGGCCATCCACAGGGGACAGAGAGGGAAAGGAGGACAGAAAAAGGGAGGTTTAAAAGGGGGAAGAAGGAGGAGGAGGAGGAGAGGGAGGAATGGAAAGAGGAAGCATCTCAGTAGGGTTTTCCGCAGGGTGAACTCAGCCAGAGTGCGAGGTGCAGAGCTGAGCCGAGCTGAGCAGTAGGTCCTGAATTATTAAACACAATATTTTGCAGCTGAGCAAACGGCCACAGCCATGTTGCATGGGTCTGCTGAGGGGGCAAAGATTGTGTGTGTGTGTGTCAAACATCAGGGGGAGTGAATGCCCATTTAGACCCACTAATGAATGAGGAAGCAACGTCCTGAGGGCCTTTGTTTTAACTCCCTGCCCCAGTGGAGAGCAACTAGCAATTTAAGACACACACATGCAGAAAGACACACACACACACACACACACACACACACACACACACACACACAGTTGGTAATAGGTTTGTACACACAAATACTCCCCATTTACACTTGTCATTCAACCCTGTCTCCTAGAGATTACATTTAAATATTACTAAATTGTTTTCCCAATTACATTGTGGTGCAAAACGTAATTGCTGCCTGGATTATGTTCAGGGGCAACTTTTTTTTACTGAATGAAGCACAATATTTATGAACCTGCAACAGAAGCATTTTGGTTAAGGTTAGGGAAAGATCATGGTTTTGTTTAAATGTTAATAAACACATCGGGTCTCATGTTTCAAGTCACGGTTATCTTTTTCTGTGTTAAACCAAGATCACGATCTTTCCCCAACCATAACCAAGTGCTCACAGTGCCTAAACATAGATAACCATAAAAAGTTTAATAATGTTGTTATCACTATGAGATGATTTTGTATTGCAAGATCTGCAGTATCAACATTTTTGCCAGATATGTTAATTAACAACATTTTCTCTTTATGTTAATATAAAATACAATCTGGTCATCATTACATTTCCTTCAAAATGTATATGCTGTTGCTAATTAGTTGTATATAAACGTGATTTCTAGAAGACAGGGGTTGTGTCATTTCAAGTGTCTTGTATCTGGATAAAATCCAGATGAGATTTAAAGCACTTTCCTTTAACTTTGCCATATATGTGTCTCCGCTGGCCAGATCACAAATATCATTGCATCTGTCTTGGGTTTCCCAGGCTACATGCAAATCAGGCCCTGGTGGTGATAATGCTCCTGAAGCTCTTTGCTAACTGCCAAATACACCAGAAGAAGAATAACTTGTGCACTTTGGCAGTTTAGTTACAATAACAGTTTATCTAGCATCAGCTGGCTAACAACTATCCATAAGCTAACATCAACACATGGATGAACCGCATCAATGGACTACGACCTAGGTTCAATCGTCTTCGCAGGCTCATTCATGCTGCCCCCTAACCTCACAGATCAATGCTCTCTCCCCCGGACAGATTATATCGTTGCATTGATCAGAGACAAGATAAACACTGCAAAAGCTTGGTGCACCTTCTGTATCTATTGTATATATTGAAATTGTCCTAATGAGACAGGGATTCGGGAGACAGCTGATTTCCGTTTCATTTCAGTGTAACTTCAGCTGCCATTATCACAGGGGACAGACCCTGTAAGTGGCTATTTCCACACAGTGCCGCCTACTGACGCACAGTAGTTACACTTCTAACTCTCACATCACCTCCTGAGGTCCGTCTTGAATGCTTCTTGAATGCATTCACACTTGTTTTCTTTATATCCGATAGCTATCTGATCCTCCCAAGATGCATGAAGTGTAAATGGGGTCATATGGGGTCACAATGCATGTGTATTTGCAGGTGTTTCCATTAATAGTTTTACATCAATTGTTTTCATCTTCAATATTAGACTTTTTTGAATTCCTCTATCAAAAAAGCTGCACTAGGTCACCTTGCACATTTCAGTCAAAAATAGAGGTGAGTGATGACTTAAATCTGGCTGAAATTGGGATTTCTCGTGCACAGGCTTTTCCACCTATGAAGAATTGTAACCTACAGTGTCTAGATTTCTGGCAATGGGGTGTTCTTTTCCGTTGCAACCCTGCTGCACAATTTCAGACCTGACAGGTGTATTTGCATAAAAATCTTGTTAAGCCCAGCTTTAATGATGCATAATTTCTCCTCACTGTCTGCTCTCCTCCTTCCATGTCCCCTCCTCCACTCTCTGAACCTCGCCCCTCCCTTCCACCCTTCCATGTCCAGCTCTCTTACTCCTCTCTCTGGCCTTCGCCTTACCTGCCCCTGCTTACCAGTCCCTTCTCATCATTACATTGTGCAAATAACAGATCTACCATCGCCACAGAGCACAGAAATATAAGGAACTGCTTTTGAACCACACAATTATACTTCAAACACTTTGAATCCCTTCCCTCATCATGGGACCGTTAAGTGGTTTTCCTCAACTTCAATAAATGTGTCTATTGGGAGATTTTTTTCAGAGCATTAACACAGATGAGTCACCTCGATAAGATTGGAAGCTCAGAGTCACTGATTGGCAGTGGGAGAGTGGCTCCTACAATCTCTCTCAGGTCTTTTTCTGTCTTTCTTTCTCTCACTTCATCAATCACTCACTCTCTGTTTCCACTGCTCTCTCACCCACACTGCCTCTCTGTCTCGCTCTAGTCGCTCTGTTTGTTTGTCCATCTGCTGCTCTGTCTGCCTCTTTCTTCATCTTTCTCCTCCTCATCCCCCCTGTCTCCCAGATTATTCCTTTGCTCCTTGTGATGTAATTGAATTTCACATCCCTGGATTGAGCTCTCGCCCTTGAGGAACAGAGAGGAGGACGTAATTACATTTCTGTTTGGCTGAAAATGATTCTAATTCGATATGGACTTTTTTCATACAGTCAACAGTAGGGGTGGTTTGACGGATGTCTGAATGGAAAGCAGCTGGTGTAGAAATTGTCTGTCTGCACCTACTGTACCTGTCAGTGGACAATTGGGCAAGCATGAGACATTTATAGTTTCACTAACATTGTAGTTACTTCAGTATTAGATTTAGGTCAGTTGTAGTCATTGATAACCATAGCAACAACAACAACAAAAAAATACATCAGTGCAGTGGTTGGGATGGTTATCTTTGGTTTTCTCTATAATTACCTGAAGCAGGGCCATAATGACCTCTTCACTTGCTATGATGTCTGTCATCTCAAAAGGTGGTGCCCTTCTTGCCCTGTAAGTTGAAGCTGTATGGTAAGAGAGTGGTTCTTCCACCATTAGACTGCCAGTTCTATACTTTCTATGCTAGAAGAAACAGCTTGTTAACATGGTTGTGCAGTTTGTGCTGCTATCTTTCACTCTATTGACTTTCAATAATAGTGGTTCAATGATTTTGTTTCATGATTAACAGTAAAGAAGGCTGGCTCAGAGTGTATCTGATGAAACAAAATCAGCCAGTTCATCCAGTTTTGACATTCCTGTTCTATTCTGATTTGTAGATGAATGACATGACATTTATAGTTTTTGTTCATGAAGTTGTATTTTTAGCCATGCTAGCAGTATTGCTCTAGGGATGGCAATGTCAGACGGTTGGTCCACCACTTTGGTTCAGACTGAAATATCTCAACTGAAATTTTGTACCCACATTCATGGTCCTTAAAAGATTAATTCTACGGGCTTTGGTCATCCCCTGACATTTCCAGTTAATATGTATCTGTGAGTGTAGCCGAAAAGGACAGTTCACCTTATACATTTATGAACTTTGAAAACAATACAGTCTGGTCAACCTCTTTGAAACGTGGTTTTGATGTGCCACACAGAGCATGGAACAAGCACAAACTGAGGGGAAACTAATGAAAATCACTCCTTTAGGGCATTAGTGGAATAAACTTCAGAAGCACACCCATGTAGAAAAATCAGTTGTAGAAAGAACTTTTGATTCTGGCCACTTTCATACAGATTTCTTTAGTATGTGTGTAGTACATTTTGGATGACATATGGCATGTGCTTTATGTCAAATGCATATATATATACACTGTAGGCTCCTGTCTCAAACATACGTAGTCATGTAGCCTATATTGTCATTTATGCACATCGCCTCTAGCAGAGGACAGAATACCTCAAGAACTATCCATCCATCCATTTTCTTCCGCTTATCCGGGGCTGGGTCGCGGTGGCAGCAGGTTAAGCAGGGTTGTCCAGATGTCCCTCTCCCCGGCAACGCTTTCCAGCTCCTCCTGGGGGACCCCAAGGCGTTCCCAGGCCAGATGAGATATATAATCCCTCCAGCGTGTTCTGGGTCTGCACCAGGGCCTCCTACCAGTTGGACGTGCCCGGAAAACCTCCAAAGGGAGGCGTCCAGGAGGCATCCTAATCAGATGCCCGAACCACCTCAACTGGCTCCTTTTGATGCGAAGGAGCAGCGGCTCTACTCCGAGCTCCTTTCCCTATCTCTAAGGGTGAGCCCAGCCACCCTGCGGAGGAAACTCATTTCGGCCGCTTGTATCCGCGATCTCATTCTTTCGGTCCCTACCCAAAGCTCATGACCATAGGTGAGGGTTGGAACGTAGATCGACTGGTAAATCGAAAGCTTTGCCTTCCGGCTCAGCTCCCTCTTTACCACCACGGTCCGGTACAACACCCGCATTACTGCTGATGCTGCACCGATCCGCCTGTCCATCTCACGCTCCATCTTACCATCACTCGTGAACAAGACCCCGAGATACTTGAACTCCCCCGTCTGGGGCAGTAACTCACCTCCAACCCAAAGGGGGCAGTCCACTGTTTTCCGGCTGAGAACCATGGCCTCTGACTTGGAGGTGCTGACTCTCATCCCAGCCGCTTCACACTCGGCTGCAAACCGCCCCAGTGCATGCTGAAGGTCACAGCCCGATGAAGCCAACAGAACCACATTGTCCGCAAAGAGCAGAGATGCTATTCTGAGACCACCAAACCGGACACTCTCCTCCCCCCGGCTGCGCCTTGAAATCCTGTCCATGAATATCACAAACAGAATGGGTGACAAGGGGCAGCCCTGGCGGAGTCCAACACCCACTTGGAACGTGTTTGACTTTGTGCCAAGAATGCGGACACAGCACTCACTTCGGCTATATAGGGACCGGATGGCTTGTAGCAGCGACCCCGGTACCCCATACTCCCGCAGTACCCCCCACAGGACCCCCCGGGGGACACGGTCGAAAGCCTTCTCCAAGTCTACAAAACACATGTAGACTGGATGGGCAAACTCCCATGAAGCCCCCAGGAGCCCTGCAAGAGTAAAGAGCTGGTCCACTGTGCCACGGCCAGGACGGAATCCACATTGCTCCTCCTGAATCCAAGGTCGTAGTTTCCTTTCCAGCACCCTGGAATAAACTTTCCCGGGGAGGCTGAGCAGTGTGATACCACGGTAATTGGAGCACACCCTCCGGTCCCCCTTTTTGAAGACGGGAACCACCACCCCGGTCTGCCACTCCAAAGGCACTGTCCCCGACCTCCATGCGACACTGAAGAGGCGTGTTAGCCAAGACAGCCCAACAATGTCCAGAGCCTTCAGCATCTCAGGGCGAATCTTATCCACACCTGGCGCCTTGCCACCAAGAAGCTCTTTGACTACCTTGGAGACTTCTGCCAGGGATATGGGTGAGTCTTCCCCCGAGTCTTCAAACTCTGCCTCCTCCACTGAGGACATGTTGGTCGGGTTGAGAAGTTCCTCAAAGTGCTCTTTCCTCGACAACATCCCCAGTCCGGGTTAGCAGCTCTCCTCCCCTGCCGAACACGGCCTGGGCCAAGCCCCGCTTTCTCTTCCTGAGTCGTCTTAACGGTTTGCCAGAACTTCCTTGAGGCCAACTGAAAGTCCTTCTCCATAGCCTCCCCAAACTCCTCCCACACCCGGGTTTTTGCTTTGGCGACCACCGAGGCCGCCGTCCTTCTGGCCTCCCGGTACCTGTCCGCTGCTTCAGGAGACCTCTGGGCGAGCCAAGCCCGAAAAGCCTCCTTCTTCAGCTTAACGGCTTCCTTCACCACTGGTGTCCACCAGCGGGTTCTAAGGTTGCCGCCTCGACAGGCACCGACGACCTTCTGACCACAGCTCCTAGTGGCCGCCTCAGCAATGGAGGCTTTGAACATGGCCCACTCTGTTTCCATGTCCCCAACCTCCCCCGGGATGCGCGAGAAATTCTTCCGGAGGTGGGAGTTGAAGGTCTCGCGGACAGGTCCCTCCACCAGACGTTCCCAGTTCACCCTCACTACACGTTTAGGTTTGCCAGGTCTGTCCAGCAGCCGTCCCTGCCATCTTATCCAACTCACCACCAAGTGGTGATCAGTTGACAGCTCTGCCCCTCTCTTCACCCAAGTGTCCAAGACATACGGCTGCAGATCTGATGATACGACCACAAAGTCGATCATCGACCTGCGGCCTAAGGTGTTCTGGTACCAAGTACACTTATGAACCACCCTATGCTCAAACATGGTGTTTGTTATGGCCAGTCCATGGCTAGCACAGAAGTCCAACAACAAAACACCACTCGGGTTCAGATCAGGGAGGCCATTCCTCACCCCCCTCCAGGTTTCACCATCATTGTCCACATGAGCGTTGAAGTCTCCCAGCAGAACTATGGAGTCTCCAGGTGGTATCCCTTCCAGGACGCCACCCAGGAACTCCAAGAAGGCCGGGTACTCTGAACTGCTGTTTGGTGCATAAGCACAAACAACAGTCAGAGCCTTCCTCTCCGCAACTTTCAGTCGCATCGAGGCGACCCTCTCGTTCCCCGGGGAAAACTCCAACACAGCGGCGCTCAGCCGGGGACTCGTGAGTATCCCCACACCCGCCCGGCGCCTTTCATCCTGGGCAACTCCGGAAAAGAAGAGAGTCCAGCCCCTCTCCAGGAGTTTGGTTCCAGATCCTGAGCTATGCGTAGAGGTGAGCCCAACTATATCTAGCTGGTACCGCTCCACCTCCCACACCAGCTCCAGCTCTTTCCCTGCCAGAGAGCTGACGTTCCACGTCCCTAAAACCAGTCTGCGTCGCCGAAGGTCGGCACGCCCAGGTCCCTGCCCTTGCCTGCCGCCCGGCTTACACTGCACACGACCCCGATGCCTATCCCTGCAGGTGGTGGGCCCACAGGGTGGCGGCTCCATGTCGGTTTTTCGGGCTGTGCCTGACCGGGCCCCAAGGGTCAAGGCCCGGCCACCAGACGCTCGCCATCGTGCTCCCCTCCCGGGTCTGGCTCCAGGGGGGGGCCCCGGTATCCCTCCTCCGGGCGAGGTGCTCCAGCTCTGCATGGTCTGACTCATCAGGGGTTTGTGAAGAAAGAACTAATAATGCTTATATGAGTATTATAAATGCTTGTCTTGCTCGCAGGTCCTCAACACCCCCAACAGTTCAAAGTCTGGTCTGGAATTGATGTTCAATCAGATGCGGCTTCATCTATCTTCTGCTCATAATCAGTGCCAAGTGAGCACTGAGGAGAGAGAGACAGACAGAGAGAGAGAAAGTATGGGTGTTAAGTGCTGGCACTGTCCCTGGTTGTTACATAACTCACTGATAATTAGGGTTTTACTGCTGCCAAGTCTTAACCATTGCTATGGCTATGCAGGTGTTGGCAGGACATCTGAGTGGACTATGGGGAACATAGAATAGAATAGAATAGAAATAGACAAAAAGACACAATGGCCTCATGTTTGACAGCTATAAACTGGCATAATCGGCTTCTAAAGGATTAGTGGTTTCTTATAATAAATTTTAAAAAACTGACAAACTTCCTAGCCATTTGGATACACTAGTTATTAGTATATTTGCACAAAACTATGTTATTTGGTGACATACACACAGCACACTATATTCCAGCATTTCCCCCTCCTTTTCATTTCTTGCTCCTCCTCATCTTTTTACACCACAGTCTCTCTCTTCTGCTCCTCCAGCCCCTCCTAGATCATCACATCCACTTCTTTCCTCCTCTCTTCCTAGTCAGCTTCTGCTTCTCCTCATCCTCCTCCTTTTTGAATTCCCCCCTTCTTTTTCTAGTTCCTCCTCCGTCTCCTTTGTCTCCCTCTGCCTTCTTCTTTTTCCTCCCTCTACCACTCCATTTCCACCTCCTCTCCCTTTCTCCCCGTTTCCCCAGTCTTGTTAGCACTGGTCATGCATGCTTGCCTCCCTGATTAACTAACAACCCAAAGGATGTTACACCGAATAGTGTCTGCTCTCCCCGAGAGAGGCATCGACACACAGACGGCTGGCACATCGAAATGAGCTCGAGAGCAGAAAGTGGAAAATGAATAACTGCCGGAAGAAGAAAACCTACTATTTCCAAATTAGTAGCATATATGTAACCGAGAGAAGAATTCTGTGTTTTTGGCCTGATGTATAAAAAAACTGCACAGTGGTTTTTTAATTACTACATGTTTAAATTAGAGCAGCCATGAAGTAAAGTAGAAGCTGAAGTTGGTGATGAAGCTGAGGAGTCTGAAATGCTTCCCAAATGAGTTTCTACACGAACGACACAGACACAGAGAGAGAGGACATCTGTTCTGCCCCCGTATACGGGGATGAGGCCGCCCCCGCGTAAGCATAAGCGTCACAGTGTAATTAAACATGTGACAATATAGTCATTCCACAGTACTTTGCAACAACAAACGGTTCCTTTTGTACTTTGCACCTACAAATTGTGTCTTACCTTTGCTGTTTTTGTAATCAAAAGTTGTCTCTGGTCGCATAAAACCACTAGTAATGGCTACTCCAATGTCTCTGGGTCATGCTAAGTTAATTCCAGCCATTCTCTATTCATTTGCACGGCATGGGGAAGGAATTGCAGTAGGCTTTAGCTTAGGCCTAGCCTTCCATGCGAACACACGGTCTATGTCTCCATCTAGTGATTGAATTGTAGTATTGACACAGATTTACCCAAACGCACTACATTTTAGACGTCCTGGCCTTTCAATAGAGGAGTGAACCGTCCAAATCGACCAACGGGTTCCCGAGATATCGATGCGCGCGACAGTATTGCTCAGGTTAGCTGAAATCACTACGCAGTAGAGCCCACAATAGCAACATTTTACATTCGAAAACAGTACGTTCACGTTCGAAAACATTGTAGGCTACGTTCTTTGACAAAAGTGAAAGTGAAATGAGTTTTACTGTTTGGTACCTGAGAAATTTTAAATGGGACAGATGGTACCCAAATGTACCCAAGTGGCCAATTTTGAGATTACACCCAATTACATGCCTCTACTTAAACCTCTCTAACTTTGCTCTGCTTCACTTTAGTAGTTATCAATCTTGACACAGGCAATGTTCAGATGTTGTTCTATGGTTTGAGGTTTTGGGCTGCAACTGCATAATTCCATGGGGATATTCACTCTAAAAATGTACAGTTTTGTTAGGCGGAAATTAAATCTTTCATTTATGCCGTGTTCCATCTCCATTTACTCTGACCTAGTAACATCTATACTGATGCTTACACCTCTGCAGACATCTCACAAGTGTTACATTTATTATAATACCAAGATTATTCATATAGACCTCGTAGTTGCAGAGATATACTCTTTTCATTTGGGACATGTCATTTTCGAGCAGGGGCCTGAGCCAGAGGCCTAGTGATTATGAGGCATGGCTGTGTGTGTGTGTGTGTGTGTGTGTGTGTGTGTGTGTGTGTGTGTGCACAAAGTGCTTCCTCAGTGAAAGTGTTGATTAACGGTCCAGCTGACTCACTGCCTTGCTTTTGAAGACGGAGGGTCAGATAAACGATTTATTGTACAGTGAGAATTCAGACTCACTAGGACTGATTTTCCCCAGAGAATCAGTAAATATTTTTATAAATAAATTTTCTATTTTCAGCTTGTTTATTGTACTTTTTTTTTTTGCCCTCATCCAGTAAATCATTAGTCCTACATGCAGCTTTTGGTGATTTAAATAAGTGTTTAGTGTATTTCTGAACATACAACAGTTTCAGTATGAGGTATTTTATTTTCCAGCCCAAATCACCATACCTAATCACTACAACAAATTTCCTAGTAATGTTGACTCTTTGTGATAATATCATCCACTATACATTATCATATCTACAGTATTATGAGAAAATGTTACACATGGTTTGAAGTTGCAAAAGGATGACCTGGTTTTCCCTGATCACAGACATACTGTAGTCACAAGTTTAGAATACATCAAATGATAAATGCCTATGATCAATCATCTGTTAATAACTTGGAGTTGTATGTGTTCTTGAAGTGTGCACATTATACTGGATGAAAACCACAAAACTAGGCTAAACCCATGACAGTTTATGGGTCAGTGCTTCTCAGCCAGCAGGTTTCAGCACTGAACTCTTGGAATGTAGATGGTCACACACAGAGGCTTTTAGATCCAAGAGCCAGTTATCATCAAGGTCACAACCCACCACATCACTGGATGTATACCCGTTAACCTTAAATCACAGTGAAGATATCACAGAGTGCATGTAGGTTTGAAGAAAGAAAGAAAAGAGAGACCTTTTGGTTTACTCATCTATCACAAATGATGCCTTTGTTTTTAAAACAGTACTAGCTTGACTCCTCTAACAACTAATCAGTTGGATATTCTGAACAAAGGAGGCGATTAAGTGTCCCTGTGCAAAGTACTAAGCATTAAAAGCTACTCACCAGAGTGGGATTGTGATTGTCCAAGGCAGATCTCTAGAGCAGGGGTGGCCTACTAGTTAGACACGAGAAATAGTCTGTTCAGCTTTTAGGAACGACATCATCAATCAAAGAGTTGAATCCAAAGAGACGATGTCCTGTTCAGGTTTGTTTGCTCCTAATCCTGATCTGAGACAATTGGAGATTACCACGGGACCGCCATCTCATACTGTATGAAGTGATCCAATTGGGATTGAAGTACCTTTATGGAAATGGTCAATAGGGTATGTTCCATTAAGATTAGAAGGGCCACATATATACAGACGAAGAGCCAATCAGTATTACTACATGCAGTAATTTAGTTCACTTAAAATCTGGTTGCAGTTGCCACTATAAAATGTTGGATACGTCTCTACCCTATTAAAGATCTGTGTTCAACCTGTATTTCTCAACACAGGGCCGACCTGTGTGGCACTCTTTTGATACCAGACCTGATGACCCACAAGCCCTCATGTCTACCATTTTTCCACTGAGCTTCCAGCATTATATTCATACACCAGCAAGTCTGTTCATGAGGTGTGTCGTCCAGGCAGGTCGCTCGACATGAGACATATTATAAAAAGCCAGCAGATTTACCAAATGCGATTAGCTCCAACCAGAGTAACAAAAATCCAGATTATCTTTCTTTTATGCTATTAGTTGGTGTCGAAATAGCTTTGTTTCTTGATACTCGGCTGTGTGCTAATTTAGTAAGAAACAACTGTTGTTTTTAGGACTTTTATTTTACCACATGAACCCAGAAAAACAAAGGGTATTTTTTTCTGATAGATCTGAAATCATATTTGTTTTTAGAATATAAAATATGTTCTTCTAATCATTATTCCTCCTAAATAATGGGCTGTAACACGTCTTTGTCTGGCCCTGTGGTCCTGTGGTCTCCATGGGCATATGTGACATATCTCAAATCATATCAGAACCATCTTGAAAAGACGATATCTTAACTGATGAAATGGCCTCAAGCACACAGTTCACACCAAAACTGTAAAGATCCTTCCCTGTGCTTGCATTCTTTACAAGGAGTGTTCTCTCTTGGTAAAAATTGATCTCCATGTGAATAAAACATGGCTTTAGAGCTTGTTACTGATAATTAGCTCATTTCTTACAACTATTCCAATGACACAGCACTGATATCTGCTGCTAGTTATCATTCGTCTTCAGGAAGTTAACTCTTATGAAATTAAAGTGTAGTAATGGAGGCGGCAGGAACCCAGACATCCATGTATAAATAAATGTAAAAATACAAACAAGTGCAGACTCTTTACAGTCTCACGGTGCATTTGTGCTCTTGACTACAGACATGATTAATATGATGTTTTTTAGTGTGTGATTTCAGCTCTCTGGCTCACTTTATGGATCAGCTATGCTAATTTCTTCCACAAAGAACAGAACAATGTTACATGACATTTCTTGCTATCAAATGTTGGCAAGTCTGCCCAGCTAACAGGCAGCTCACAGCTTAATTTGACTCCACTCAAACTGACAAAAGGAAGGATGTTCAAGCATTGTGACAAAGGTACAATAAAGTGAGGAGTCTCCAACTGTCTGATTACCCTGTATTTGGTTCTTGAATTCATGGTAAGAGCAGGCTCACTCAGAGTTTGGCTCAGTTTCTGGACTCTCCAGATGGGTTGGAGGCCTGGTGGAGCTCCAGAGATTCAGCTCACCCTCTGTTTGGGAGAGAGAGTGAGAGTTTGTACGTGAGAGAGAAGACAATCAAGAAAGAGGACGTGTTAGTGAAAAAATAGAGAGAGACTCTGGGTGACGGTCTCCAAGACAGAGCGAGACACAGGGACAGCATATGTGTGTGAGTGTGTGTGGGCAGTCATGTGTTACACACCCAGCCTGACTAGTACCATCTGCCTTGTATCAGGGGTCTGTCTGGGACTGCCCTCTCCTCTCCACTCTCCTTAATTCCTCCTTTTCACCTTCTCTCCATTGTTCAACAACATTGCTCCCTTCTTCTCTCTATTGTGCTTCCCTTTTAATGTAATTGTAGTTCAGGCTGAAGCTGCTCTTTTCACATTAGGGATAGAAATGAAAAGTTATTTGTAACTTATGTTTAAATATTCTTTTGGGGCAAAATGCAACGTCACTCCATATCTGCCACTGTGGCGCAGTGAGCTCTAACCAGAATAAATGAAAGACAAAGCAGTCAAAAAGACCACCGCTAAAAGATGTGACAAGAGACGCTGAGATAGGGAGGATAGGGAAAGAAAGAAAGAGATATGTGTCAAAGGAAAGCAGAATCTGAGAGTCGGAGAGAAAAATGGAAGCCAGGAGAAAAGATTGGGAAGGCGACAAAGACAAAGAATGAAGAGGGGAGAAACAGAGAAGGAAGATGAAAGCTCTGTAGTTCAAACCAACTCCCAGCTTGGCCTCAAATCTCCTGTTACCATGGTGATTTAACTGCCGATATGCTATCCCCTGAGACTCTGTCCTGAAAACACAGGGGGAGAGAGGGAAAGAGAGAGTGTAACACAAGGACAGGCAGAAGGGCAAAATAGCACAGGTGTGCTAGACAGGGGCTGCACTGCAATGAATGCACAATACCCTCTAAAACATTTAATTATGCCAAACTTTCAAAATGTTCAGGTTATGTTATGTTAACACATTTTATAGGTTAACATCAGATGATGTGCACCCATGCAGATGGACACACATGCATTGTTTGTTTTCATTAGCCTACAGGGATCATGCACTTACCTCAGTCTATATAGAACATCTAAAAGAATCTAAAACCTGACTTCAAATGAAAACACAAACTTGTGCAAAATTTAAAGCTGTACTAATCAGTATTTTTACTATGTGTAATGTGTCGCTCCTATGAACCTACACCCAACTCCACAGTTCTCCTCAGCTCTATGGAGTGTTTTAGCGTCTTTCAGCTCATTGTTTTGGTTTTCCGGCCCGCAACTTTACAGTTTCGGTTCACCGCTGTCATCAGCCTTATTTACAGACACAGTGGGCAGCTGTTTTCAACAAAAATACTCAGATAAACTCACTTGCCCAGTGGCGAACAGCAGACAGACAAGATTAGCGGCTAGCAGGTGAATGTAGTGGAGCATTTAGCTGCTAAAGAGCCAGCCTTTTCCCTCAGGAGTTGGTGGAGACCACACTAGAGCTAAACAGAGAGTCTGTCAGGTGGCCAGAAACACAACTTTAAATGAATGCTAATATTGCTTCTTGTATGCTGGATGTGTAAGCAACTGTTTTCTAACACGTTAGCCATATCAACTTAAGATAATAATGTGTCAATGGCGTGTTTAGGGGTTGTTGTGCTGTCCCCAAGTGACCAAAAACTCTAAAAAATTAATGCAGATTTAAATGGCAATCTTGTGTGGTATACATTAAACAACAATTTGATTTTTTGAAACGCTGATGAATGAAGAGGAGGCGTTTCTTATAGTATTTCTCCTCCACACAGTATTTTTACCACAAAAATGATTACCTGCAGAGCTTAAAAGATCTCACTGGTTGTCTTCTATATTTATTGACTGTAGAATACTTTGAGAGTACTGCATTCCTATTTCTAGGCATACAGTGTTACATAAGGTGTGCTACTGATATGAATTATCCTAAAACAAAACAGATATTGCTATTTTATTTATTATTAATATATTTCATCTGTTAACAAAATCACACATTTAACAGTTTTACACCTCAAAATCTCTCTCTATATATGCCTTGTTATGTATACTCACTAATGCTAAGACTGTTTTCTTTTGATACTCTTAAATATTTTTTTGTGTATGTTCTACATTGTCATTGTGTCTATCAGAGACATGTTGCATGCATTCAATACTGTAGCAATAAAGGAACTGAAAATGAAGTTGAAACTCTCAATAATCCTGTAATGTTTCATCATGTAATTATTTTGCATTTTTCTTTATTAACTTGTGTTTTTCTGCGCACAAGATGCATCATGTTTATTATACATGATGCATTGTATGAGCAGATAAACATGAATATGCATCATTAATGCAACTGGGAACATGTGACATTAATACAGCACCTTGTCATCAAGTCACATAACTATACCATAAAACTGACTACTGTAACAAAAACTAATCAATCAGTACTAACTGCTCTCTCTCTCTCTCTCGCTCTCTCTCTCTCTCTCTCTCTCTCTCTCTCTCTCTCTCTCTCTCTCTCTCTCTCCACAGCTGTATCATTCATGAGACACAGCGCGTCAGCCTTTGGATTTGCCGTGAGTTCCACCTCCCTTCCTCCCTCCATTTGCATTGATCAATTAGTCATAACTTTGGTCTCTGTGATTTATTAATGAATCCTGTTACCAAAGTATTATTGGTCCCTTTGTCTCCAAGGTAACAGGGCAGAGAAATGGGACTGGGCAATGTCAAAATGCCCTGTTTTCTGTATTTGCTAAACATATCTGCTGGCTGTCACCAAAATAAAGCTTCTTATTACTTCTTTTCATTAAGAGGAAGTGATTGAGGGTGTAATTAGTTTAAAAAATAAGACTTAATAAGAGTGAAGGGAAAATTAAATAATCCACGCCCTAGGCCAGTGAGGGAAATTCTGATTAGCATAATGTGATTAAAATATTATAAACTATAATCTGCATTGCTAGTTATCTCTTTATTAAAGATTTGATTTTAATAAGCAAGTGCTAGGCTGTCTATGACTGTTTTAATAAAGCAGCAAGAAGACAATACGTTGATATAACACAACGCAAAGGGGTTAGATCACAGCAACTGATCATCGGTAGCTTTAGATACTATGATGTTGAAAGTTGACATTTTTCTTTTAGTTTTTACAGGTACATTATGTGACTTGAAGATTAAATGATAATGATCATGCTATATTTTATGATACAGCTTCAGGGGAGATAGGATTTCTTTAGTCCTCTTTCAGAAGGGATAACTTACGAATGCAGCACAGTCATAAATAATGTGGATGATAATGTTTATCACTTTGATTCCCCCGTGGCAATAAAACATCAACAGTCTCTTGGTCAGGCAATACATTTTAAAGCAGTATTTCTTCACCACCCAGGATTTTAATTTGAGAGAATCTCCACCAGGCTGGTAAAAGTACGTGTGGTATTACAACTATTACAACATAACACTTTTGATACGTTAGAGTGTTGTGGTGCATGTAGTTTTCAGAAGCATTTCAGCAGCGTAGATACAGTATCATGTAACACTACATATCCACTGATATCTTGAAAAATACAATATTTTGTGTGGTGTATCGAACACAAGATGTGTTAACAACTTATCAAGCTGCTATTTGAAACATGCTCTTTCTTTTTCTTTTGTTGTTACAGTGCTGCAGCTATTGTAATAAATTAGATGTAACTAGTGTAACCCTTCCCTCTCTTCCTTTGTTGCTCGGTTTCTGTTTCTGCTGTAGTTTGATGCCACGCTGGACGTCCTGTCATCAGTCATTGTCCTCTGGCGCTACAGCAATGCAGCAGCTGTGCACTCGGCACACAGAGAGTATATGTGAGTAGAAAACAACGTGCTGAGTTTAATTAATGTTTAATGATTAATGCTGAATCTATGTGGTGTGATGCAATTTGGGTCACTCTTCTCCACCTGCATCAAAGCAAGAGAGCTTCTGCATTTCACTTTATATTTTCATCTACAGTATTCATCCATCCATGCCTTTACATTTGTCTTTCCTCTTGTGTTTCTTTTGTCTATGAATCCCTCCCCCCCGCCCCGCTCTTGATTTATTTTGACAAAGATGCAAATTCGACAGCTAAAGAATCAATAGATGCAAGAGGGGAAGAGGTCCTTTATCTGGGCTGGCCTCTTTAGACAGATTATACTAAGCCCAGGAAAAATGAAACTCAGTGCAGGTGTTGTTACCCAAGCCTACCTGAAACCCCAGATGGTACCTGAAGAAAGGAAGAGAGGAGACATAAAATGTCTTAGTTAGTTGTTGGTCCACCAGGAGCCTCCACAACAGCTTCAATGCTCCCTGACATAGGACATCAACTCTCTGAACACTTTTCCTTACAGAGATATTCCCTCATTTGGTCTTTTGATGATGGTGGTGGAGAGTGCTATCTAACACATTGGTCCAAAATCTCCCATAGGTGTTCAATTGGGTGGAGATCTGGTGACTGTAAAGGCCACACCATAATGATTCACATCATTCACACTGTTTTCATCAAATCGTTCAGTGACCTCTCGTTTTTACAGAATGGAAAATTTACTGAATGGGAGTTAAAGTATGGATACAATGGAGAGTTTCTCTTGTACTGTAGTGTGTAAGGGCTTCATTCCCTTGCCTTACAATCCACTCATTTCATGCATGTGTGTGTGTGTGACATGTCTTGATATTCTTCTGACAAAAAAAACATTCTTCATTCTGAGAGCTGAGAAATAGAAAAGGTGAAAAACAAAGTGTTTTTGCAAGGTTGAAGCATTGCATTGCTGTATCTACTTGCCCACGCTCCACATCCATTGTGGTTCCATATTTTTCAACAGAAATAAAAGATCTGTAAAGCCAGTTTCTTGAAATCCCGGTGAAAGAGCATTTCAAGATGTTGGATGGGTGAATAACTTTCAGCTAATGGGATATTGTCATATTATTCGCGTTTTTGCTTGGCTTTGAGGATGTGAAGCCAGATGAAATAATTTTAGAAACTCTATTTCTTCATTTGAGGGTGTGGAGCAATACATTCCTAACTGAGCAAAGTCACTTACTGTATGTCACCATACAGCACTGCTAAACACAAGCCTGTTAATCCACCAGTTTTCAGACCTGCTGCAGTTCATCAAGTGGCTGTCAGGTTGCACGGAGCCTTGTTCGTCTTATAACAGCACCTCTGCTTAGCTCAGAGGTGTTGCAGAGGATAAAAGACCGAGCTGCCACTCTACCATCTATTAATACACACTCTCTCTCTCTCTCTCACACACACACACACACACACACACACACCTGAATGTACAAAAACATTAGCACACACATTTTTTCTACACTTTGCTTCTTATTATAATATGTTGTCAAACACATACAAAACCATGCAACACTCACACACACACACACACACACACACACACACACACACACACACACACACAGTATGTATACACACATACACAACAACAGTGAGACCATGCATTTCATATACACATCCCATTTGCTGTAAACAGACAGAAGCTGGACCATTAAAGTTTGACCAATGCGCTTTGTGCTCATGCTTGTGGAGGAGGGCCGGGTTTCAGACTTCCTGTATGCTGGTCCATGTAAATTAGTTTGTTTTCATGCCCATTTGTTACCATGACGACACTTTTACCTTGCCATATTTTATTTCTGTCATGCCAAACATCTGGCCCATCCCACACGGGATTACAAGACACTGCTATGTTACAAAACACGCTTCTCAATACCGGTAATACACACACAAAAACAAAATAACAATGTAGGAATGAGGCAGAATGAGACTTTCAGGTCACAGTACATGTGACTGAGAGGCAAAAGAGTCAGAGAAATGGTGGGATATTAATACCCATTTTGAATTAGGTTGAGGCAAATGGATAAAGACTGTCTTGGCTGGAGAGTGTATTTAGGCTACATTTGTATTTACTAGCTATTTTTAATTTTATGCCATTGTTTGCTCATTATATTTCTAGCTATGGGATCTGCAGGTAATTTTGAGTACAGCTCCATGGCAGTCTTGTTGATGCACCAGTTTCTTATGAATGCATGCATGTTTTAGCACTTAACATTTCCATTTTATAGCCGGAACTTTTCAAGTGTGTCTTGGAGAGAAGCATTTCTCAAAAATATGCAGACAAATGTGCAGATAAAAGTTGCCTTTCGTCAGTGAATTGTGGCACTTTTATTGTGACCGACCACCATCCAAATCAGTAAAGGATGAACACTTCACTGCACCTGTCAGGCCCTGTGTCTCTGTTCTGTAGGGAGATAGATGGGACACAGATATTGTAATTCAGGCCCAGCAGATGTGTCAGAGGAAGTGAGACTGTAAATGATCAAGCAATGGAGAGGTATTCAATAACCATATTTTATTCCATTGCTGCCAGAGCAAGGGAGTGGGCCTATAGCCCCACCCTCCACAACATTCACCTCATTCTCCTCGAGATTTTTTTAATGAACAAACCCTCAAGCGCTCTGACAGAAGTCGGCAAATTGTTTATTCTGCTAGCGCACAGTGCCCCAAATAGACTGTAAACAGTCTTCTGACATCTGCAAAACACTGTGATTGAGAAATTTGTTTTTGAGATTAGATGTATGTATTGTCACTCTAATAAGGCATAAAGAGGCACATTTTCAGTCTTACAACAGTTACTTCTGTAACATCATGCCTTGTGCCAGACTTCCAGTGTCATGTGGCTAATTTCATCATTAACCTGTGAAATTGACTTCAATCTTTAATGTAATTGAAGGGAATTGATGTATCAACAGGCTTACCACTACACTGCCATATTACTGATGTCATTTTCAAAGGTCTATGGATGCCCTTGGCTGTAATTCAAGCCAGTGGGCTGACTATTCTTTACTTTTTGTTCAACTGTTCCTTTAATATTTCATAGAGGTTTGTAAAATCCTTTTCTAGTTTGCCAGACTGCCAAAGGCCACTGCGAGCATCATTTATAACTGTTTATGTCAGGATGCTTTGAACATTTGTTTGGGTCTTTGCTGCAGCAGGAAAATGATAAATAATCCTGATTCAAATGCAAGAGAAAGACACAAGAACTGGGGGAAAGTGTGGCTGCTCTAGTGTCACCTTCTCTAGGTTATTGCTTTGGTTCAACTTTACGTAACTTCCTCGTGGCAGGTTTAGCAAAGAGATTCCACTCGCTGAAGCTAACTCCTGACACTCAGCTCCCTGTCTGTCTGTTTGTCTGTCTGCAGAGCATGTGTAGTCCTTGGGATTGTGTTCGTTCTCTCCTCCCTGTGCATCCTTGGAAAGGCCATCCATGATCTGGCTACCAGGGTACCCCCGGAAGTGGTAAGACCACATACACACACACACACACACACACACACACACACCTACACACACACACACACACACACACTGTTCAGCCCACTCTTCATAGGAATTTTGTTCATATTGAACAATATTTTAGGAAAAGGGTCCAATGCTGACATAGTGCCAACACAAGAACTGTGTGACATCTGTGTAGTTTGGATAAAAATAAGTGTGGAGGTAATGGGCATGACTTGCTGCAGTAATAATTTGTGTCTTTGTTGGAAATAATTCCCTCTTCACTATTCCCTATATAACAGAAACTCACTAATGTACTCAATAGTGAGCAGTTAATTCAGATTAAGGACACTTACTAATCATGATTTTGCGTCATCACTCACAGCTGTAGTGTTGCAAGACTGTAATGTTCGTATCTATAAAATGAAGCGCATTGCATTGTGGGATTGTCAGCAGAAAGTTTTTTTGTTACATTGTGGGACTTTTTAAGGGCAGTATATAATAATGCATACATTTCTCACTCAGAATTTGGGCACTCAAATAAAATGGCACATATTCATATAGTAAATTAATTTCAGAAACAGCCAAAGACTTTGCAAAATGGTGCCATAGTTACATTCTTCATAGTTCTGGTGATTCTTGGCATTGGTGATGTGGGCGGACTGCTGTCTGATAGAGAGATAGAGAGAGACTTAACTACACCAGGTTAACTGCCTGTGCCCATACTTATATATATGTTAATTAAAGGTGCTCTATATGAGATACTGAACATTAATATAGCAGCAAACAACTACCGGTATTTGCTATGTAAAGATATAGTGGAGTAACGGCGTCCTGACCAGAGAATGACGTCACACTCCCTATGTGTGTGTTGTTCTCTGAGCTTCTCTGTTCTTTGTTTTGGAATCTGGGACGGCCGCGCGTGCATGTTAGTGCATGTGAAGTGTGTTTTACGATCTGCAAGGTAAAATTTGTGTTTTTGTCAATGGTGGCTTTGAGAAGAGCGCTATAACAGCTGTTTCTAGTTAGGGGTCCTCCCCACACAGCCCTCTGCAAAGCCCCGCGATACACAAAAATGTTTTGCTATAGTTGAATATTTACTATTAATATTTATTTATAGACTATCTATAGGCAGTTTTGGTGAGTTTTATTTTGTTTCTTTCGAGTTTGAATTGAGTGTGTTTTACGATCTGCAAGGTAAAATCTGTGTTTTTGTCAATAGAGTCTGGTGGCGTTGAGGTGAGCGATATAACTGCTGTTTCTGGTTAGGGGGAGGTGTGGCCAACCTGCCGATTTGTTTTGGTCTGAGATGCTGGTGCTAGTGCGACATGTAGTGGCAGTGAATATCGTATATAGAGCCTTTAATATTAAATTATTATTTTTAGAAACTTCTTGGTTCATAATCAATTAAACAGGTACTTCAGTGACTCAGTAGTGTCTTTTTAATTATACCCACTCCTCCCTTCTAAATTACCACTTCTTTCAAGCTCCGCATCTGAAGTTTGTAACACAGGCTTTCTGTTATAAATTTTAAACTTTTATAAGTTGATTTGATGACATCATCAGGTTTATTTTTTCAAACTTTGGAAAGCTCTTTGAGAGCCAAAGCAAATCTCATGCTTTCACAGGCTGTGTAGTACTCCTTGTGACAAGTAAACTAAATGTCATGTATAAAATCGGTAGAGTGCTCCTTTAAAGTGTTAAACTAAAATGTGTAAACTGATATCAGACTGTAAATCATGTGTTAAAAAAGGGAAACCTCTGATTTCTGCTCATAATATTATGGCATTGTATTGCAGGGGCAAAGTTTTGTGTTTGGAAGTTTTGATCCTGCTTAGGGCAGTGCTTATTTATTTCTTTATTTATTTAAGTTGCTGTTTAATTCAAGGTTAAAGCATTTTTTTCAAGGATTGCCATTGCCATGACAGTGCAGTTGTTTAAACATTACCTTGGGGTTTGTGAAGACACAACTCATTAGCTGCTGCAATTCCCCCAACTATATAAATAATGTGTTTATGAGTGGCAAACACAGGTGCATGTGTGTGTGTGTGTGTGTCTGTGTGTGAGTTCACGGCACATATCACCCCACACACACATACCGTGCACACATGTTCACATGCAGTCAAACAACACACACACACATTTATACAAACTGGCATAATGAATGAAAATTTACAAGAGCCTGGAGTTCCATATGTGCTCAATTTGAATCAATACATAAACGTACAGTACACGCACACACAGAGCAACACACATGCACACACACCATTCATTGTTGTGAGCGGGGTATCTTTTTATAGCCCTCTGCTGTGGCTCTTCTGACGTCAGACTTTTTATCTCCCTCCACCTGACTTTTGTTCCTTTTTTTCTCATCGACACAGACACGCACACACACTTTCTTTTTAATGTCAACATCACTAACCCCCACCCCCACCACCACCACCACCTCTCTCTGGAGGTGTTAAGACTATGAATAAGGTCCCAAAATAGTCTCATCTTTCTGTTGCTGGGGCACGGCCCAACTCTTCCATCATCCCACTGTTTGGGGTGTGCCCATCGCATCCTTTCCAGTTCTGTGCTTTGAACCCTCCTATTTGGTTTGTAAATGATTTAACCCTCACCATCTGTCCATGTCACTAACCAGTGAAGCTGAGACAGAGCAGAAAGAATAGAGAAGAAGAAATTTTTACACTCCAAAAACACAGTTACTCTTTAAGTTTCCTATTATTTAGTCTCAAAGCTCAAAGATGCACTTCTTGATTTTGTTATAGAGCCCAGCAGTGCTCCCAAATCCCAAAATATCTTCACATTTCACCGTTGATGTATTTAAACTCAACAGCACAGTTCACAGATTTAAAACAGCATAGAGCTGAGAGGAAATTTGAGACTTAAGTGTGCTGTTGGGCCCCTTAACAAAATCAGGAAGTGTATCTTGAAGGTACCCTGTGTTCCGTATATACTTGGGCCCTAACAAATGTTTTGAATGCATTTCCTTCCTCATGAACCAGTTGCAAAGCCGTATTTTCAAACCTGCATTGTTTGCATCAGCTAGCAGTCTTTTTCTTCCTTGTCCTCTCTGGTGTACTCTGTACGTTTCTTGGCGTATTACTACCAACTGTGGATCAGTGGATCGAATGCATGCTAGAACATGTGCTGCGGGTCCTTGTGCATGTGCACGAGATACAAACAAAATGCATACCCACTTATGAAAATATTACTCCATAGTGCCACTAGTGGCCAGAACTCTATATGGTACCTTTTAAAGATGAAGAAAAATCTGCTTCCTTATGGTTTGTAGTAATGCTAATATTCTTTAGCTTATTATTATGCTTCAATGTAGCTATAATTTATCTGTATTTTATATCAAGTTATATTAAGTTTATATTACGTTTTAACATTCTGTTCTATATGCCATGATGATATTAATACATATTTCTGACCATGACTGTTTTAATACTTGTTGTAAAATAGAAACACAGAACGTCATTTTAAACTCATTTTACACAGAAGGTGAAGCAAATTTTCTCCCTGCGATCGCTGGACCGTTTGTGCAGTCTGTGTTTATTCACCCCAAAGAACCAGTGTACCGACTGATGTTTTAGATGTTAGAGCCATACGGATGCACCGCCGGTTGTATGCACAGTCTCTCTCCTTTTTCCTCTTGTCTCTGTACGTTTATGAAGCAGATTCATAAAGCTCGGGATGAGCGTGAATGTAAGTTGAAATAATTTCACCTTGCGAGGACGCATCTTGGCCTCACCTCTGGGAAAATGATCCTCTATTTGCACCCACTTGCGACTTTATATGCATTCGTAATCTTGTCTAAAATTCACCTTGCGTTCTGTCTGAACATGTCTGTAGTCTTGGATTCACCTAGATTTACTCCCAAAGCTTTGCTACTACAGTAAGGTAACTGAATATAATATTAAATGCCAGGTAGCAACAGACCAATTGTTTAGAAAACTGCAACACACATATAGCAAAATGATAACTGCTGCATCCAAAGAGTTTGGACAATACATTCAACAAAGTGAGAAACAACAGATTAAGAGTAGATACAAGTAGAGTGAGGAGAAAACAGGAAAACAGAGAGTGTTGGCATTCATGTGGATATAATGAGATTTACGGGAAGGATAAATATGCAGAGCTCTGATTTGAGAATGTATTAGACAAACCAAGTGTGTGTGTGTGTTCTCGAGCATTTTTAAGTGCATTTTCAAGTGCATTGAAGCTCCTTTGACCACAAATCAAAGAGATAAAGCCAAGAGACTGAAGCTAGTAGAGAAGCAGGTTGAGGGCAGCAGCTATTCTGCAGACTGTGTTTGATGCTCCAGTGCCATTATGTTAATAGAAACTGGGTGTTAGGTCTCGGAGGAGCTTCCTGACACCAGCAAGAGCCTATTACCACCGTCTCTCTCTCTCTCTTTTCTTCACCATCTCGCTCCCTTATTTGCACCTTCTCTTTCAGTCTGGGTTCCAAAGCCTCTCTGTCGTACCTAGCTCTGCTGCTTTTTTATTTTTAAATAAAATTGATGTTTTTCTGCACAGAAACATACAGTAGGTATGTACCTTTGGCCTCCATTCAGTGTTGTGAAAGAACAAGACAACTGCAGACTCTGTACAGCCCTGTGGTGGAACATTCTTGGCGTGTAATCTACATCTAATTGGTTATCAGTTTGTTTAAGAGTGATTTCCGCCATCTGGTTCTGTCTTTTTATGTAAATTACTTTCACTTGGCTTGGCTGAATTTGTAGATGCAGGCGTTTAAAGGACAGGCTCATCTCATTCTCTGTCTCATTTGTCCAGTCTCTCTCTACTTTCTTCCCTCGCTACCTCATTCATTATCTTTTGCCACTCTCTCTCCGCCCCATCCCTTCACATCCTATCTCTTTCACTGTTTCCCTCGCCCCTTTTTCATCACTATACTCAGCCTCTTTCTCTAACCTCACCCTACAAGCTCACCTAGTCTGTCTCCCTCCATTACCATGTCCGTCTTCACAGCTTTATTGTTTTCGGACTCTTATTTTTGTCATTTGTTGCCTCTCTTTCTCTGTATCCACCTTTGAGCTGTTTTTTGGCAGAAACAGGCTTGTTCACTGAAGTCTTTATCAAACAGCAGTCAGAGGTGATTTGTCCTACCAGCAGTGATCTGTTTATGTGCCCTGTTTGTACGTGTCTGCAGGGCAGCGTGTGTGACTGAGAGAGCCGGATAGAAATTATGAAAAGAAAACGAAAATGGAACGTTTAAGAGGGAAAGTGGAATCTGCAGCCGGAGTATGATGTCCTCTGTTGATGGTGTCATGTGCAAACATGGCTTCTTCTGCAGAGAGATCTTCCTGTTCACATGTAAATGTAACTGCCAGAGGAAAACAGCAGCAATACAGTGTGAATAGTATGGTAAAATGTTGCTACCTTGAAGCACAGGGCTGTATCACATTCAGTGGACAGAGGGTGAGGAAAATCAGGAATCCTGATTCGGATCACGTCCTGGGTTCGCTGCTCTCATGGCAGGCTGTCTGTGTCTAGTGCCTGATTAAACACAGAGAGCTGAGATTGGTTCTCCCTGTCTGTGTGCTGGACGGAGAGTGGGCAACACACACTGATGCAACAAATACGTACATACAGTAAGTAAGTGTGTAGCGCCTTTAAATAAATATATACATAAATACATACCATTATTAGGTCTGATGTTAGTGATTCATGTCTACAACTTTACTATTCAGTCCAACAGATGGCAGCAATGTGACATGTAGGAGAGAGGCCAAGAAGAATACTGGCAGGTTAAGCTAAAATTAGCACTCATTGTAAAAACTTTCTGCAAAGAGGACATTGAAAGAGAAGTTCAAATAAAGAAGAAAAAAACTTAACTTACATTTGTGTTTTTGCTTTTCCGATTTGTTTAATGTGTATGTAAATCCCAACAGATGTACAGGAGTCAAAGACAACAATAGGCCTTTTTGACAGCAGACATTTTGACATGTCACAGCAGGAAAAGCACAGGTGTAAAAATTAAAATGAATGATGGCTGAATTCTATTTAGGTGCTTCAGTTTCAGGGTCCTGATATTGTTCACGCTGGCTCACTGTCTCACTGTCATGACTTACTGGGACACTTGAATAGAACTGAGCCCTCGTTAATGTTATTAGTAACACCTGTGCTTTTCCTACTATGAGTCAGTCACAATGTCTGATGTGAAAAAAGGCCTATTACATCTGTTTGTGTAAGTAGAGGCCCACACTATCCACCACTGCTATGTATGCTGCTATATTTGATCCAAATATGTTGGAAACAGCCCTGACCAAAAGTCTAGTGAAGAAAGGTGTCAAAAACAATAGAGCTGGATTTTTCTCACAGCCTCTTATTGTCCCAGTTTCTCCTTTCTTTCCCTCTCCTCCTTGTGTCTGTCTCTCTCCCCCCTGTTGGGCCAATTAAATGTGATAGAGAGACACTCTGGGGTCAAGTGTTGGTTTTTGCTGAGTCTGTTTGAGACTTAAGTGGAAAACACCAGACCCTCACGTCACTTAGAGACGTCATCTGTATGACCTTGGGTTGATGCACCAAGGCAAGTCTGTATATACATTATTAATGGTTGAGCTGACAAAAGCTTTGTGGGTCATTCTGTCTGACTGATAGTGTTGGAGCTTTTAGTGTCTGCTGTACAGACACTGTGTGTAGCTTTCTCTCAGTTTGTTTGCAGGCTTTATCTTTTCCTCTTTTTATATCATCCAACACACATGGTTTACCACAACGTATTATACAAATAATCTGCTGTTCTATGTTCTCATCCCTGTCTTTCTTTAGGATGACTTCCTCTTCAGCGTGTCTATAGTGAGTGGACTCACGTGTGCTGTGCTGGCTGTGGCCAAGTTCATGCTGGGAAGAGTGCTGACTAGCCGGGCACTTATCACTGACGGTAGGGTACACACACATGCACATAGTTAAATATAAATAAATGAATAGCACACCAATCTAAGAGGTCTTTACAAAGCTTACAAATGTCTACAGAACAGCAAAAGGAAAAAGTATTTGACTCACACAGCACAGATAAATGCCCAGAAAAATGATCTTGTTTTCCACAACTCATTAGGCATTTCTGTAGCCTTTCAGTGCTGATAATCAATGTCTGTGTCTCTGTCCTGCTAATGACAAGTAGTTCAACCAGAACAGTTACAGAACTGACTTGCTTACAATAGCTGTGTTGATTTTGAGGGAGGAAACATGTGGCCTTAAATTAATTAAGTTTAATTAAGTTTGAGAGGAGGTCGTGTTGAATTATACTGTATATAGAGAGAGACAACTACATGATGCTCAACAAGGGAAAAAAAAGAAAATGTAGTTGGAACCATGTGCATTTAATTTCATATTATAGTATATGTAATTAATACAATTCAAATCCAAATGTTTAATTCAAACACTAACTTCTAAATATTTATAGAGTAATACTGAACTTTTTTTTTACAAACAGTGGTAGATTATGTATTCAGATCCTTTACTTAAGTAAAACTAGCAATATATCACAGTATTATCAGCAAAATATACTTGAAAGTAAAAGTACTTCTTATGCAGCAAAATGGGTCCTTTCAAAGTTATAGTAGTATATATTATTATAATCATTAATGTATTTACTTGTCAGAGGCATTTCAGTGTTTTAGCCAGTTCAAATGGAGCTAATATTATTATTTTATATGCTGTTGGATAGTTTAATTTACTCTGTAACATTTTATATGCTCATTATAGGCCTTCAAAGTCTTGATCTGCAAAGTAACTAGAAGCTATAACTGTTAAATAAAGGTGGTGGAGTTAAAAGTACAATATTTCCCTCTGAAATGTAGTGAAGTAGAAGTATTAAGTACATATTATACCATGAAATACCCTTTCCTAACCCTGAAAAGGTAATTGTTAAGGTTAGGGCACACTAACCCCAAACACAACACAAGCGTGACAACCAAAGCGAAACAGAGTCCAAAGCATTAAAACCAAAACCACAAAACAGAGTATGTGTGTGTGTGTGTGTGTGTGTGTGTGTGTGTGTGTGTGTGTGTGTGTGTGTGTGTGTTTTTGTGTGAGAGAAAGTTACTCACACAACTGAACTGAAAGAACTAATAGGTTATGACCCACTGGCTGCTCATAGACACATGCACATGTGAACAAAAGCAGAGCGAGCACACACACACACACACACACACACACACACACACACACACTGCTATCCCTAGGTCTCAGAACGCACAGGGCATCAATCCAATAAACCTGAGGTTGCTGTTCTCAGGGCCTGGATTTATTTCCCACAAGACTATACACTCACTGCAGGCGAGACAATAACCCACTGTGCTAGCATTCACACAAGGAGAAATATAATTATAAATACTGGGGTATATAGGGGTATACAGGGCAACTCAAATACAGGAGATGTAGTCAACCATTATGTAGGCTATAGCCATTTATACATGAAAGTTTCAAAAATGACTCGTGAATGTTTCTCATCTGCCACCTCTGTGTTAAAGGTCTGTTTAAAGGAATCCCACATTTTAGGAAATTAGCTTATTTGCTTTCTTGCCAAGAGTTCCATGAGAGGATCGATTCCATTCTCATGTCTGTACCGTAAATGTGAACCAATACGGCCAGCAGTCGGCTAGCTTAGCTTATAGCACAAAGACTGGAAACAGGGGGAAACAGCTAGCCTGGCTCTGTACAAAGGTAAAAAAAAATGCGCTCATCAGCACCTCTAAAGCTGGATGCCTGGCAACTTCATGTTGATGACAGAACTCCAGGAAGTCACTGCGCTCAGCCAAGAAATAGTCTGGGACATACCCCCCCCATAAAACCATAACTTGCCATTTTTACACTTCAGTTTTTGTTTTGTACAGATTAAACAACTGAGATGTAACATGTTAATTAGTGAGCTTAAGAGGTGCTGGTGGGCAAATTTGGTAACGGACAGAGCCAGGCTAGCTGTTTCCCCCAGTTTCCAGTCTTTGTGCTATAAGCTAAGCTAACTGGCTGCTGGCTATAGCTTCATATTTACTGTACAGAGAGTGGAGTCAATCTTTTCATCTAACTCTCAGCAATAAAGCGAATAAGGGAATTAACCAAAATGTCTAAACTATTCCTTTAACACCCAAAGACTTCTTCCTCAGATAAACAGATTACTATTCATGTTGAAATCTGTGTACCACTTCTGATATCAAGCAAAACTTTTGATGGGTCGTTTATAAGGATTAGCAAATTGTATTTAAGTTCAGGAAACTGAAACTACTCGATTCCTCATACATACAATACATAAACGGAAGTGACATTTGTGTTTGTGTTTTTCAGCGTTTAACTCTCTGGTCGGTGCTGTTATGGGATTTTCCATTCTGATCAGCGCCGAAGTCTTCAAGCACCATACTGACGTCTGGTTTCTGGATGGCACCATCGGTGTTCTCATTGGACTCATCATTCTGGCATATGGCGTCAAGTAAGAGATAAACCAAGAGCAGTCCCCTGTCTACGTTTCTTCTATTGATTTGAAATATTTCATAATTTCTATGTCTGTCTCCACAGACTCCTGAGGGATATGGTGCCCCGTGTCAGACAGACGAGGAACTACGAACGCTTTGAGTGAGAGACCTGTGTGTTGACCAGATGAGCAGGTTCACATGCGCACACACACGCCCACACACACCTGGCTGCCTCCTGCCCTCCGCCCTCTTCTCTCTGTCTTTCATACACACTTAAATACATATTTCCCCTGCACATGCAGTACATACAGACTCTACACACCCATGTTCTCATACATACGAATATTATATACACACATGCTGTATATACTGTACACAGTACATTCATACATTAACAAACACACATGCATGCACACACAAACACAGACGTCTGAGAGACTTTGAGGGGAAAAGGACATGATTGAAGACCACCTCCTGGAAAGAAAACACTTAAATTCTTCTTTTTCTACTCGTCTTCACTGTTTGACCATGAAACCACCAGTTAAAAATACACCTAGAATAAGAAAAAGACCCAAGAACTGAGACTCCTGTCTACCAACTGGAGCTTTGGATTTGATCAACCTAGACGTACTGGTTGCTGCTTAGATGACACAATTACATCATCACAGACTACAGTATATTGAGATGTCCTTGTGGGTACAGCTATTGTCATGGTGGGCATACTGGGGATCAAAATGTATCAAATGAGGCCTACACAAAAGATACAGCATGTTTTCTCATGCCATTTACTTGAGAACACATATAAAATTAGCTTTTTAAGAAGTTTTGTCTCCCTATTGTATCTTAATTAAGAATACAAACTCCACGTTGAGCTGAGGGCTGCCCCCAAATTTTAGTTAGTTTTTTTTTATAGTTATGATTATAGTACAGGTCTTCCTTTCCTAAAACAGGCAGAGAGGAGTTCCTGTCAAAACCTCACCAGCCACAGCAGCAGCCACTATACATCCTAATTTGTTGCCGAGAGAGGAAGAGAGGGCGTGGAAAGCAGAGAAAACAGGACTCAGACAGAGAGCATATAAGCAGTACAGAGTCAGCAGACACTGCTTTCTCCAAATGGTGAAAAGCATCAGCGAGCAGGGTGAGGTCAGCCTCCGTCTAGAAACTCTACAACAAAAAGCAAACAGCAGTAAAAAGGACAGGAGACACTAAGGACAAGCATTTGCCATGCAATGACTGTAAAGTGCACAAGTCATTTGACCAGTTTATATTACATTGCATAGCGTACTGTACTGTATGTAATGCATCCAAGCACAAATTAGCAACCTTTCCTTCATGCACTGGTGTTTGTTGCTGACAGTTTAGTGGCCATTTTAACACAATGGGTAATTAAAAAGTAAGAAATGATTTGAGGGTATTTAGCCTGTTTTGTCTTAACTGCTGTATGTTTCATTGCCATATATTGTACATATATTTTGATTTGTTTACAAACACACATACCTTAGTCAGTTATCTACTGAAATACATTCAGTTTTTTACTTGAAACTTACTTTGACAAAGTAAAGAATTACCAGGCTACAGCTGACAACTGAAGAATAGTAATAAAACACATGTTTTTATAAGGGTAAGATGGAAAAACAACACATCCGTATTTATCTTGTGTTTTTGTAACACCTTTTCAGACTTAGGTAATTAATAGATGTAAAAGCACTTAATTCTGCCTGTACCATTTCCTATAATCCTGTTATTTATAATTTCCTCTATGGAATGTTGTAATGAATGCAGTTGGGGTATTTGTTTATGAATATTATTTTATTCATATTTTCTTCTTAATTTCCTCGTTTTGACTGCAAAGTTCATATAGAAAGTTGGATAAGACGCAACAAAGCACAATGACAAAGATAAAGCAGCCTGTGGGAGTATCATTTTCACTGCATATCATTTGCAGAGACGGTGTTTTCGTCTGTGTCTGCTTACCTGCTTATTACCCATTTGTTTTGCATGTTCCCACTGTTATCATTCATTAGTATGTGCAATGAACAGAATGTAAATACAAATACACAGTCTGTAAATATGTTTATTACACTGTCTGGGTGCATCAGTAACAAAAAGTCACAAATATAGTCATTGTACTTTATGGCCGACATAATAGGCTTTTAGGAGTAGACAGCATATAGTTCAAGTACAGGATGATCAATGTTGCATATAGTTAAAAATGTTTACTCTATAGTGCTTATACTGTAAATGTTGTTTTACATATTGCTGTAGATTATTGGTGAAATGAAATGACAAGTCTTACTGTAAGTTTTAGCACTGTAAGTGAAAATCTCAGATTGGATGTAGGTGTGATCTGACAGCGCTGTCCAAGGCTCCTTTATCACTTATTAGAAGCTGTCAAAAAGAAAAACTGATTGCCATGCAAACCATTATTTTAAATGTTGAAACGAGACTTACAACTAACCACAGCCACGACTTACATGATGGCACAAATCAGTATTAATTTATTAAACTTAAGTGGGTGTCATAAGTTCAAACATAAAATCACCCAGAATATTTTTAGGGGAACACTGAAGATTTAAACAATAATGAATCATGTGGATTTAATGAAATTGAGAGGAATACCTGTCATCCTCTTGGAGGAACAGATTGATTAATACACATTCATTGAGATGAAACAAATTAGAAACAAATTGATATAAATAATTCATAAATGTTATGCACAAACTATTTGAATGAGCTCACTAGCCATGACCAAAAATCCCACTAACCTAGGCAAGGTGATGTGTGAATTGTACATAACTAGTTTGGGGCCTGGTTTATTCCTGTGAATGTGGATCCAGAGAGCTTGTGAGCCCCCTTGTGGTAGGTGGCCACATGACAAGAGATTTAATTAGTATTCAGCGCACTGGATCCAAGGGAGAGGGTCTAAATTTATCCCAGGCTGAAGACAGTTACAAAGCCTTGGACAGTGATTCTGAAGGGGCCCACAGTACATCCACTCTACACTGTAATTATCAACTCAGAGTCGACATACTGGACAAGGTGCAAAATTATTGGTATTATCTTTAGTTCAATTGTGTGAAGAATAAATATTAGCTATATACTGAAGGCGTGAATCAGCTCACACCACTTCAACTCACCAACAGCACACTGATTTGTAATGCCCCCTCCCCTTTCTCTTATGCATAGAAGACAATCTTTACAATCACTTTAACTAGCAAAGCACAGTGTTTACATGCTAATGAGCACCACATACGGCACAGAACAAATTCATGACAACTCAGTCTTAGTAACGGTATGCTTTACTAGCTCTATGGCTCATATGGTTAACTATATTGTGTTTGGATAAACTGGGAACCATTTTGATCTTGGCAACAAAATCCTTTCTACCTCTCTTCTTTGCACTTTGTTTTATTTTCATGCCACCTCTCTTGTGCACATTCATGCGACAGAAAATTTAGGCCGGGTGCTGTGATTGTGGCCCCGGCTTCCTTACACTCCTTAGTAATGAGTGATTGAAGCTGTTGCACTCACTCTAAATCACTGGGTAAGTGCAACAGCTGAATACCAAAATATATATATATGTTAACTGTAATTCTATGATCACCAGAGTTGCAAGCGCATTTCATTCATCTAAAATGTGATTTTTTTCCCCACTGCCCCATGAAGAGTTTCAACCCTCACACTCCACCTCACTAAAAAACTGCTAGAGGTTTGTGAAGAAATGACCTCTCAACATGTATTACTTGTTTGCACAAACAGAAAACCTCTATTCATTTGACAGGTGGTATGATATTTGAATCCATTTCATTGTTTCATTAAAATAGCTCAGAAACATGTCAAATTCTGCAGCTTGATGAACTGTGCCAAATCACTGAAAACATCTGTCCACTCTATCATTCAATTGTACTTGTATTGATGAACTGACTTATTATTATCGCCCTAGAAGAGGCATCCAACCAATCATTTTATGTAATTTCACAAAATTATGATAGCAATACTAACCACTTCCTTGTTGCTATAGGCTTTGCATGGGCTTGATAAAAACCCTTACAGCCGCTTCAGTGGTTACAAATACATTGCAGCCAAACACACACACACACACAAACGCACACACACAAAACATACATGGAAAGATGTAACTGAATTTCCAATAAATCTGACTATGTAACATTATTAATCTTTGTCTGTTTGTACAGTAATGACAACAGTGGTATTACAGATGATGTAAACACAGTTTATTTATGTAAAAGAACTATGAGGTATCTCTTTGTCAAAGAGCAAAGTTTTATTGATTAATAAAGTTTTATCCTGCTTATTCATCAGCAATGTCAAGACATGGTCTTTTTTTTCTTTTCAAGCACACAACTGTCATGGAAGGCTTTCCTACCACTAAGGTAATGCATAGAATGGGGACACAGATATCTGATATCTGTGTGCCATGTAGCAGTCACTAGCTGTCACATAGTGAGTGTCTATTAACACTAATCACATCCATACTAGCTCCAAGTCATAGAGTCAGTTTATCTGAAAGAATAAATAAGGTATCACATTTGTCAACCTGCTCTGTCTATAAGGAAAAGTAGTAAAAAAAAAAGTAAAAAAAAAAAAAAAAGTTAGGAGGATGAAAAATTACACAAACAAAAGAATTGTAAATAAATATTGGTATAACGTATTTGCACATTACTCAATGGGTTACTCAACTATGTTTCAAAAGTCTTCAAGCAGTAGGCATCATTACTTGTAAGCGTGATCATTCATTTTTCTGACTACCACTGTGAATAAAGTGTTCTTTGTGCACTAATGGTCGAATAGTTTGACAGTTTTTGCTGAGAGCTAGATGAGAAGGTTGATACCACTCTCATGTTTGTACGTTGGCTAAATATGAACCTACAGCCAGCAGCCGGTTAGCTTAGCTTAGCACAAAGACTAGAATCATACCTGAGAAAACCCAAGAGCTCAGGGAGGATCGGTCCTGTTTCTCCTCCTCCCTCCCTAATGTGTTCATTTTGTCTACTACTTCCCTTGTCAGCGGTGCTCTTGTAAATGCAAAGCTGGTTTACGGCCAACTGTCAAATAAATAGTCAACCTGAAGGAAACCCTGTAATAACATCATTGCTGACCATAAGTGGTTCTATGCCAACCATGGCAGGTTGTGCAAACTGCATTTGGGAATAAAGTTACTGTGTATCTTCAGTCAAATACATTTGAACACAATATGAAACTGTAGTCCAATTGGCCCTTTTGTATCAAACAGTGGTGTTGCACTATCCTGGCAACATGTGATGTCATGACACCTGTGTATTTTTTAACACTATGGCTGTATTCGAAACTACCTACTATACTAGCAGTATGTACTGATTTGGCCAAAATGTAGCATGTAGTATGTAATATGCAAACAAAAGCAAGATCTGCAGTATGCCAAAAATACCTGTATGTCGTACTAATTCTGAAAAAATCTCCAGTATGAATCAGACCAGTCTACCTCGCCTACAGTTTCCCACAATGCAACGCTCTAGCAGTGGTGTACCATTAATGTAACGTAAACTTTCACTTATTTCACCTCAGCAGTGCACTAAAATCTGTTTCTTAACAAATTTGAGGCGAGACATAAGCAATCCAGTTGCTGAATCTTCACTCAGATCTACAAGGCCTAATTGAAAAGTTTGTTCCGACTTTCGTAAGGCAAGGACACTACTGATCCGACCGCTAGCCTATTAGCTTAGTACTATAATTTCCCATAGAAGTTAGCGAGTTAGCTAACATTAGCTTGCAGTTTACTGCATACAGCCTGTGGTAGCAACAAATGCTGTTTAATAAACTGAAGAGGGAGGTCTGAGGTGCTGCACTTGGACCCTTTTTTTGCCATTAGCCGTGCTATTGTTTACTTTCACTTTCCAAAACCAGCTAAGCCTGTCCTAGTATACTGCAAAATAAATTGATTTGGCAGTTTCATACAGCATACTACTATGAAAAGCAGCATGCAGTATGTACTACATACTGCATGCATGCAGAAACCTCACCTAAAGTCAATGAGGGATCAGTTTGTGAGTCTGGACATTCAGATAAAATCCACATAAATACTTTCAAATATACATTTCTTGCACAAATGTGCAAACTCCACCTGATAAAAAGCCCAAGAATCAAACCATGAGACAGATGGAAATGGCTGTGTTGAGTCACAGGGTGTTGATTCCAGAATTGACCTTCGTGTGCAGAGTAAGTACATAGGTTTTTGTTTTCTATCCAGCAGTTAGACACATGCCTTGCATAAGGCTATCTGGTCCTTAATGTAGTCTCTGCAGGGACAGATGCGAATCAAGGACTGGTCTGATCTCACACAGCTGAAGAGCAGGGGGTCAGACTGGAACAGACAGTGTTTACTACTACTGTTGTAGGCTGGAAGCACCAGGTGACGGTCAGAAAGCTCTGATGTTTGACAATCTACGCTGTAGCTGGAAAACAAAACAAAAAGGGGAAGAAATCAGCAGCAGCTGTGTATCAAATCATAGAGTCATAAAGCATGTAATTTAAATGGTGATGGAAGATTTCAAGTATACAATCAGAGTTGGAAGTGGACGTGAATGCACTCCATACTACAGGGACTCTCGCTCAGAATTAAGCCTGTAAGACTGCACTAACGTACAGGTTGTGTACCATCTTCAGCAAGCTACACCATTCAAATGATTATGTTTACATATTAGGTATGGGTGGTTGGGATTGAGGCCAATGGGGTTAGGTTCTGTAAACACTAGCGATCGGGACCTGTACAAAGCTGTAAAGGAGAATCTGCCTGAAAGGCTGAGCTCAGGGGCAAAGCACCAGTGTCTTTTTTTTTTACCAACTAGCTAAAAAGAGTTTTTGTTCATGTTCTCTTAGCTGTTCTTCCTCTCTTTAAGCCTGACACCAGATGAAATTGGCAAAATTGGCTCAATGTCACTGAGTGGTGGTGAAAAGGCTTCCTGCGTAGACTGCTAGAGCTTAGATATATTTCACGGTGACTTTGAACTTGAACACAGAATATTTGAGTTTCCAACCAAAAAAGACCCCAAATGACTCAAGAGCAATTTAATTTGAAAATCAGTCTGATTTGTATGTGTTGGCTGGTTTCAAAAAGTGCCAACCTTTTATGAACTTAAAAAATACAGCCAAAAAATATGCAAGTGAATATCTGACTTTAATTAACGTAATCGTAAATGTCGGCTAGAAAATTTGTTTATACATATGTGGTGAATTTTCAAAAAGGCAGATAAACAGAATGGATTTAGGCTTACATTTTAAATTTTGCTAAACCTCTTCTGATTATTGTAACTGTTTAGTAGATGTTTAAGATTTATAGGTCTGCGATGGTGTGCTGCTTCATTTAGATTAAGAATGGTCAAAAAGCTGACCTGAGCATAGAGCAGATATCCTACTCTGAGATTATCTACAAAACACAGACAGCTCTTCAAAGATACTATGGTAAGACACATTTATTTATAGTTGAATTACCTTCATAAAAAAAACATGAAAGTAAATTAGGATTTATGGGACTGGATTCATGTGTATGCAATGTATCATGTGTGTATTTACTTGGCAAGATTCTTGGTGTTGTTAAGACGTGGGAAAAATGCAGGTTCACAGATCAGCCCCGCCCTCTGGCATGCCTGTTTACAGGAAGTGCCCGCCTCTGCTTTCACAACCTGGAGCGCGCTCAGTGGGGGCCAGCTCCCCGTACTGTAGCAGAAGTCCTGAGGCAAAAATGACAACACGATGACGAGAGAGGAGAAGAAAAGAGTCTTTTTATAATAACAAAACTGATCCTTTACACAACCCCGCCCAACCAACATTCCTCCAACCTGTTTTTCAATCAGGATGCTGACCCTCTGGAGCATCCCTTCACAGCTAAACTCATAGGGAAGGTAGGGCTCAATCTGAAATGTAAATGCAAAAACTACAATTATAAATATATATTATATGGAGAAACATTGCAGTTCTGTATTCATCAAGCTGAGCTTCCTCTGTATTTCCACTGTGCTCTTTGGGAAATAGGTAGACCTGACACCATATTTAGAAGGTACTTACTCTCTGATTGAGGATAGAAGTGAGAGCTCTCTCCACATCTGTGGAGTTGTGCATATCTACCATCCATACGTAGGGCTCTCCTATGGCCTCAGCATAAGGATGCTGGGATGTCACCTGCAACACGAACATACCAACAGTGACACTGAACGTGATACAGTATACCAGCTATTTATTTCTATCGTCATAAAAACATGCATCATTTCTTTTATTTGGTAAAGACAGTAGATTGATTTCACCGTTGAATGAACTAGCACATTACTTCATTTATTGCAGTTCATTTGATTGAGATAGGTTTGTTTATCAGATCAGAGTAGGTGCCTCAGTTTTGAATAGGACCGCTGACCTCTCTGATGTTGGGCTTTCCCTTGAAGAACTCTGAGTTCAGGCTGCTCTGCGGAGGGTTTAACCTGGGGTTCAGGAAAGCACAGCCATTGGCTATGGCCTCCAGTGCAGCGGGGCCTTCATATGGGAAAGACAGTCCCACAAAAACCTACAGCAGACCACAGATAAAAAACACTTTAGAATTTCCTAACAGTGATAAGCACACGTGATGATGTATACGGTAACCACATGCACTTCCTTACTGTCACCACATGGTGCCAGCAAACACCAGGACAATAAATGAATTCAGCTCTGCTCCTCCAGACCAAACATTAACATGACATGCTGAATAACAGGGAAAAGTCTATAAAATGATGCATCTGTAATTTTCTTGTATATGCAAAATGCAGACATAAAGAATTCAGTGTGAAGCTGCTTACATAGTGTTTGAAGCATATAGAGAATATGTGATATTGTTGAACAGTGAAAAACTATTTTATCTGCCTTCAAAGCTGTGTTCTGTTTGGGGTCTCAGAGACCTCAATACAAAGTAAGTAAGTCTATTTAGATTCATTGCTTATTTATTTGGATCCCCGTTATTTGTCACCAGTGCAACAGCAGCTCTTCCTGTGATCCACATGGGAATAAATACTACAGCAACTTCCTGTTATTATGTAAATCCAACAAATGTGAAAGTAACAGTACACACACATGCTTTTACACACTGTACATAATTATATACAAATACATGCACACAAAACATGTAATCAAATACAATAAAACAAGATACAGTACTCATTTGTTATATGATCAGCAGTGCTGCAGCATACACACTGTAATAAACACACTGACTACAAACACAAAATAGACCAATATAGACCAAGAATATAAAAAAATATTAGGAGAAATAAAATGGTTTCTTTTGCAGTCATTATCATTATTATTATTATTATTATTATTATTATTATTATTATTTGTACACATGCAGCAGTGGGCTTTAAAATGAGGTAGTAAAGCCAAAGTCAACAAAACACAAGGGTAAATTATAGCGATGTATGTGGAATATGAGGGTTTGTGTGAACTGATTGTGAAGTGACTGATCGAACCCTTTGATCCCACACACACTCACCTTGCTCTGTCTCAACAGGGTCTGTACCTCAGTGCCTTTGACAATGCCGTGGTTTTTCACATAGCTTGGAATCAAGGCACCGTTATCAACCGTCCCATGGATCTCCAAGTACTTGTGGATAATGTCCAGATAAGCCCCTTTACCCTGCAGTGTGACAGCAGAGGAAGCAAAGGCTGACTTGCTGGAAAATCAATGGACATGGCAACAAATTACACCTCACCCTTGACAAGTGTGTATTTTATGGGGACGTCTGAGTGTAAAGGTGGGAACCAACAGACTACTAAACACCCACAGGGTAAAATGAGGTGACAAAAGTACCTCTAAATTAATATTGGTGTCTGAGGAAATAAATATTTCATAGCATACTTCCAAGAATTATGGCAAACTGCTTTTTCGATCCATTACAATGTCTGTCCATTGTTACCTTCCAAAACGAGGCTCTCTTGCCGTACACAAGAGCCTGGTTTTGTCTTCTGGTAGACTTGAGCTGCTGAGTTTCTTCAGAGCGCAGCTGGTGCTGCACCACAAAGCCCAGGAATGTGTTGTCCGGTGTATGAGCTGCTCACAGTAAGAGAAAACACATTAACTAAGATAGGTACAAAAAAGAAATTAAACTTTTAAAGTGCATTTAAAAGTTGTGATATCATTGCCAAGAGTGTTATTAATCAGCTGTTGGGAACAAAAAAGAAACAGAAACATACGGAACATGGTGTAGAACTGCATTGGGGTCATGTTGAGGCTGCCAAATGGACCCTTAAGGTTGTGCTCTTTGGCCCAAGCTGCGTGATTGAAGTCTGGCTCGGTTCCAAAAGAGTCCAACACACGAATCACACACCTGATTGACAGACACACAGTTACACTCACAAACACATTAATACACACATCATACATTTATTTTTTGGTAGCGAAATGCACACACTCACATGCTATAACTAAAAACCCAAAATGTCAATCAAAAACCAAGCCCACTGACTAACTGATAAAATTTCACAGCAGGCCAAGCCTACAAGGTGAGGGCCATGACCTCCATCAGTTAGTCATTGGGCATGGTTTTTGATTGACATTTTGGGCGGAAGTAACACTAATTGCTTGCTGTTAAATGTCAGTTGGGTATTGTGAATGATGAATGGTAGTCAAATAAAATATCAGTCAATTTTATGAAATCAATTGATAATTTATCACTCTAGGTTGGTGCTTGTGTGAATCATTACTGTAATCCATGCTGGTCTAAAAGGAGGGTGTCGTTCAGCTTAATCGAATGGGGCCTGCTTCAGTTGCTAAAACATCAGTGAATGACATTTAATACTTTAAGGTATACTTTTGATGTGTCATCCCTTTATGAGTCATCAAAATTGTTCACCAATACTGTATGTTTCAGCATTTGAATGTTGAAATGACCTACCCTTGATCACACACATATGTGCACACACTCTCACCCTCAAATATCTAACAAACACTTTAAAATAATGTCCGGACCAGGATCCTGATACTCACTTGTAATTGATCCAAGATCTCTGTAGTGTTGTCTGAATCTGTTTAAGGCCGATAATGTCTGTGTAGACGAGGCTTGCTTCCACTTTTGAATGAAGAAGTGGGCAGCCACCTGTCTTCACCCCTAGAAAACTAGAGAGAGACAAACACAAGAATGGAGACACAGATGTAGAAAAGGGAAAATTGTGAAATGAATGGAAATGTATGTAGGTGTAGGCTACACATCAACTAGCACGATTATAACTTGAAAACAGTTTATCCATGACCATGATCTATGATTTATATGATGCTATTTGTCACCCATATTCATTGTGGTTGGTTGGTGTCAGATTTATTCCCATTCTTTTACCTCTGACACCAGTCACCCCGATAGAAAGCAGCCTGCAACAAAAGGCTCTTTTTGTGTGCATACTCACTCCTTGAGGTCAGGTATGGAGGCAGAAAGGTTAACATAGTGACCCAGGATGTAAAGTGTGGCGATGAGGTCACTCCACTGGACTAGTTCCCCAAGGGGGCCCCCACTGAAGGCAGCCTCTGCTATTTTAAAACCTGATTCATCTGTCAACGCACCAGGATGCACCAGTATCTGGAGGGGGGAGTAGAGGTCCATGGACAAGAGGCAATCTTTTTTATTTTTTGCAAGAATTCAACCAATATTGTTTTTTATGCTAATACAGTACTAATATCTACAGTACCAATTATAATAATAATAATAAATCTTCTTTGAATCCCTCAGTGAGTATTCCACAAATTGAAGGGCTGAGACCACTGTAAAATATTTTTTACCCACTTGTCGCTTCAAGATTTCAAAGTAATGTGGCCATTGTATCTTATCAAAAGCTTTTTGAGATCTAATGACTCATTTCCTACCAAGATAACATTAAGTACCCTTCTAATGTGAGGAAGGTCTGTCTATTTCTAAAAAAAAATCTTTTTTGGTCTATGTGTACTAGTTCTGGTAAAAGTCTTTCCAATCTCTGAGATTCTGATTTTAGCAACTCTTTTCTGAGTTTAAGAAATAATTAGGTCTACATAATAGACTATATATAATTCACTATTATGAAGTTGTTTTCCTGGTTTTATTATCACTGGAATAAGAGGAGGGAGGGAGGCAGCCAGCTCTAGGCCTCATTATGAAACCACCCATGCCACATTGAAAGAAACAGCAGAATCAATACTGCCCTTGAAAATTAAAGCATTGAGGTTTGAAGCCAAATTAAAAAGCTAGCTAAAACCAACTCAGCCCTGTCACCACAGAGTCTGTATCTGTCTGGATATTTGCACTCTGTAGACTGTTGTTTAATTAACATCCTTCTTGGTATGGTAAATATGGTGTGAATGTAATGAAAATTAGCTCTCAGCTAACTCTGGTATCATGGCCTACATCAAATGGCAACATTTACATTTAATATTGCATAAGGTGCTTTACTAGAAATGCATACTGAAGAGTACTGTGTTAGTCTGAGGTGTAATGGTGTCCAAAGTGTGACTTAAAACATACTGATACCTTGTTCTAGATACTAATGATGAGGTCCCTTTAAAAACTTGACCATTTGCTAAACCCTGCCTCCAAACAGTGATTGTCCATGTGGGGTTGCAGGTAACAAATACATGTTCAGGACTTGAAAATCCACTGTGTGGGAGCAAAGGTGCTAGTGTCATATAATTGTAAACTGCATATGTGCCGTGTGAGAACAGAAAGCTTGACAGGCATAGCAACAGTAACTAAGGGGGGCGGGGGTAAATGTCAATTATTCCAAAAAAACAATGGGCAGGGATGTATTACCCATTTAGCTTTCCGCCCTGTCATGTTGTATTTGGCTGAAAGAGAGCGCCCAGCCTGGACCCAAATCTCTTCCATACTGCGGATTCTTTGGTGAATCCAACGGAACTGGACTCTTCTTTCCAGAGATGGATACAGACCTGTTAGGCTTTCCCGTATCACTGCAGGGTCAGACCCTTCCTGGAAAAATGAAGAAAACACAAGGCTTATTCGATATTATTTACCATTTTGTAGATTTGTCTTGGACATCCAAATACTTACTGTTTTAGCACTGATACATTTCATTTTGCTCTTTCCAACTGAGCTGAACAGGACCACTGCCAATGTCACTACTCCCATTTGTGTCAAACATGCCATTTTCCACTCCCTATCCTGATCAGCATTCAGTTTGAAAATGCAAAACAAGAATTTGCTTATTAAAATCTGTTGCTTTTTTTGGACCATGAATGCCATTTACAATACAGGAATTTAAGTGACATCCTAACCATTAGGTTATGTAGGCAACTAATGGAAAAAATGAGCTTGAAGGACAATTATATATAAATATAAGAACTAGAAGAATTCAGATGTGCAGTTTCAGGGTGAGTTCTCCTGCTATAAACAGAAACAAACACTACCCTGGTAAAGCAAGTCTGCAAAGGTTTTGAACACACCTTTTACACACCACACCCCAATACACACCACACATCTCCACAAATAACATGAAGTCTTGCATTCTTTGGCCTTTGCCTTTACCTCAGAGTTTTCCCATTCAGCTTCGGGGATCACTCGGCCTGGAAGTACAGGACACCAGGACTCTATCTGAACACAACACAGACAGGAAGAGGGGGCACTCACACCAGCACAAACACCCACTTACTCATCTTTGTGCATTTCCAAAATTGAGCAATTTAGTGTATGAGGTCTTCACTGGGCAATGTTACTGGGTAAGTGATATGAGAGCTTGAAACCATTTGGGTACCTCACTGAGGTAGATAAGCATGGAGCACAGAGACCCATTCACCCCATAATTGCCGTAGCAAGAGTCAGTCTTCCACATCTGCTTCATCCACTGGAGAACCACAACAAAACACAAGTACATAACGATGATCAACACAATGCTTTGCATGGTCCAAGTGAACCACAAAACTTAACATAAGCTACTGAAGAGCAAGAACAAGTTTAAGAATCCCTGAGGATCTAACACCTCTCCTAAGATTGCTGCTGTATCTCCCATATTTTTACCTCTTTGCATTACATCAAAACTGATCAAGAAACTGATTTGTTTCAAAGTATACTGACAAAATGATAAATCATCAACCACTAAGTGATAAAATATTCTTAGGAATCTTTAGCAATGAGATTTCAATGACAGGTTGCTATTACAGTGATAAAGAAATTTGTTACCTTCAGTTTCCTCTTACAGTCCGGGTATCCATCCATGGGTGGCAGTGGGCAATTTGCATCCTCTTTGATCTCATCATCTATCAAACACACAAACAACAGCACATTTGCATCAGTGTGGATGGTTAATGTCAAAGGTTCCACAGTTGTTTCACACCATTGTGGACTCTAGTCGACAGTGACAGGCATAAAGCAGAGGGTGTACATCAAGACATCAAATATTCTACTAGACTTCTTTCATCGCCAAGGATATGGTACCTTATTTTATTTTGGAAAACCTATGTGTGCTCTAAAACTAACCAAAATGTTTTATTTACTTCTAAATAATGTGTTAAGTGTTTGTTAAGCTAGTTGTTGGAATGTCCAAAACAATTTTTTACCTGTCTTTGTTGAAATCCCATGAAAAGACCAAAACCAATGCACTGTGTGACATGTTCCTTCATTATGATAAACATGGGCACTGTAGTTTATTTTGACTCAGTCCCGCATACACTGTCTTGCTGTCATAAACTCACTAGAGCACAAAATGTGTATTAATCCCCGGCTGAAAATAGTCCCTAACATCAGCACCATTTACGCATTTTTGACAACATTAACTTGTAAAGTTTTGAGAGAGAGACTAATGCATTGCTGATTTTGGACTTTCCATTGGATTTGTCAACAATGAGAAAAAGAAAAACATCATCCTTATCCTTATTATTTTTAGTCTATAAGATACTTTTAGCCAAGGGTTTTGTTCTATAAATTTTTCATATCAACACATGGCTTGTTGGCCCATCTGAATTGATCACTTATGTGCTGATATAACTGTAATTGCTTTACACTATATATACTGTATCGTCATGGTAGAGTTTCTCCGTGTTAAAAACGGGAACTGTGGGAATGCAGTTAAATTTGATCTAAATTTGATCTGGAGTTATTTTACCAGATTTGACTTTCTTCTCTTCTTTCTTGGCCTGTAGCTTTAGGAGTTCCTCCAAGTGAGACACGTTTTGCTGCAGTTGGAGTTTATCAGAACGCAGCTCTTTAATCATCTCATCCCTCATTTGACCTTTCTCTTTCTCTGCCTCCATTTTAATCTGGAGTGCCCGAAATTCTTCTTTGTAGTCCTTCAAAGGAGGCAGGGGAGAGACTGAGAGAGAGAGAGTTTGAAGTGTTAATTTGACAAATGATTCCTCTGCTTTGAACATATCTTCAAGAGGCCTGCATCTGAAAAGAGTTGTTGAAGCAATCAGCCATATACAATTATTATACGCACAACATATTCAGTTATTATCAGGAAAATTTTAGCCTACTGTATTTTAATCAGGTCTAGTGTACTTCACTGAAATGCACTTTTAGATATAATAATTATATGATATTAACTGAGAGCTGTGCTATAAGTATGTATTTCCATAGCAGAAAAAGAACCATCTTGTCTGGAGAGTTTGCTGACTTTCGTCAGAGGATTCCACGATGTTCAGGAGATCATCCACAAACTTGACAACACTCTTCATTATGTCTAGAGATAAGAGAAAAGGTGACGTTATAAAATGAGTTAAAGGAGAGAGAAGACAGGCACAGTTGAGCAGGAAAGTCAGGGAGAATTAAGAGAGAGAAGGAGCAGAGGTTGTGATGTCTATTAACAAGATACCTCTTTAAAAAACAAGACTTAAGGATGCAAAAGACTATTTTGATTCTAATTTTCCATAAAAAGCAGAATGATGTTATTACCACCTCACTTAGGCAAATTCACAGCATTTTACCCACTATTACCTTCATTTCACCCTCCATTTTACACCCCCTATCCATTGTCATGAATAACTCCCATTTGAATGTTCTGTTGTTGGGCTGCCGCTGCATTAACTGAATCAGATGTCCTTAATGCAACCTGTTTCCCTTCATTTCTACAATATGCACTTAAAAAGGAGAAAGCGTAATCATTCTCTATAATGAGCTCCATTGGTAAATGGTGCTAACTTATCTAAATATATGTACTAGAACTGCCCAGGATGAAGAACATGTTTTCAGTTGTTTAATGGCTGAGTGAGGACGAGAGTTGAGATTACTTTCTTACACCAAGAGACAATAAAGTTTTATGGGCTAGTACATTATCTTCTACTCCTGACTCCTCTCGTTATCTCTGTGTTCTCTTCTCACCTTCAGTCCTGCTTGTTTCCATCCACACTTTACCATGTCGCCTCAGTCTGTTGTGACCGGTCACACTGATGCCCTCCTGGTCAGCGTTGCTCTAAAAGCAGTAAAAACAGACACAGCATTACACAACAACATTTCTGTCCGTTCCGAATGTAAGTAGTGAGCTGAATTTAACTAACTGGTGTTTCACAAGACATGATTCATTGTTAGTCTAATATATCAGGGAGTTTCAGTGGCTGTACATTACACAGAGTAAAGAAAAGAGGGTTATTCATCCATTGCACTAATTATGAGTAGCTCAGGATCAAGTAAGTGCTTTACTACACTGTATGTTGGCAATGGGAACATGTTTAGTGAATGAATGAATGAATGAATGAAGATACAGACCAGGATGAAATATGGCAAACTCAGACACCAGATGAAACCAATGCCCAGTAGCAAACACATGGCCCTCCGCAGGGTGTGTGTCAGTTTTCTCATGATTCAAATGGGCTCAGCCTGATGCAATAGAGTTGGATGTCACATTTTAAACACAACAAGGTAATTTTACATTAAATGCAATGTTTCCTTAACACATACAATGCTACAGGTCATGAGGAATAATTCAACACCGTAGATGATGATTGATGTTGTTGATGCTGCTTTTTGTTTAAAATCCCCTATCAACTTACGGCACAAAGATATGAGAAACATAACAAGCTATGATGGTGTAATGATGGTGAAAAACACAACACTAGGAGACTTTTCTCCACTGACTCCACGCTTCATTTAGAGTAACACACAGACATAATTTATATAACTAGGGATTAAACTGCAATAAATTAGTTTCCTTTTTTTTTTTCTAATTTTCTGGTTGCTAGTGCCTTTCTTATTCATTGTAACACATTGACATTGTCTTTCCAGTATCCAATACTTCTAATCTCCATAGTAACAACAAAGAAACCCAAACACTTACCTGTAGAGTGCTTGGCAGCCCTCCAATATAATGAAATGAACACACTAAGTGTGATTATTTTGCAATATATATATATAATCCCATTTCCTTCAGAATAAAATACCTGCCTATAGAGTGTGTACTGACAGGATCTCCCGGTTTCAAAGACTTGGCACACAGGATAGCTTGTGAAGCATATGCACCGTCATGCCTGTGCACCTTGATACAACCAGTCTGCCAACCTCTTTGCCTGCATTTCTGCAGCAAGTCTCATGATAGTAAGCATATCTTTGCAGCCATCCAAATTAGACAGGCTTGTTTTACATTTCTACGGTGATTTAATCTCATGCGGTATGGCCTTGATCAGCTGGGTAAATGAAGGAGCTACTGTGTTTAACTTAATTTATGTTCTCTTGAACTGTACACCATTAAAAGTTTGATTACTTTTTTAATTAATCTGATGTTTAATATATGTTGGTATGCTAAACATTAGCTTAATGTTATAAAATAGCACACCAAATCTTCAATTAAGAAATTCACAATATGCTCTAAATTTCAGCATATTGCTTAAATGCATTTTGAACTGTGAAAATAATCAAATAGTGCAACTCATATATTCTAATTACTGAATACCAAAGCAAGCAATTTTGTACATTTGTTTAATTGCATATTGTATTTTATTTGAATTCTTTAGAATTCATTCATATACATGCCACTGTGCAAATGTCATCAGAGATAAATTTATGAAACAGATTTTCAAACATTTATTTGCCAACATTTCCCACTTTCACTCTGTCACATTTCTACTCCTAAAAGTCTGGGTGTACATTCTCTTCATGAATAAGTCAATAGAAAGTAAAATGGGGACTGTTTCTGTGTATGGGAGGTCTACATGCACTTTACTCAGGGTCCACTAGAGGCCAGTCTTTAGTGTTTGTGACATAGATGGCAATGGTGTAGAAGCACGTGAAAAAGCTTCTTGTTTAAAGTTTGGCATGTGGTCAGTTTACATGTAAATATACATATTGCCACAAAGATGGGTTGACTCATTATGTAAAGATGACAACTTTTGTTTCCCTATTTTATTAATTACATTAAACACTATACAGTTACACCTGGGATTTAGAACTTTCATGGAAACTTTTGGTTTTTAACATCAGCTTGCCCTTTCTCAACATGTGGTTTTCAGTTGCTTGAGGTTAACCTTGTGGGGTTAAAGTAAACACATTAAATACGAGGGTACAGCCAGTTGTATGGAATATATATATATATATACATATCTGGGGCAGAGGGCAGGATGGCATGTCATATCTTTAGCTGTCAGGTTTTTTGTAAGGATGGTGTAATCGTAAAAGGAAATCTTTGCACTCATTAATGACCTCACCTGACCTCACTCCTGGCAGAGTTGGAGATAACCTGGTTGGAATAACCTTTATTACTATAGCTTCGCATTGTATGGCCATTTTCACCAAAGTGTTTCACTTACACTTCCCACTGGCTGAACTCCAGGTTCAAGAGTATCCACATCCATCTATATTTGTTTTTTTTTTTTGTTTTTTTTTTGTATTGCTGTCACTGGTGTCAGAAGTAGGCTACAAAAATGTAGTTCGCCTATTGTCAAGCATAGAGCCACCAGGGAGCAGGGAGCAACAGCAGGAGCAGGTATGGTGTTAGCATGGCTGACATTTGACAAAGATGTCAATTATTTTAAAAGTTCACATGGATTACCCATGAAGTCCAATACATGGTAAATGTTGTTTATCATACTGGTGTGTAGCTTGTTTTTCCATCTATCCACTTCCAGATTCCAGGGAATAGGTGGTTTCTGTAATTAAATGTCAAAATGTTTTAACTCAAGCTTTAGTGACCACTGATCTTGGTTTTATTTAAAATAACTAACACACAGTGTAGAAAAATGCTCAGGGTTCGATATAGCATGAGCAATACAGGTTATTTCCATTAGCCCCAGCATGCTTTATAAAATTTCAGTCACTTCAGAATATTATGACCAACATGATGTGCAAATACAGAATACAGAATCAGGCAGGACGAATGTGTTGAGTAATAGTCAGAAGTCCCTTTAGGTTTGGAACTTAGAAAGAATGTAAAAAGACCGACCTGTTCTAATATTTTACTTAGAAAGTTATTACGAATTCAGTGAGCCTGCTTCTTGGAACAGGCCCTTTATGTAAACATGACGAAACATAAAGCCCTAAAAACAACGCCCTAAAAATACAAACTTCTTTGGCGTAGTTATTCTCTTTGTATAGCTAATCACTGAGACAGACCGGCCTGTTTTCATGTTCTGATAACAAAAGTCACCCTCTTTTGTGGTCCTAAAAAGCCTTTTACAATGCACACTGGTTGCAGGTGCCCGTGGTTGCTGCTGTTCACTCGCGCCCAGCCTAATGGAAATGCATTATTTTATCTCACAGCATACTGAATCACAATAAACAAGACTGTTGGCACAGGGCTTCAGTCATGCATATATAAGTATAATGAAAAGCGGACTGAAAGAAGGGTATTATAAATACACAGATAGAGATGTGTTCAATGACTTCTGTTTTGCTACTGTCTAATAGTGCAGCTGTTTCATGTCATGCAGCATCTCAAGCAAGCTGCATGACATAAAACAGCTTGATAAGGAGGCAAAAACAACAAAGAGTTGTACTTTTAGGCAGCTGTTGGGTGTCAAAATGTGTAATTGTCAGATGTGACGAGTTTAGTTTAGTAGAGATCATGATCTTGAGCGGATGGAGAGGCTTGTATGATACTGAGATCCTTACAAGGAGCAGTAGCTTCCTAGTGAATTATAAGTGAGGCTCAAGTCAAACAATAACTCATTACTGTAATGCATCTTATAAGAAGTAGCCTCTGCACATTTTAGGTTTACCAGTTATTAAAATGTTCATTTTGTTGTTCTTTTTGTACTATTTAGGCCAAGTTTTATTGCACATCATTTACTGAATCTATTTAGCAGAATTTCAGGAGTCTACCTCCCTACCAAAGCCTCCCCACTCTGCAGTCAACAAAAGGAAGAACACAAGCGAGTTTCAAGCCTCGCACACCAATCATTTTCCTAATAAATCGTTTAAATGCATCTTGTTGATGCCGTGGTCCTTGCTAGCGAAAAAATCTTTAAAACTAACTTCAGAACTCATTCTTGCTATTATCATACCTCTTGGATCGACGAGCAACAACAGCCTTGTAAATGGCTGCAGATTGCGGCCAGTAGCACAGCTTTGTTTGCTATTAGGTTGAATTCAGACCTGCTGTGCAATCAATGGCACAATCAAACCGGTGTATCATGGCTTTTAATGCACCAATTGATCTGAGCTAGTTTTACACCGGATAAACCACAGGAGATGTTTTCAATGACATATTCCTCTTTTTCTTGTCTTACACAGCATGCCAGGAAAACCCTCACAACTGCCTCACAGAGAGCAGATAGGTAGAAGTACTTTGTGCAGTACTGAGGGTACAATTTTCACTCTACTAACTCCTGAGGGAAATATCCAGCTATTTAGCTGCTAAATGCTCCACTATGTTCACCAGCTATAGTCACTATCTTAGTTGTTGTGCTGAGCAGGGAGCTTTTTAGAGCTTTTTCTGTGAAAACAGCTCCCTGCTGCATCTGGAAAGGGCACTGATGAAAGCTTTGAGAGTGAGCCAAAACAGCAGGTGGGAAAACCAAAACAATGAGCTGAAAGCTGCTAAAACGCTCCGTAGAGCTGAGAAGAACTGCACAGTCGTGTAATAATTATTTGTGGGTTCATCACTATGAACGACCTTTCACATTAAAGGTTGTCAAAAACGTATTGATTATAGCCAATTTTTAAATCTAGAATGGCATTTTTGTAATGTGTTGCTTCTATCTGCATTGTATCTTTATTTCCACATTATTGTGAATACTTTTGTGGATTTATTGTGTTTTATTTGTATTTAAATTTGTATTCCGCAAGTTATATAACATGCAACTTTCATTAAAAAAATAAAGGGTGACTTAGTTTTAAATGTTTTATCTCACAAAAGAGTAGCCATGGTTTGTTTCTTGAATTGGGATGGCTTTTTCTTTATTGATGTGTCATCATTTAGCATCTCCAAAATAAAGTGTAGTTGTGACTCAACGTGTAAACCAGCACTTAGATTTTTCACAACAAAAAAATGTTCAATTAGTCTTTCTATTGGATATCTGTAAAAATCTATAAATGCTTTTCAATAATGGTGTAAATTGTCAGTAAACCCTAACCTCTAGCTATCTTGCCATCTGGTTGAAGCTCCTCTCTCGGGTTTCCTTTGTTGCAGCTCTGTCTCTGTACACAGATAATGCATTCATTGGTTTTTGAGAGAGCCTGGCTGTTAGGTAAACAATATTCCACTGAACCCAGAACAAGGTGTGTGAGGGAGGCTCATGTCAGACCCACTCACAGTAAAACCAGGATGTCAGCAGGGTGTGTATGAGAACATTGGATGAACCAGTATTACTTTTTCCGCTGCACTAATAGCACCAAGAACTTGAAAAGGGTGATGTGAGACTAACTTTTTAAGCTTTTGAAGTGAAAACCGAAAGAATGTGCTGGACAATTGTGCAGCTGCTGATCCTGATGTCACTCGACTGTCTGTCTCGCGCTGAAGATAAGACCAAGGTTACTGTTTCCTGTCCAGAACAGCAGAAGGTCTTTGGAGGCTCCTGCTATGAGTTTGTGGATCTCCAGCGTACTTTTTTCACTGCCCAGGCTTGGTGTGAGCAGCGTGGTGGTGGACACCTTGCATTTATCCCAGATGAAGAAACTCAACATTTCCTTCAAAGACACTTGGACAGCAAGAAGAATGTGTGGCTTGGAGTAGCACCTTCTGATCTTCCAAACTTGCGATATTCTCCATCTGTTGAAGGTAAGAAGGCCGAAATGTGGAACACAGACCACTGCTGTTCTCTCATGTCGATGCCCATAGGTCTCTATCCACTTTAGACAGATGAGTTTAAATCTACAAATGTGCAACCAAATTCCCATGAGCAAGTCTCTGGCAGAGACTAACATGTAATAAAATAAATGTAATTTAACACTTTCCAAATCTTTGTTAGCAATGCAAGCATGTACTCAGTTGTAAAAATGAACATGCTACCAGGGATAACTTTTTACAGCACAATGGTGCCGTTCTCACCTCCTTGCAGTTCTGGGATGGACTTCAGAAAATGAATTCTATATCTGGAAGGGTGAGAAACATCAGATTAAATACAGCACTTTAAAAAGAGACAGAGAATCAGGAGGTCTATGACCACTGAATTTGAAGGGTTTTTTTTTTTTTGCACTTTTGATTCAATCTGTCAAATGCTGCAACTATACCGTCCCATTGAGGGTAATAGTTAAACAATGGTGATTAATAGTAATAGTCTTGTAAATTATGGTAAATTTGGTGCGAGTGTGTCCAACTTGTTTGGCCTGTGTCTTGAAAAAAAGTTCCTGATATATCATTCTTACTTTCCTCTGTTCAATAATTACAGCCTTTTAACTGGTGTAAAGCCTTTTCTCTCCTTCAGTGGACTGAGAAATCACTTCACACACTACAGATATTGTAGTATATAGACATATATTGTAGATATAAGTGAAAAATCCTTTCAAGAATTAAAGAATAATTTGTAGCTACCAGGTGTCTCTAAAGGTGTTCACAGTTTAGAGTAAGGATATACTGTACTGCCTCTTAATACTTCCATTAACTGAAGTAGAGTTTGAAATAATATTACATTTTAATCTACAGATACAGATCATCAACTAGCACATTATATATGCTATATATATACAGTATATATTGTATATGTATGTACATATTTACACAGCATATTCAACTGCTTGCATTTTATACCAACATAAGTTGTTGGCATCTCCACACTGTGAACTATGCTCCAGTGGTGGTAATGGAAATTGGAATTGCCAGGGAGAAAGTGGTTAGCACGAGTATCCAATTTATATGTAAACATATCCCTTGTTTTCCAACTCTTTTACTTGCTAGTGAGTGTTTACAGCAATAGAACGGTGTATGTGGGCTTGACTCAAAATAACCTACACTGCCAATGTTCATTGTAATGAAGCAAAAACACGTCACCTAATGCAATAATGTGGCTCATATCTATGTTTTTAATAGTTTTTGAACAACAATGGAGGTCTATAGCAGATTCATTTAAACTAATGAATTCTATTTTATTTAATATGTTATATCTTTTGAGTGATGTTGAAGAGTGAAAGGCCAGTAGAATGGCCCTTAAGGGTCAAATGTATACTTGTACTGTCCTTGAAAACTGTAGTAAAAACTGTGTATTCTACCAAATAAACAGAAGAACAAACTCTATTACCACAGGTAAGGGCATTGTACTTACAGACATTTCAGCTCAAACTGATCATATGCTCAGCAGTGGTTTGTTCCATCCTCAGGTCCCCTCTCTTGGCTCGATGGTTCACAAATCACCTATTCAAACTGGGTGAGCAGCCGACAGCCAGGAGCAGCTTGTGGACACATACTGAGAGGCTCGGGCTTCCAATGGAAAGCCACAAGAGACTGCAACCAAAAACTGCATTTTATCTGCCAGTTTGGTATGTATTCTGACTCAAACCATGGGGGGGAAAAAAACAGCATGCTGAATCACTCTATGATGAATTACCACTTTGTATTGCTTTTGTATTCTCCCCAGAGTCTGGGAGATCCACTGTGTGTGCAGGCCGTAACATCACTCTGCAGTGCGGTTCTGGTCAAGTCTTAATGATAGATGGCGGCTTCTACGGTCGTAAGAACATTCATTACTGTCGATCCACGCTCTCCCCACCAACAACACCCACACGACATCAGTGCGGCTGGGTGGATGTTGTAGAAACATTAACAGGTAAAATATGCTCAAATAGTTTTTTTTGTGTGTGTGTGTGTCTGTGTGCAACACAAACATGAATTATTTCCATAACATTTAGTTGTTATGATAATTGATGTTTGAACGCTAATCCAGAGATGTTAACTGATTTGATCTGCACAATAACCACTCTCAGCTTCATAATAGCTCCTCTCATTTAATCTGCTGAACTCAATAGGGGAAAAAAATCAGAACAGGAAAACAAACACTCGTGCTTCATGAAAAGGTTGGATGAAAACCGCGTTGAAATTCAATCCACCTTTTGAAGGAAGTGATTGCCAGCTATCACAAAGCACATAGTGTCTCACTGCAGACCATTATTTGCAAAGAGTGATTGCCCATCAGGACATTTATGGAAGAAAAACCACATAATAATAGCTTAAAAGCGTAATAGCCTTAAAGATACATCAATGATACCCATCCATTTTAGAGTAAATATTGACTCATGCATTTAACTGATGGCAAACGAAGATCATCCATCCGTTCATTTTCCAAACTCAGAGTTTTGGGGCGCTGCAGCCTTTCCCAACATGCACTGGGTAAGAAGGAGGTTACACCCTGGACAAGTCAGAAGTCTATCACAGAGCTAACACACATAGAAAGATAAACACAGTCAAACATGCAGGAAGCCCTCACAGATGTTACGGGTTTAGACTGAAACACTAGGTCCAGACTGGTGAAACACATTTAATTACAGGGGTTACCTGTGCAAAACACATTTATGACAACAGTCAGCAACACTGTTCATATCAGCGTCTGGCACTAACACAACACATACACAAAGTATATAGTCAAGTCAAGTCAATTTTATTTATATAGCCCAATATCACAAATCACAATTTACCTCAAGGAGCTTTACAATCTGTACAACATACAACACCCTCTGTTCTTAGACCCTTTATTCGATTGAGGAAAAACTCCCCCCCAAAATAATCCTTTAATAGGGAAAAAATGGAAGAAACCTCAGGAAGAGCAAAAGAGGAGGGATCCCTCTCCCAGGACGGACAGACATGCAATAGATGTTGTGTGTACAGAATAGATTCACAACAGAAAATCATAGTTTATACAATTATGATGGCAAAATGTAGATTGTAAAACATAAGTGAAGAGGGTGGATCCAGGACAACAGAGCAGCTTCAAGTGTAGCCCACTAAGTAGGATCAGAGCCACACCACCTCCCCTCCACCACAGAGACCTGGAAAGAGGACAGGCCGCACAAACACAGAAGAGGAGGACAACAGCATTCACACAGTGCCATGGATTTTATGAAGGCTGTGGATGGTTTTGCACTAAAACTGTAGGAATAAATGCCTGCTTGTGTGAAGGGGGCTTCTGTGCTTTTAACACATGCAGCCGGTTGGTGCTTTGGGACACACACAGGTCATTATTCAATAACGTTATACCTGTAGAGCTAACTTTGTGTGATCCGTGTTAGTGTTATCACTGCTTCTAGCTGCTGTTTCTCACTGGAATATGCAAGGATATGTGTTGCATACAAATTCACCTCTAAACAGTAATTTTACTGGTTTCCAGGAAGATGCTTTATTTCTAGTGAAATTGTCCGTATATAATAATGTCATTGTGGCTGTGAGTTTTCTACCTCCCTGCTGCGCACACATCCTTGATTGTTTGTAAACGGGAAACCCATTTATAGTTCTGCTCTAAACTTCTCAAAACACTTTACACACTGAGTACAAAAATACAGGAAACATTTACACCTGCACCTGAACTCAATGACATTTTCTCTAGAAAACTTAAGTACAAAATAAATTGAACATACAACAATATAGGCCTACATAGTTTCATATCTGTATGAGGAAAAGTATGTCTCACACAATTCTTTTATTAATTGTTCTACAGGTTGAAAATCCCATATTACACCTTTAACTGCATTTACTGGCTCAGGTAGCCTTGTTACCTGCTTATCTCTGCTAGCTGGGTAATACGATAGAGACAGAGCACATTTAAGTCCCGCCCACACCGGAGGGGAAAACGATTCATCGCTTTCCATTGAATTTGTATTGCGTGAAGGTTCCTCCTTGTCATTTCGGTCTGCTAGCAAACAACAGAAAATGCCTAAAAGCTTCTGTGTGGTGGGATGCACTAACAACAGGGTAAAGCATTTTGTCACTGGTCAGTCAAATATCCAAATGTCAGTTTTAGGCTAACTATATTGCTGTTAGTTAAGCTAAAGTATTTTGACTGTAAGCAACTTGTGTAGTGGAATGTGGCTAAATTAGATAACTATGCAGTATTATGTGCCTTAGCTAATTTAGCTTGAGAAGGGACAGTGAAATTGACCGAGAATATTGAGTTAGTCCTCTCTGGGAGACAGAGGGTGCTACAATAATCCTTTGACATGCTGAAATCTAATGTTTTTAGCTATCTACAGTCATTTTGTTAGCATATTGTGGCACCGATTGTTTTCCCCTCCGGTGGGCGTGGTTTTCAGAGTAAAACACTGTTTATAGGTGACAGTAAAATCCATAAAATACACTAAGCAAACTATGGGGTTGGTCTACATTAACTTAACATTGTATCAGGCTTTACTGACTGACCATGAATAATAACTGTTAGCACTTTTATTAGCCTGTGAATTGCTTATGCTAATTGGTAATTGTTAACACTTATATTAGCCCGCAAACTGCTCGTGCTTCCAACTTTGCATGTAAACTCAACTTCATGATAGTATCTGTGACCCAAACAAATGCTTAGAGTGTATAGCCTACTACTACTATACCGTTACTGTCACCATAACAGTCCCTTTACAGTAGCCTACTCTTACCTGTGCAAAACACATTTATGACAATAATCAGCAGCACTGCTCATACTGTCTGGTGCAAGGTTAAGCTCTGCTATTGCTCTTGACTGTGAACTGGTCCAGTAAATTAAGCCCAGCTTAAACCTGGCTTTAAACACCCTCTGCTGACCTTTTTCATACTAGCACACACACACACACACACACACACTGGCACAAAGAATACTTTAAAACAACAAAATGTCTCTCAATTTTGAAAGGGGAAGGTCTTCTCGAATGCCTTTAGTGTTTTCTAAACCAGTCTTCACACTAAACGGTGATGTTCATCACAGACGCATAGGGCAATTGGTCCATTAACCCCTTATGGGCCACACAGACAACATTGCTGAGAAGGGACACAGCTGGTCAGCCACGTTCAACGGCAGGTCCATCTTGCTGAGTCACCATGCTGCTATCAGCTGATGTTTTATTCAGAAGGTTCACATCATGTGATACTGATGTCATACACATGATTCACATACCAAAGTCCTGACATCATTGAGAGAAATAACATTTAGACATGCAGGCCTGGTTTTATAAAAGTGAAGATGATTTGGTAGCTGCTGCGGCTCAGGTGGTGGTGCAGGTCGTCCAGTACTCACAGGGTCTGTGGGTCCCCGCCTGTCTGCATATTACAGCATCCTTGGGAAAGAAACTGAACGTGAGCAGTCCAGGGCCTGTGTGAGTGTGTATGTGGGTGAATGTGAAGTGCTTTGTTACACAAGAGCAGTCTGATGAATGTTAATGACTTTATGAGTTGTTATCTGTAGGGTCGTTGGTTGAGTAACATATTGTTAAAGCACAAAGCTTTCTCACTGGAACACTAGAACTGCTAAATATGAAGTAGTTGGTAGAACGTTCCACGATGTCATCAGCATTACTGTGTGTTATCAGTAGCTCAGTACGTTCTCCATGTGTTTCCCAGCTCACTGCCACGGCCGCCAGGTCTGCCAGATTGCTGAAGTTGTGGACTCCTTTGGTGAACCCTGTCCTCAGCTGGGGAGCTACCTGTCTTTGGACTACCACTGCAAAGACGGTAGGTCACAGTAGTCATAATCCCAGCTCAATTATATTTCAAGTGGGAATCACACTTGAAACATCCAGTAGAGGACATGCAGGTCTGATTGTTTCCCATCCTACCTTTTACTATACCCACTTACTGAAACCAATAAATGAACCAGCAAAGAGGTACACTTTGATAACTACAGGGAGTAGCTGGCTCCAATAACCACCTTTGGCCTTATAGAGATCCACACAAAAAGTGACAACCCGTCTCTCTGAAAATCCCCACTTATTTTAATGTTTTTGTTGCTGTTACTATATTGATTGTTTTGGATTATTTGATTTGTTATCATTACTATTATTTATGTATTTATTTTTGTTTAAATGTTTGTTATTGTGCCTGAGGACCCCCTTGAAAATGCGATGGTGCATCTCAAGGGGTTGATGATCGTGAGGGAAAGTATACAAAACAAAAATTCCGATCTGACAAAGAGGATGGTGGTTATAATTTATTTATTCAGTCTCTTTATTTCATCATCAAAATCAGCAAAGCAGTCACTTGCACAGCGCAATAGAAAAAGGAAAGAGGGAACTCGTGCAAACTCATGAAGCGGCAAAAGACGAGACTGAGACAGAGAATAACAGATAAATCACACTGATGGTCTCTGATGTTGCCTTGTTGCAGTTGTATTAAATATCCCTGTAGTATCTGTGCCTCTATGCTGAGATGATGAGGATCCATGCTTGTCTGGTTTTATGGAAGCCTAGTTGGTTAAAGGCACTTTGCTACACCCCTGGTCATTTTCTCCCCACAGGGCTCACACTGTCAGTGAGCACTGTGGCTGCTGTTTTTCATGACGTCACCATCAGCTTGAAGTGGCTCTTACATTTGCCCCGGGGAAACCTTAGCTGCAAGCTGAATACCGGAGATGGCCATGTTTTTGATCTGCACAGTCCAGAGGGGTGAGTAGTAGCTTTTAATAACTTTGACTGACTGAGACTGACTATGACTGACTATAGGTGTGTTTCCATCTACCTGTTTTTATGTGCATTGTCAGTTTGCACATAAACGCAGAAACACAATGTGTGGAAACACAGAAAATGTGAAATTGAGAAAATAACCGTGATGATGTCATGATTTGGCTTGAGACTTCAAATTTATAATATAATGTGGTACAAAGTTTAGGGGTAGAGGCTGAAAGACAAGCCAAGGAAGGCCTCACAAAAGACATTACTGCGTTGCATTATGGGAAATGTAGGTCTTTTTTTTTACTTTATGGAGATGCAATACCAAATTGTTGGAATACTCCTTTAACCCCACGTGGATGCTTTAGGGGATAGACAAAATAACATGAACACTCCACAAAGCACTTGGAAAGTAACTAAATTACCATCGCAAATGCTGCCACAAAGTAATAGAAGTGTTTGCCAATATTTACTACTGTACTTACTGTCCATCATATCCTTCTCCTTTACATTATTAAAATGTAGGCATTTACAGGCATTTGTTACAGTCTTATCCAGAGGTCGTATGAACACCAAGCTCATAAGAGTGTTTGTGCCAAATTAAAGGCACAGTCCATGATGAATGCACTATCTCATCTCAGTAGCTACAATAGATTGTATGTTACTACTGTATATGATAACTTAAATAAATGTGTATGAAGTCATGGTGTATAAATACAATACTGATGACAGAGAAATATGACCATAAATCAGAAGCTTTCTAAAACAGTGACGTTACAAATCACATAGAAGAATCCAAGTATGTTAAGCTAACTGTAAAGTACTAAACCCTGTCAGATATGCTCTTAAGTATTTTTTTTTTTCAGCACGCATACTGCTTTTGATTTTTCATGCAGTTCTGCTGAACACATCTGCTGCTTTTACTAAATAAATTAGTCATAATCAGTAACTAAATACATTTCAAGCTTAGGCTTGTTAGGCACATGGAATTGGTTTAAAAAAGCCACTGGAAAGGACTAGTGGACACATTTTCTTCTATTTTAAGATGATGGGCTGAGTGTTTCTCCTCAGATTTCAAATATAGGTAAATATTTGTTGAGCTGAAATTTTACAGATAAACTTCTATTTAATTCATAATAAAAAATAACACTTTCACTGAATGTTGCATCATTCATTCTTTTTGTTTTGCACTGGGGACCAGAAGAAGCACAGTTTTGTTCCTCTGTGTATGCAGATGGATGACAATAAAGTCTCTCTTATCTCTTACCTTTTTTTAGGCTGGAGAGCAGTGTGATGCACAAATATACTCATCCAAGTACATTTGTTGTGGCAGCTGAATGCACCAGCAGTGACATACTCATTACGGCTCAGAACATAATTACCATTCAAGAGCCCATCACAGAGTTTGGCGTCATCAGGTGCTGCGCTGGGAAACTGTCTTTTCATGCAACCAACTGCAAAGCCCTTTATGGAGAGCCGTTTCAAACTCAAATGGAAGTAAAAGCAGGTAAGATGACCATAATATACTGTCCAATTTGATATCTCTGTGGACATTTTTAAAAGAAACCTTAAGACATACAGTATCTTTTTAGCCTGTCTTTTACTTAAGGTGCCTCGTCATTTGTTGCCTTTGTTTTTAAGTCTTGATCATTGGTTTTCATACCAGTTCTATCCCGTGTGTTTACTTATTTTATTGACTTTTATCTATTTAATTATTGTTTTATTGTTGTAATTTTCAGTCTTGCAAAATTCTATTTATTGTTGTAAATTTTACTTCTTTTTTTGTGTGTGTCTGTGCTGTTTTATCCTTGCTCTGTGAAGCACTTTGGGCTGCATGTTTGTAAGAAGGTTTTGTATAAATAAAGCTGAGTTGAGTTGAGAGTTGATATTGCTGCTTGAAAACATCAGGTTTTGGTGTTTTTGGTATTTTATTCATTTTCTGTGTGTGTGTATCCTTTGAATTTAAACTGTTTAAATGTATTTCTTTTTTTCTCTTTTCTTTCTGCAGGTACAAATGTGACCTACAGAATCCAGAGGGATGAAATGTTGTTGTCCGGTTTAGCTGTGGTCAGGGGAAATGTTCCCCAGAACATCACAGTGACTCCAGAAATGGTGAAGCAGCTCGGGCCTGGCTGCCACCAACTGACCCTTTATGCATCTAACATGGTCACGTTCCCTGAATTGTCTGCAGACCTGCAGGTAAGTCAATATTAATCAAGTAAATATGTCATCTTCAATAAGTAAAGCAGGAACAAGTGACATGATGCATCATCCCTTCGTGTTTTTGTTATGGTTGTGATGGTAGGCGTATGAAATATAAGATTTGAAGTGAACATTTTGATCATTTGATTAAAGAGCTGATTGAGGCTGGTTAAGGCCTCTCTAAATTAGAAATTAAATTTAACATTTAATTATAGCACCCCATCACCTAATTAGTGGCATATCTGTAAACACCAGAACACAGCACCCCTCTGAATTCCATAAATCAGCATCCTGTGATGTCACCACTGAGTTTAAAATTTTGATCTCTAGTCTGACGTTAGGCCAATCAATGTTATACATTTAAACACTGGAACATGGTGAGAACATGTAAAATCAATCAAATTCCAAATTTCCTAGAAAGAAGCATGTTTTTTTGTTTGTTTGTTCATGTTTGTTTTTTGATCACTGAATAGAATTAGAAATAGAAATTTATTATGTTGCATCCACGTGGTGTCGGAATAATCGAAAAAATGAGTTCCCAACTGGGAAAATTCACATGAACGCCCCCTCAAGTCAGAACAACAACTAGGAAAGTCTGCGAAAGGTTTTGTACCAGACTGGCCCGACTTGGTGAAAACTGACATCATATACGCAGAAACATGGCGGACAAAAGTAAATGTTTTGTTGATGGTAAGAAACTTTTTATTAAGTCACGTATTGCATATACATTTTTTGCTCACATGTAATTTGTAATATGGTATTAGTTGTAACCGTTAGTTGCTGTCCACATAGAGTGACCCAGATTAGTTAGAAAAGTTATTTATTAGCATCAACCCTGATAACAAGTAAGGTGAAGCAGTATTTTAGTGGTTTTAGGGAATGTACTGGTGCAGCAACAAGTCTGGGACAAAATCACTTTGTAATATAACGCTTCAAACTGTTTCAGCGTACTTGGATAGCAACATGACTCTTCACTGGGATGCTTCAACCCATCACCCATACTCTATACCAAAGAGAAGGGGATCCCTGGAAACAGCTATCAACGTGTTGTTTAAATGCTCTGAGCAATAAAATACAACACATCTTCTTTGTAGCATCCATGTTGTTTCCACATTACGACTTAAAATCTCATGAACACACCAAAGTTGTGAGGACTTCTTCCCAACTCTGGGACCATCTGAAGAGCATGTGAATGCACCACTTCAGCCAAGACATGTTTTGAACAATAAAGAGAATAGAATATAATTGCTCTCCTTCTTCATTCTATCATTTGTCTCATTTTCTTGACTGTCCCAAGGTTTTTCTCATAGCAATGTTACTGTGGAAGGCATCTAAAGCCAAGTCTCAGTTTTAGAATAGCGATAGGAATTTGTATTGACCACATTCATGCTGTTTCAGAAATACAGTATCTTGGAACAAATGAAACTGCCTTGAAGAAAAATATTCATCACATAAATACTAAAGATACCACAAGATTAAATGAACATTAAGGGAACCCTGTGAAGTTTTCTTGTTTCACACCAAAACTCATTTTGTGTATCCTTGAGGCCCAACAAATGTGTTGAATGCATTTCCTTCCTCACAAAACATTTGTTAAGCCAAACTTTGAACATTTTAAAACCTGCTTTGTTTACAACTATGTTTACTAGCTAATGGTCTTCTTCCTCTCTCCCTTTGTTGGCACATTGCTGTGTTTCTTGGCACATTACCAGCCCCTGCCAGTCACAGAAACATTGGCAGGAATGTGTATTGCGTCACCCGTGTGCCTGGTCATGTGTTTCCTTGAGCACATGCCTAGCACCAAAACATAACTCATAAAAACATTGCTCTATAGCACTACTAATTGCAGCCCTGTAAACTAACACACAGGAGGTGTGCTCCATATGTGTCTACACAGGATGTGTTCAGGCGCAGTACTGAGTTGTAGGTCATCCACATTTTAGCAGCAGTCAGAGCCCAATACACAGTCACTGAAGTTACATATGTAAAATGGAAGAAAATAGACTTGAAGTGTAAAAATAGTCTTTGCGACGCATATATGAGAGCATATATCGGCAGTAAAATGCAAGGAGTTACGTGGCCTGTGTAGACATCTGGACCGAAAAATACGGCTGAAACACCTCCCATGTGTAGACACGCCGTACCAAATCAGTGTATTTACCTGTTGTGATATGTGTCATTAACAAGTGATTTGAAAGGGAAATTGACATGTTTTGTAATTCTTCTTATACTGCAGATGTGTGTGTTGGAGAAAGTAGCCGGGCTTCAGGCCTCTGTGTTGACAGAGAGGGATGACTGTCCGGACTCTCCAGATATTACCATTGGTGTTTCCCTCAAACGGGGAGCGCCTGTACTGCTCCTCTTCTCTCTGACTGGAGACAACAGCTCATTCTCTGAGACTAGAGAAATGAATACAAGGAAGGACATTTTTCACATTAGACACCCCATTCAAGGTATGGGAGACATCAGAAACGGGGGCCACATATGAGGCAAAATACCACTGTAATGATTTGTGAAACACTTTCTCATGTTTCAGCTGTGTATATTTGCAGATTTTATTGATAAGAGCTGAAAATGCATGTTTTCATAACTGATTGTTTTGCTACAGGATCTGTACAAGTGAAACTCAGAGCATGGAATGTCTTCTCCTCTTTGGAAGTGGATGTGGATATGTTTGCATCCTGTGGCAAGGATTCACTTGTTGAACTAAATGGTCATAATGACTACTTGTTAAGATCTAACAAGAGTCCGGTAAAGTGTTTTTTTTTTTACATTCAACAGTAGTGGTATTTTATATTTAAGGGGAAGAATACTTGCCCCCTCCAGCTCTCCTAGTTTTGTTCATAGTTTTTTATGTGTTGGCTTTTCCCTCTCGTCTTACAATGTGTACTGCATTTTCATTTTCAGAGAAAGAAACATATTAGAGTGATCAGATCTCCAGTGAATCTCGTTGCGACACCTTCAGATACAGTACCTTCCAAAAATGTTGGCATCATGCTTTCAGTACAGGACCCATCCAAACTAAATGACCCGAGAGAACAATACCAGTGGTCATGCGGTAAGAATTGTGCTTTTTCTACTCTTTTTCACATTATAGATTAAGTATTAAATATTTTGTAAGTTTCATGTTTGTGTATTATTAGTTTCACAAAGTAAGTAAAGGGTTTGCTACCCCCACTATCCCTAGTTAGTGTTGGTATGCTATTTTGAGTAACCAGTTAGCCAAGGTCATCAGCATCAAGGACCAGCTTACTACACAGTGGATGCATGTGCTATTTGTGAATGTGGCCTTTTAAAAAAAATAAAAAATAAAAACAAAAAAACACAACTTGTAACTCCAGAGACTAATATAAATAGTTAATGATGTGCTCCCTGCCCATGAAAGTAAGACTCTGTTATTAGTGTAGGTAGTAAGCTAGTTAGCTGGACATGTTATTGCAGCCTTCAAGCAGATCAACACACTGTTTTAATTCAAAGAACTTTTGCTTTGGTGAGGTAATAAAAAACACACCATTCTCCTTTAAATGTAGAAAGCAGAGTTTCACTCCTATTACAGCTCCATGCATACCGCTTCTGCCTTGTGAAAAAGCTTGACAGGCCTGCCGTGCCCAGATACGGTTGCTTTTTACAATATTGTTAAAGAGATTGTTGTTGTTGACAAAGTATCTGAACACATTAAGATGAGGGGTATGTCAGACCTTTCAAGTTTGCCAAATAAGTAGGGATGTGTCCCTCTCAGACCAACCAATATGGTCCAGTACAAGATACATTACACCTGTGATATGTTTATACTGTATAACCATCAGCATGTTTTACAAACTGAACATTTATGTTTTGCACTGGCATGTCAGTTGTTATTGCAGTAGTATAATGACTTTCCTTGTTGATTCACAGTTAATCCCTGTGGTTGCCAAGGAAATTTCAATGGGCTGACTTACATCATTACACCACCGTGTCTACCACAACCATTTCAATTTAATAATTATCATTTTAATGTGATAAACAAAGGTAATAATAAGGTGGACAACACGGAATCCATATGCATCACCCTAACCCCTCAGACTGACATGCCAACTTGGCTAAGGTACTTGATGTTTTTGAAACTAATCTACTCTGATCGCTAAGAGCACTAAACCTGACATTCTCATCTGTGTTCTTGAGACCTAATCTGACTTTTTTGAATTTTTCATGTGTAACTGTAATTTTCTTACAGCAGAAATCCACCAAAGAGGTGAAGAACCTGAATGAACATTTATGCCACTATTGACGTCAGAATCATTTTAGAACAAAACTGTTGTTTGAAGATTGAGTTTGAAAAAAACATGTCTTGAATTGTGAACAACCCTATTATAAATTACCAAACAAATTAAATTGTTTATTCAGTCATGGGGTATTAATAGGTTGTTGTTTTACATTATACCACCATATGGTTTTACTAGACATTTTTGAGATGTAAACATTCTAGTTGTGTGTTAACCAACTTATCTATGTATTTGTTGTACCATAGTCTCAATTGCACTAAGGGCTGTAACCCAGTGACGAAGAACACGGATGCAAAAATTACAATGGTTTGTACAGGAAATGCTTGTCCACAAGTTGTGTGGAACATTGAGGACCCAGGAGATGATAACAACTGGCCAGTAAGTCTGATAAATTAATTATGAATTGTTTGGAACTAAAAGATAATTAAAAAAAACAATTTGCCATTGACTTAATGAATGTTAATTTATTTACAGAAAGAGATAAAGCACTGCTACACATCAGCAAATCAAAGGCCACTTATAGCGACACAGAATGGTGGGACTGAATACACTGTGAGTTATAGCAGTCTTGCACAAGCCGATGGTGAGGATGTCACTGTGGTGATAACTTCTGGTGCGTACACGTTAGTAAAATAATGTTAAAGCTTCTCTGTGAATTATCTTGCCAATGTCTGTTAATCATTTTTGGGTTCCAGAAGGATAAAGTTTAATATATGCAAGGGAATTAACTCCACACCATTGCAAAACCACCAGTACTATTTCAATTTAAAGGAATGATTTTAATGTTGTAGGTTTTTCACTGTTTTTGACTATTTAATCAAACCTGTTTTTCCAAAATATCACCTTTGGAAATAATAAACATTACGCATTGTTCTTTTCTTTTTTATCCAAAAGGGGATGTCGTACCTCTTTACAAAAAATACATCATAAAGACATCATCATCTACAGAGAACCCAGCTCCTGCCACTGTTACAACAGCAGGAGGTGGATACACTAGAACAACAACCACTGCTGGTCCTGCCACCATATCACCTGGCCATTTCACCACTACCACCGCTATCACCACTATCCGCACTCCTTCGGCTATCCCCACTACTACTGCTATCCCCACTCCCACCGCTATCCCCTTTTCCACCGCTGTCCCCACTCCCACCGCTGTCCCCACTCCCACCGCTGTCCCCATTCCCACCGCTATCCCCTCTCACACTGCTATCCCCACTACCACTGCTATCACCGCTATCCCCTCTCCCACCGCTATCACCGCTTCTGTAGATGATCTTAAGGCTACAGTGGATAATGCTGTGGATCAGCTAAAGAAAAACGGTTCACTGTCAGGATCAAATGTGGGACAAATCTTCAATTCTGTGTCCAGTAACCTGAACTGTCAATCTGATCAATCGAGCAAAGCTGATAGGCAGAAGGTAAATACACTCTCAGGTTGTAATTATGGTTTTTTTAATGTAATTAAAATGGTGTAGACATTGTCTTGGGCTGCAAAAATGTCAGTGCATCTTAACAAGTAGGTGGCACAGTGCCTCAGTGGTTTAGATCCATCCAAGAAAATTCACAAGTTCACTTGCTGATTTGAACTGGTGTACTGGAAACAACATCCCTGGGCCAAATTGTCAAATGCTTTTGGAGGAAATTAATTTCTCCAACACTTAAGTTCATGACAAGAGAGTAGGCTACTGTAAAAACAAATGACTGAATTCCCACCACCATTATGCGAAAACACAGTTGGGTGTCATCGCAAGTACAACACAGACCACACCAATAGTACAATAGTAACAATTACTTCCTAGGCTGCTCGCGCACACACATGCACAGAAATGACAGCTAATCTTTTCAATTTACAACTAAGACAAAGAAAACACCAGACATATTCTGGTGTGGCTGCAATCCTGGGTATGGTTGGCAGATGAACAGGCTTATACTTTCCAACCTACTGGTCAGTACAGCAATGCTTTATGTCCGTAAAGGATTTAGCTACTCCTTAAACAAGCCCTAGCACCACATAAATACAATAAGGAAGAGTGGTAAACAGTGTTGGGCAGTGAAAAATTGCAATATTGTGATTATTTAAGTGTAAGTACTAAGCAGTGCAGTGAATTTGAAATCCAGTAATTAAATTACACTTACTAATCCCAGTAACGCAATTTTAATGCTACAACATTTTGTGATTTTGGATTGTCTGCGGTCTTACCAAGAAGCTGGGTGGAGGGTTGATATCAATATGGTTTCAGTGCATTAGGTGAACAGACTGGTCTGGGACATGTTAGCTTGCCGCAGGAGCTGGAGGTGTGGGTAAGGCGGTTAGTCTTAGACCAAAGGAGGAGAGTTATGCTTTCCAGAAACTCAGAAATGGTTTATTTACATGTTCTTAGCTGGTTAGCTAATGTTAGCCACCGAAGGGGAGACCACTGGAAAGCTGTGTGCAGTCAGCAGGGCTAAGCTAGCTTTTGACAGTCAGTAAATACCTCCAAACTGTAGGCTGAGTGTTTATTAAACCATAATATCTTGTTATCAACTTATTCACATGTTAATAAACACAGAATATGTGACAAATACTGTAACAAGTAAGGTAACTACTTTTGCTGTTTAATGAGTAATAAGTAATGAGTAATGGATTACATTTTCAATTATCTTGCCCAAAACTGATTGTAAAGGCATGTATGATAGGCTACTGTGTCCGCCCCCTTGAGGTTTGGTGTCTTGGTAGCATTCCATCACTCCGGCAGACACCCCTGTTCAAGACTGAGTTAAGTAGGAAGTCCATGCCCTAAGTACAAGCTACAGAGGTGTGCCTTGACATTGGAAACAAAAATCATCTGTGTGCACTTGATTTATCCTTCATTTGGCTAAAAGATATTGTAAAACAAAATAACAAAATAAATCATAACTGCTTTAATGCTTTCGTCTGTTGAAGCTTCGTGAGCTGATGCTGGACATAATGATTGGAGCAGTAAAAGAAATTCCCCCCAACACTCCGGACGAAGTTCAAGTGATAGCCACAGGACTTATTGGTGTCGTCCAGAAAGGCACTGAACTCAGCTCCTCTGCTCAGGTACTGTACAGTGAGTAAAAAATGACATTAAAGGAGGGAGGAATATATCAGTCATCACTGAATAAAATCATAAAGTACTGCTTAGTTCACTGCTTTATGTTAACGAATAGCCATTCGGAAGGCATGACTGCCTTGGCTCATCCATGTAATTTGTATGTGTATTTGAGGCAGGATATTAGAGGTGAGATATCAGGAGTGTGTTACAATGTCCTTGTTAACAAAACAAATCTGTTTTACTTCTGTCATAACACCTCCCAAAAATATGTCTGTGATGATGAAAGTTGATTCCCACCTCCAGGAAGAGGCTTCCTTGTTGTTTGAAAACCTCAGCTCATCTCTCCTCCACATGAATGTGAGCAAAAGTGAAGAAAACAAGAAAGAAATATACACTGCCGCCAGCGCCATTGTGGAAGGAGCAAGCAATATCCTTGACTATTCATCCAATGTGAGTTAAAGCCCATGCTGATGAGATTTACTTCTCTGGGGAAGGTTGGGTGCTGATCAGTGACTGTAACCCTTCAAGAGCACACAGTATGGGTGCAGTTTTGCTCATCCCAGGGGTGTAAACAGACCATATTCTACAGGAATACCTTTGTCTATTACCTTCTATACCTTTCCTTTCTATACCTTTTTAAAATGTTGTCAGGAATGATGAGTTTAGTGAGCAGGAGCATGGCTAGTGATTCATCACCCATCTTCCATCTTGTCTAAATGGCAGTCTAAATTTGCAGATGACTGAAAATATTCAACAACCTCTCCCTTGTCGTAAATTGTGTTATCCTTTGCAGAAGAACATCTCTGATGCACTTCTCTTTGCTCTGAGCAACATACAGAGCGCATTATTATTAACATATAAAGATGCTAACGAAGGGCCAACTATCATCCTACAACCTCATATTGCTGTGTTTGTTAATAGGTAAGTTCCTCTTTAGCCACAAGATGTGACACAGATAGACTTAAAGCAATAGTTTTGGGAAATAAGCATAATTTGTTTCTGGCAGAGAGCTGAATATTTACTGGACAGACATGGACTAGGTGGTTATGAGCTTCTCATGTAATTCTAGGCAAGAAAGTGAGTTATAAGTGTATTTCCTTGTACTGGGAGATTAAAAAAATAGAATGGGGTGCTCTGGCTTCAAATGCACCAGTTGGTTACAGCTTTTACCAAAATAAAATGTACAGTGCCATGAGTGCCTATATTTTCATATGGCTAATGTTATTAACCTAACATTTTGTGTGTGTAGTTTGTCTCTTGTCATATTCCTTTATAACTTCTCACAGTCAATCACAGTTAAACAATCTGCTATTTAATCATGTTAATCTTGTTTGAAATAACTCATAGCTAGTTGGAAGAATATCAAAAACAACATCCCAAATAAATGACACACTCAGATTGTAGAGTAATAGTGCATGTGGCCTGCACATACACTATTGAACTAATTTGGGTCTGTGCTCAAAACATTTAGGGGCAAGAGCTCCAAATATTTAACACTTACACGCCAGTAGGCCTAGTGAAGAACACAAACAAACAAAAAATTTAACTGACTAGTAACTAACTAACTAATATAAGTCTCTCTTTATATCTTTCCCCTCAGAGTGGCAATGGAAAGTGTGCACACAGCGCCTATAAATATTCCCAACTGTTCCTGCGCCGCATTTTCTCTCCCAATGCTACCCTCTAATACATTTTCCTCAGATGAACCAGTGGATATACGAGTAAGTCAGTAGGGGTGCTGACATGTTTAATGTGTGTGTGTGTGTGTTGTGTGTGCTACGGCTGTCCCCAATTGTGGATCTTCAGAGTTGATTCAGAGTCGGCACATCAAAGCGACGCGGTGGGGTGGGGTGTGTTACACAGGATGGTGTGCATGTAAGATCCTATGTTTTTCTCAATTTTTCACAGTGTCTGACTTGTTAATGACAGTTTACACCTACTTTGCTATTTAAATACATTTACAGATGCTGAGTTTAGATCAAAACCCATTTTCCTGGAATGAGAGGGGGGACATCAGTGGCCTAATAGGTTCTCTATCCCTCACAACAAAAGATGGCTCCGGTATCCCTGTGGAGAACTTGAGTGAGGATATAGAGGTCAGTGCAGCAGCAGTGCAGCATCTGAGAACTGTTCTATACTGTGTCCTGTTGAGAGCATGTTTTCTGTGGGGACAAACCTATACCTTCTTTTTAAGAAAAAAACTACTGAACTGAGGGAGCTTGTACTAGAAGGAGCACTCTGTGAAATGACAGTGTATAGTGTACATATGTGAATATTTCATGTACAGTATATTTAATTAAGCACTTCCTTTTCTTGTAAAACTTTTAGTAAGTAAAACTAATTTGGTTAAGAATTTGTAATGGGTAGTGGTGTGATTAAACACGAGAGATTCACACCCAGTACTGCGCTTGTGCACATCAGAGGGGTTATGATTACAAAGTGTGTACAGTTTCTTAGTTTATGCAGTGCAAATGAACAGTGATGGAGACAGTTATGCTAGCTCTGTGAATAACTAGGATCTTTTATGCTTACCTCGCTAACCCCAAATCCTGCTTCGTAGTACAGGCCTCTGGTCATGACTCTCCACTCCATTACAAATAAACCCATTGCTTACTCATCCCACTTTGCATCAAGTGCACCCCAGGCATGCTGCGTGCTCTTAGCATAAAGAATACTTCATGTTTTGTGTTTTGAGTCTCTAAGTCACTGAATTCACATGACCAAATTCACCAAATTCACATTTTTAAGACACTTAACCACAATAAAATGACTGTGAATTACCAAACACATACAACCATTTATACCTTATTCACTGTTATAACATGCAGGATTGATAAGGAAAAAAAAACATTAAGCTGATGCGATTCAACTTGTGAAACAACAATCATTTCAGGCTAAATAGTAGTACAATATTGTAAATAAGGACACCAGAAAGCACATTCTGTTTATTATACTACCTGCTTGTTAAAATGTTTTATCAGACTACAAACTGCTGAAGGAGAATCGTTTTACGTCATTAATCAAACTGTGATATTTGGATCTATTTTCTGGCCTCTTGCCCGGTCCACAGATTCTGTTGCCAAGGCCTGTCGGAGAGCAGGTGAACACCTCTGTTTTGGACCTGGGGAACTACAGCACAACGGTCATAAACATTCCTTCGGCTGACACTACGCTGGTGTTAAAGGTCCAGTAAGATATTTTTATCTCCACTCTGAGAAAAAAACGAATTTCATATCAACTTTGGTCTACTTTGACACTATTGAGAGTTTTATCAAATTAACTGTATTAATATCAAAATACTATAGTACAACCACTACAATTACTAACATTATAAATTCTTTTACTGCTACTAATTATATTTTCACTAATATTGCCATTTTTTCTGTAATCTTGATATCATGAGGCTAAAAGAATTCAGAAACATATGTAAATAAATCTGAATTATAATCACTATTCTACTGTGTTTATATATTGATCGTTGTCTTTGTTTTTCTGGATGCACCAGCTTTTTTGATCGAGAATTTTGTTTCAACTTTGTGTCGAAATACCTTTTAAAGATGGTGCCTTCAAATGATCCTTTACCCTTCAAACTGTTCCTTGGTTATATGGACTACCCCACTGAAACAAATTATGCAGCGATGACAGAGATGCCTCATCAGGGAACAACACAAGGTAATGGATCTCTTGTTTTTAACTCTAATGCCTTTTAAATTTGATTCTTGATACGGTTGTTACTGGAGTACTTGTTGTGTGTGTCTTATACAGAGGAGAGATACACTTGGCTACTAGACCCTGAGACTTTAAAGGGAAACACTGGAGTGTACTATCTTGTAGTGAGGCCCATTGTAGGTCCGGGTATAAAATCCATCAATGCCAATTTATCAATTACCTCCATCACTGCATCGTGTCAATTTTGGAATGAATCAATATTGGATTGGAGCAATAATGGATGCAGGGTAAGTACAGTAATTCAGTCTACCTGTCATTTGTGACATGCTGCCCACACTTTAATGACAGTAAATACTGTCTTCCAAGGTTGGTGTTCAGACCACGCATTTAGTCACCCAGTGCCTCTGCAACCACCTCACCGTCTTCGGGAGCTCTTTCTTTGTCACTCCCAACCTTGTCGACCCGTCACAAACTGCTGAGTTGTTTGGGACTTTTACTAAGAATCCTGTGGTTGTCTGCTTCGTGGGGGCACTCTTTGTGGCCTACCTCTTGGTGGTTGTGTGGGCTCGACGAAAAGACATCAAAGACTTGGCCAAGGTACGGTATATCTCCAGCACCAGAGTATAACTCAAGAAATAAAGTAACATTACCCAAAATGTAGTCAGTTTCACAGTTTTACAAGAGGCCTCTTAAAAGAAAGATGTTCTATGTCATTGGCTGGTTTGCAGGTGAAGGTGACTGTGCTGGAGGACAACGACCCCATGGATGAGTACCGCTACCTGTTGAGTGTCAGCACTGGGCATCGGAGAGGAGCTTGCACTTCATCTCAGGTAAATATGTTAGCAGTTCATAGCAAATAGTTAAACTGTTAGATTTGGCAGAAAAGGCTCTGCTCTTTGAGGGAGAACCTCTTATAATCTGCACAGCAACAAAGATTCAGCTTAATAAGCATAAATCTTAGGTAAATCAACAGTACCAAAAATACCTCATAAGTACGAGGTTAGGGTGGTGGAGGGAGCTGTGGCAGCAAACAATGTTGGTGTGAGCAAATCAGCAGAGGTATAAAGGTTATAGATGTTCACGCTGTACCTGCATGAATATGATTGCATGTTACTAGCTACACAGCTGTGAATGAGCCAATACAAGTGCAACGTCAGTTCTCTGCCTGGATCCAGTCAAAATCCGAAACTGGAAAACACATGGCTACTCATCAGTTTGCTCCATTGCTCTCAATTCCACGTTAAACCAGCACTTCTTCTGCTCTGTATTGCTTTTGTTACACAAATGGCAGGCCACCCACTTGCGTATTTTAGCTGCCCTTTAGTTTATTTACCACTAGCTGGTGAACATAGTGGAGCATTTAACAGATAAAGACCCAGATATTTCCCTCAGGGATAGGCAAAGAGCAAAATGTTGCTAACACATTAGCCATAACAACTTAATTGATAATATGTCAGTGTTGTGTTTTCAGCTTGTTCTGCTGCTATGTGGACAAAAAAACCTCAAAATATATTTTGTTTTAAACTCAGAGGGTTTACAGGTGACTGGGTCTGCTTTTATTTGTGAACCTTTTGAGAAGTGTTTTTACCAGCCGATCAGTCCATTTGGTTTGGTTATCTGATAATCAATATTTTTCAATCAATATTAGTCCAAACCATATTTGAGGCGTACTTTGCTGAGTGTTTGTATTTGTTTTTGTTTACATCTGTCCATTCACCTGTCTGTCTGAGAGAATATCTTGAATGTCATTGATGAAAACTTTGAGAAAATGTTCTGTAGCAGTGTGTGCTGTTGCATCATTTTGGCATTTTAACACCTACGCCGTATTGAAGAGGAGATGTGATATTTATTTGACTTTACATCACGCACAGTCTCTTGAACTTTGCTCATGACAATTCATGCGACTTAATTAAATGACTATTTTTATTTGTCAATTCTGCCGTTTTTTATTTAATTGCACTAAATAGCCAAATGTGTGTGTTACAATATTTGTTAAGGCTCCTTGTTGTTTAATAGTCAAAGGGGAGGTGTTGCTGATTGTTGATATTAACTGTTCACACCACCCCTCCATTACCCTGTATACATGTCTGTAAAGTGGTTTTACTTCAGTTTGGACTTTTCAGTTTTAACATGCAATGTATTGAACTGTTTTAGGTGGCAATAACTCTGCTGGGTGCAGAGGGAAACAGTAAACCACATCACCTGACAGATCCAAAGAAATGTGTGTTTGAGAGAGGTGCGGTGGATATGTTCCTGCTAACTACACCCTTCTCCCTGGGAGACCTGCAGGGCATCAGACTGTGGCACAACAACTCAGGGAGCCATCCTGCCTGGTAGGCAAATACAGAAATGCAGAGCTACTCAAAAAAACATCCTAAAATAAATGTATGTTCTACCTCATAGAAAATATTAATAATATAATATTAGTCATGGCATTTCTTCTAATGTAGTCGTTATGACCTAGAATGCTGTAAGCATGGAACATGCAGTAATGTGAATACAGTATGTCTTGGCTCACAATTATCCTGATATTACAGATAATTACTTGCTCTTGTTTTCCAGGGAACACCGTCATTAAATACAATTCAGTGATTTTAATGCTCCTTCAGCGTAACAAAATATTTTGCCCTCGCTGAGGTCTGTTTATTGAACATTTTCATAATTAAGTACACAAGGCTGACTTTTAAGCCTGTCAACTGTGGTGCAACTATGAACAGGGTTTGTACAAAGTCTTGAAAGTTTGGAAAATGCTTAATTTTAACTGTTGTGCTTTCAAGGATAGGAGTATGCTTGAATTCGAATATACTCCTTGAAAAATGCTTGATTTTTAACATGATCTGGTGTTTCATCGACACAATCACTCATGTAAACCAAAAATCTTTTAATATTTAAAATGAACCGATCCCGTCGTCATCATTTGTTTGTTGTCTCCTGTCATTTATAGTAACAATTTAGATGTGATGATAAAGGATTCAAGTGTTTGGACATTTTTGGTTTAGGAACCTTGAAAGTGCTTGAAAAGTGCTTGAATTCTACTCTTAAAAAGCTGTATGATCCGTGTATGAACTTTTAGACATACTGTCACAGAAATAAAGGTAATTTGTAATTTAAATGTTGTTACATTCCTTACATTTTCAGTATTTCTTTTTTCAGGTATGTAGGCAATGTCATGGTGCAGGATTTACAGATGGAGCAGAAATGGAATTTTCTGTGCAACTCCTGGCTGGCCATAGATATGGGTGATTGTTCCCTAGATAACGTTTTTCCTGCTTCCACAGAGATGGATTTGAAGAGGTTCAGGTAAGGTAAAAGCATTTAGGTGCTGGGCAGCAAAATTATACACATAAGCACACTGTTGAAGTCTAAAGGCTGAATGTAAAACCTAGACTGTGATTTTTTTAAAATTTGAATTTGAATGATGCAAATGAAATGCAATAGCTGGTTTGGATTATTGCTTGTTTACCACAAGTGTGGCTTTTGAAATATGACAAAGTCACATATGAAACCAGCAGGCAGGATGTAGCTTTCAGCTGAGCCCTCTACTTCCATGCTCATGACGCTAGCAACATTTGAGAATTCTACAAAAACTTTTGATTCATGAGAACAGAGATGAGAATCAAATGGAGACAAGTAAAGTATTATTTACAGCAATACTTCAAACAAACAACCGTAAACCTAGGCTGATGAATAGAAAAACTGTAAATGTGAGTTAACCTGGAAGGCTATTTTATTGTTAGCCCTGGCCAGATTATTAAAAGGCTTCCTAAAATTTGAATTGAAATAAGTTACAGGAAAATTCAAAATTAACAGTCAATAGCACTGAGTATACCTGATCAAATCACTGAACAGCTACAAGTATGTGGTGTTTTTTTAGTGTTGACTAAAAAGAGATTAAAAATGTGACACTAATCCGTCACTAATTGGTGGTTCACGAAGGTTTAAAATGTTTTTATTTCACAGTATTTCCCCTTGTTGCTTTTGTTTTCCAGTAATTTGTTCTTCATGAAGACAACAAAGGATTTCAGCGACAAACACCTCTGGTACTCTGTGATCTATCGACCACCGAGCAGCACTTTCACTTGTGTTCAGAGAGTCTCCTGCTGTTTTTCCCTGCTGCTCTGTACCATGCTGACCAGCATCATGTTTTATGGCATCCCAACAGATCCATCTGAGCAGACCATGGACCTGGGTACAGCACATTTTCAGTTCATTTTACCCTAAGAAAAAAGGCCAGTGATGTTATTGATCTGAGGTTGTCTCTTTTATATGTACTGTTTGCATAAGGCTTTTCAGTGCTTTCACTGTCAGAACTCTGACCTTGTACGGCTGCTGTTTGTTTGCTGTATACCTGTGTTAACAAACAATAAACCAACCATTATGTGATTACCAGTTGATATAAGAAGTCCAAGTCCAAGTCCTCTCTCTGTTTCCAGGTAACTTTCAATTCACCTGGCAACAGTTCATGATTGGAGTTCAGAGTTCCCTCATCATGTTTCCCGTGAATTTCCTCATTGTTAATGTCTTCAGAAACACTCGTCCCCGGAAGAAGTCTTGTTACAAGCTCAAAACAGAAAAACCAGGCGCCCTTGAACAGACTTCTTTCTCTCAGTCTGCGACCACCAACATGAATGTCAATGTCACTTTAGACTCTGTCATCAAGGTAGGTGCTTCATGTTTTCCATGCAGTAGGTAGCTATTTAAAGTTTTTGCTCTCAGTGTTAAAGGGCTGCTAAATTAGCAGCATCCAAATGATATGATCTATGGACTCTGACACTCCATGTACGTATATGTTCAAAGTAGTGATGGATATACTGCATAATTAATCTCAAATTCATATTGTGTTTATTACAATTCAACATATTGTATATTGTAAGCAGTTTTATATAGAAAAAAATGTTTGTTTGAACATTTTCTCTCAGGATATCACAAGAATTGCCCATTCACTGTCTAAGACTGTGAAAAGCAACATACCATGCACAGAGTTTGGGCCTGGACAACAAGTTGATATCGATGCTGTCCTTTCTGTGGTGGAGGACTTCATCAAACAGAATAACAAAACCAGTGACACCGCCCAGTCCAAAACTCAGAGCTTTCACAACCTCGCTCAGCCTCAGCTACCAGGTGTGTACCTTCTGCGGATAGTGGATATTGTGACAGTTAATACAATTCTGTCTTTATTAGGTACAGTGCTCTAATAGTATGGAGTGAGGTGGATGTAATGGAGAGCTGAAGCCCTGTCCCCTTTCCAAGCTAACATCCATACTTGGTTAAGCATGATAGTTATCACAGATTTCTTTCAATAGTCCTTTAAAGAAGCTTGATACTGAGGGTTTAAGCTATCAATTCACTTGCTGGTAAATTCAGTGCCATTGACTTCACTTCACTTTATATCTAGAAGGTGTTTAAGAGAAAAAATAAATTATTTTGCCTGTAGCAAACCTAATTGTTTTTAAGCGATACATAAGATAGTTCAATGCTAAAAAAAGTAATCATATTATCAGTATGAAAATGAAGAGGTGCAAAAAGTTTACTTCCCAGAACAGTATTACATACAGTATCGTTTTAGCTTAGAATGTACACAGAAAATCTCATTGTGTTTCAGCTTTTCAAAATAAGTGACGAAAGAAAGTGTCTAAAATCCATCGTCCATTGTAGTGAAATAGGGATGGACTTTGTTGCTTAAGCATCACAAACAGTTCAGTACAATTCACTGTGTGTTCAGACAGAGCGCAAAGTAGATTTTTCAAACAAGTCTCAATTGCATACGAAGTTAATGGAAAGACGCGACTAGACACAAATTTCCCCAGCGTGAGTTAAAACCGTTTCAACCTGTGTGAAATCTTTGCACATATCCTGCAGCTTTATGAATCTGCTCCATAAATATACAGAGATGAGAGGAAAAAGACATGAAAGTAACAGAAAGAACCAATGTTTTAGGTTCGGAGATCAGTCAGAGGCTGAGCTGAACACACACACACACAGGCACACTCCCACAGTCATTGCATCTGTTGCTAACCAGCACACAGCTAACATACAGTTGGTATATTGGCTGGTTGGGAAGAATAAACATGGACTGCACCGCTTTCTGTCTGAACACACCTTCATAAATGCAACATGTGCCTAAATTCTTAAGAACTGAGACCAATAACAAGGCAGACAGTTTACCGTGTCAGAAATTATGTATATTTTCAGAGGGCAGTGCTAGTATGCATCCTGGGTCAACAGAGGAGGGGATTCAAAAGAAGAGCAACAAAACCCAATATCTATACCAGCAGCTGTGTCACATTGACAAAGAGCTGAGTTTGCTGGGACCCTCCGGCTTCCCCACCCCACACAGCTACAGCCAGGCTCTGCAGCAAGTCCAGGGCATGAAGGGCATTCTTGAAGATCAGCTCTTCAGATCCAGCTGTGTCAACCTAGATGAACTTACGCAGAAGAAGTACATAAGTCACTTGGATTTGCATGTGTTAGCTCATTATCTACAAACTATGTGTATTTATTTTTGCTTTCCAAAGTAGGCTATGCCAGAGCCTTGAAAGTCACTTGATAGTGAAGAATGAATCTTTTTATGTTTTGTTATTATTATTTATCACAACAGGATAATGCAGTTATCCTTGGAGTCTGTTTTTGGTTGTGCTTTCAAGGACACTCTGACTTCCAAGATAAGAAAGAAGCTGCTGATATATGGAGAGAAACTAGTCTCAATATGGTCACATATGAAAAATAAGATTAACAAATATTCTACACTCACAAATGCGTGTTGCAATCCACACACAAATACCAAGCAATATGAACACATTTAAAACCGAACACATCAGAACCTGAATAAATATTAATATTTTACATACAGATGTACAGGGACGTCCAAAAGTTTAAGAAATTTGCCTACCAACACCCAGAGGTCTTATCTTGTTTGTTTAATTGGTACACAAACAGCAATGTAACAAGGATGAGTTGTGGTTTTATAGGTTTTAAGTGCTGGAACTATTTCTTGGCGCAGTATGCTCCTGGCAACCTCATGGTGACAAGTCAGCCTGCAGCTGTTCACTAAGAAATTGTTACAGCCTGAAACCCTCCGTAAAACCACAACTTGTCGTTTTTATACTTGTTTTTGTAACGATTAAACAAACGATAAAATATGTAAATTGTGAAATTTAGAGGTGCTGGTAGGTGGATTTTGTTACCTTTGGGCAGATGCAGGCTAACTGTTTCTCCCTGTTCCCAGTCTTTATGCTAAGCTAAGCTAACCAGCTGCTGGCTGTAGCTTCATACTGAGCATACAAACATGAGAGTGGTATTGATTTCATCACCTAACTGAAGAAAGTGAATGAGCCAATTTCCCAAAATGTTGAACTATTCATACATACTACACAATTTGTGGATAACGGGCTAAGACATACAAATTTTATTTTATCATAAACTCTGTGTATGTAGTTCAATACCTGAAACCTTAGTGTACATTATCTGGTAATGTGAAGTAAATGTTTTAGAGCTTAATGTAGGAAATTTCCATTTCAAATTCAATTTAAATGCACTTTAAAATGATATTACTCACAGTGAAATGCAATAATTGCACTTCAAAAAAGAGCTGTATATTAGCAAATTGTATTCTTTTGCTGCTTTCACTTGCAGGTTGAGCCCTGCTGACAGCACTGATGGTGAAGGTAGCCAGAAGAAAAGGGGGTGCTGTCATGGAGGGCTACCCTGGTGGTTTATTTTTGTCGGCTGGCTGCTAGTGATCGCAACCAGTGCTATAGCAGGATATTTCATAATGCTTTATGGGTTGAAATTTGGGAAGGAACGCTCTATAAGCTGGTTGGTCTCCATGATAGTCTCCTTTTTTCAGAGTATCCTCGTCATTGAGCCATTGAAGGTGAGAAGACAGTGCCTTCCTCTCTTCATGAAGAACCTCGCACCTCACTAGTAGCTAATTATTTCCAACACAATTCATTTCATGTGTTTTAGAAAGCTTAATTTAATAGTTTTCTCATATTTTAAACTTTCCCACAGCGTGCATGCTGAATATTCAACATGGAAAGAGCATCTGTATTCACTTATGTTCATGCCTTTTACCACAGGTGTTATGTCTTGCAGCCTTCTTTGCACTCATAATAAAGAAAGTGGAGGAGGAAGATGTTCAGAATGTTGTGTTTGAAGGGAATGACATAAATCCAGGTAAATAATAAATACTCTCAAATTTGGACTTACTCATCATCAGAAATGTTCAGGTTGTACAACAAACAAATAACTCTTAACCCACAGGTGATTGTAAGGACCAACAAACGGCCAGACAGTATAGCACTCTCTATGAGCCTCCTCCTCCTGCAGACATTGAGAAGATGAAAAGGAACAAGATTTTGGAACAGAAAGCCTTTGCCCTCTTCCGGGAGATTTTGAGTAAGTGGAAACATGGATTTTTATTTCCTTTTACTGGGGGTATCTCAGAAGGGAAGATTAGCACGTTCACCAGATCAGTCACACTTCAAGGAAATTTGTTCCGAGGCGGGGATTCATTGACAAAATTCTGCTCTGGATGCCTGAAACCTGAAACAACAACATACTATGTTGGATTAGCTCATCTCAACCCCTGATCCCACGCCAGTTTTCAGGCTGAAAAATTCAACCACGGTGCCTAACTGGTGTTACCACCGTCTGTCCAGACTGAAACATGGCATAATCATAGAAACGTTCCTCTTGCTTGTCCTCATCTCATTGTTGTATGGCCATGAGTCAAAGCATATGAATGCATATGTATGACTGAGACACTGTTTAAATGCTCCCAATATAACTCTAGTTATCTATTGATCCATGACCAATCCATGACGGAGGCACAAGAAGATTCCAAACAACATGTCATGTCAAATAAACACGACAAGCAAGGAATTAAACAACACATGTCTTAAAACCCATAGGCTGCTCTACCATTAATTGATTTTCATAGGACAACACTTTGACAGGTCAGAGTAGGAAAAGCTCAGGTGTAAATAATAAAATGAATGATTCAGTTTCAGGGTCCTGGTATTGTTCACGCTGGCTCACTGTCATACTGTCATGGTTTACTGGGACACTTGAACAGAACTGAGCCATCGTTAATGTTATTAGTAACACCTGTGCTTTTCCTACTATGACAAGTCAAAAGGTCTGCTGTGAAATTAGTTGCAACAAGCCAAACAACAGCAATTAATCTTAAATTATGAAAGGTCATCAGGCAAATTCTTCATATATGGGTGCATTCATTCATTGGTCTTGAACCCAAAATACTGAACTAACTACAGTACATGTCATCCTACATTATTATTAGTAATGGTAGTATTAGTATTTATTAGCATTAATTCGACACTAATAGTACATAGTATACAACTAAATATTTACTTTGACTTTGTTTGGGGTCGTGGTTTATCATCGTGAAAATATTTTCACTCTATCTATTGTGTGCTGTTCTGTGGCCATAAACATCGCAGCTGACTCTATGAATCAAAATGGCTTAAACCGAACCAACTGTTAGGTAAACTGAAGTCAAGCTTTTCAATACAAGTCCAGATTTTCTTAGCCTGCTTTCTCATTTAAGTTGTGCATTTATAGTAATTCAGTACACCCCCAAATTAATTATTTATCACTGAGGGGAAATAAAGAATGTTTCAACAAAAGTCGCAGCATCAGCTTTACTTCAGTTTTAATACTCTGATCCCCCAGTGCTGTTATCGCATTGGTGAATTTGGAGAACTAAAATGTGTCCATTTGTTGCAGCCTACATGGGGTTTCTGTGGATGTTGCTGCTGCTGGCGTACGGCCAGAGAGATCCCAATGCTTTTTACCTGAACCAACACATCCAGGGTAGCTTCAGTGGAGGGATCTCAGACAGCATGAGTCTCGGAGATGTGTTCACTTGGGCCAACACATCTCTACTAAGTAACCTATTTGGAGTTTATCCAGGTAAAAATGTATCTCTCATAAAGAGGAGAAAGAGGTTATCACACCCTGTTGTTTTAATCTTAGTAACCAAAGGATTTTGTGTCAGAGCTGCATGAAAGGTTTGTAGTTTTAACTGTGTTAACTGTTTTTCTGAATTCTTCTTTAACACAAGCCAAGCGTACTATATATTCATTCACCATAGCAAGGAAATTAACATGCTTAGAATTGGTACCATTACATTTATAAAATATAAATTGTTCTGTCTCTTTTTGTGTCTCAGATAAGACAGGGTCCTTCCTCAGCATACGCTGCACCCTTGGCCTGATATTTTAGAGAACAAGAGGAAAAAAACAGTTTATATAAGTACTTATATAAGAGTTTATATAATATCTTATGTTTTTATCTTAATAGATATAGAAAATAGTTGTCAGCCTAATCTGTTTTTAATATACACACCCAATATACCCACTTAGTGAGAAACACGCATCTAGGAGACACCTTTTCTTTGTCGTCATTATACAAAGCCAGAATTGTAGTTTATTATTTACTTATATACAGACAGAAACATTTAACCAAAATGTCTTTGCTCCCATTTCTTATCACATACAAGTTCAAAATAACGTGCTTTGCTCAGGGAAGCAAAGTGAAGCAAAACTATTTACACTGCCTCGTGTGAAAGATGCTATTTTGTAAGACCAAAGTCGTCTCGTGCCAAAAGTCTGTTGGTGTGAAAAGCTGTTGAGTGCTGTTCAGAAAAGCGGACTTCTTGCTCTCATGCTTGCTCTCATGAGTTTTAGCTAACAGTTGGGTTTTGTGAAGTCCTTGAGGAGGGTTAACGCCAGAAGGAGCAATTAACAGGTGCCAGATGATTCTAGTGATCCCACCTTCTCACTGGATAACTGTATGTTTTTAAAGCGACTACAGCATGACTGTATTTGCACCCAGTCATAATTAAGTCACACGCACACACATCCACACACACACAAATCACTGGGTCAAAATGAACACAATTCTGGGTTAACTTTACCCAGAACCAGTGGGTTGAAAAACACCCAAGACAATTACTGTTGGGTTATGGTATGTTTGTGAACTGTCTACTCTAGCTCCTTTTAAATGTACACATCACGATTTGGTACTGATTGTTAATAATATGGGTATCCTTTGCAGTTTTGAATGCTAAAAGCACAATTTTAGCCCAAACTAATTTTAGAATCGGGCCACATTTCTGCCAGATCAGTTGCTGTTTGACATATAGTTTAAGGGGAGTCACAACACCTGATTAATTGCCTGAATGATCAAAGATCTGGCTGTCAGACGATCAATTGGATTTCTGGCAAGTTAGACATTTTGGTCGGCTGTCTGCAGTTTGAGCAGTTCCACAGTCCCAATTTCCCTCATGCCTGCTGTCAAAAGACCCATTATAAACTGTAGTGAGCTTGTTTTAATATTACTGGTAGTAGTATTTTACATGTTGTGGCTAAAACTGTAGTCTTGAGACTGCTGTGATATAAAACTGAACTTCACTGCAAAACAGACATTAGACATTATTGTCTGCATCTTCCAGACATCTCAATCATTTTCTTCTTACTTTCCTTTCATATTAGAAATGCACCAAATAACTCTGCCTTTCTCTCTTCATGTCATAATTGTTTAGGATGCGTTGTTTGAAATGTCAATGGACAAAACCGAATGGGGCTTCCATGCTTATGTTCAGTGTGAGCACCCACATCTTGGCCGGTCAAGTGATCCAACAATGTGAACAGAGTAGTCGCAGGTTCTGGCACTGCAGACAGGCTGATTAAAATGTGTACTGTGAGTTAACAAAGTTGACAGTTTTAAGGTAAAACTTGAGCTTGTAAAAAATAACCATGTTTTATTTTGGCTAAATAACCCAGCTTTAATATAACACCGCGTCAAAACATTGGTCAACCCATTGGTGCTGGGTAAAGTTAGCCCAGTATTGCGCTAATGCTATATTGACCCAAACTGGGTTACAGTTTGACCCAGTGATTTTTAATGTGTTCTGATTACATAATTTTAACACAGAATGGCAATCATCCACATCAATAAGTTAAGAAAGTGACAAATAGTGCTAGTTATGAATATGTTGTACGCAAATGCAAACAGACCCTAGTTCGGAAGAATTATCTGGGTGAAACACCCCTAAAATGATCTTTGGCTTAGTCTGAACTAACTGGCCAAAGTGTTTAAATGTGTGACGTACAGAGACCACAAACCTAAAATGTATTTCATTCAGCGCTGCCTGAGAAAAAACGAACAAAGAAACCGTAAAATGCTGTGTTCCAGGATTTATCACAGACGGAAACTCCAAGCTAGTGGGTAATGCCCGTCTTCGTCAATTGAGAGTGCAGCAGAACTCCTGCCAGATTGCAGGCTCCATGCTCAAGTTTGTACCAGAGTGTAACGCTCTATATTCATGGGAGGTGGAGGACATGGGCTCCTATGACCCTGGCTGGAACCACTCTGTGAAGGATAATATCTCTACAAGCACCGCCAGCCCGTGGAAGTACCAGACACAGGCTCAGCTCAGGACGTACCCTGTCTGGGGCCAAACAGTGCTCTACAGGGGAGGTGGCTTTGTAGCGGAGCTCGGCCCGGATTCACAAAATGCCAGCAAGTACGTACATTAGCAAATTGGAATGCATCAATATGAGAACCAAAGATATTCTTTTCTTTTTTACTGGATTGCAAGTTTACATTATCGTCAGTGTGCTAAGTAGATTCATTGACCTTCAGATTTATCAAAGCAATCAATATATTAACTTTGAAAATAGATGTAAAAATCTGTCATTTTGTTGTCAAACAAAGCTGGTGTGAAATACTATTTGAAGACAAGTCTAACACTTGAATGGATGGAACAGAAGGAGGCCTACAGTGAAAATATTCTTGTGTACTTCATCTACAGCACCCTTGACTATCTGTTCAGTAACAAATGGATGGATATGTACACAAGGGCGATCTTTGTGGAGTTCACCGTTTATAATGCTAATGTGAACCTCTTCTGCATCGTCACACTCTTGTTGGAGACCACAGCTTTAGGTAAGTGTTTCCTCTTAGGGTTGCATTAATAATACAGCTTTGTCAAAGATGCAGATGTGAATGCAGCTTTGTTATGATGATTTTCAGGAGGATGTATAACGTTATTGTTACACCAAGCTGTGCATCTTACGCCACTAGCTTCTTACAATTTAACTGTAATTTATTTCAGTCAGTCACTTGTTCTACCTTCACATCAATATACAGTACATTACATGAATGAGATCATACTAGCCTGCATGTCTTTAAATAAAGTTGTCCCTGTTGATTTTATAGGAGCATTTCAGTTCAGCAGTGAGCTGCACAGTCTTCGTCTTTACCAGTCACCTGGGGGTCTTCGCTTCTTTGTTATGGCTGCTGAGGTCATATACTTGCTTTTCATCCTCTACTACATGTTCCTGCAGGTAAATACTAACATGACTACTACAGAATGTGGTTCCAGTCTCTTTAATTGCTTGGTTCTCTATTATCCATGCATCTGTTTGAATTCAGATACCGAACAAGACTCACAGGGGTTTATGTATTTACTGAGGGCTTCACAAACTCAGACTGACCTCATAATATGCAAGCTGGGCTCATTTGTCTGTTCACATGAACCCAGTCAGCCCGGCTTTGAAGGGATTATGCCTGCACCCTTATAGATGCTTTTCGGTTTGGGACCAATTTTTCCAAAACATGCCACCATTGTTTGCCACTGCGACTGGCGAGAGTCAGTCTAACAAGGGGATTATTAACATTAGAGAGATTGACTTGAGGTTGAATTGCTGATGAAGCTGCTGTTTTCAAAATGTGCACGGGCTTAACCCATCAAACTTTCAGTAACTGATTTGTTTATAAATCCAAGAAGCAATTTACAGCTGACTCAGAGCTCCACAATTCATGTTTCCTGTAATCTTTCACCCTAATGAATTGAACACGGCATTAAATTGCCCGCTTTGATTGTATGCCTCTTCAATTATTACACAAGGAAAGATATATCTGACGATATTAGCAGTAATGTGTTAATGACAATGTTGATGTAAGGATGTAATAGCATTAATCTTCTCTGTGATTTGTGATTTTCTTCCATATAGCAGCTCTCAGTCAGGTCATAATCACTGCTCCTTCTTCTTCAGCACAGTTTCTTTTAGAACAGCGCTGAGTCATATCTCAATTATGCTTTTCCCCTTTTTCAGGGCCATTTTGGTTTATGTTCATGGGTGTTCACCATTAACTGTAATTTCTGAGACAGTAAGATCCCACTCTGTATCCTTCCTTGCAGCCCCTTGAGACTGTTATTGTGATACACAGATAAACTTGTCTTATGAGTTTTTTGGTTCCAGTAACACATGCACAGAAATGACTGTTGTTCTTTGAATACTGCACAAGATGTAATACAGGAGATTTTTTTTTAATGATTGCGCACACCTTTGAAGTTCACCTGGAAGTTTGAATGTCAAACAGCATTGAGATCAAAGTCAAAATTTGTGCAAATTTTCAAATGTGGTTTCCGAAATGTTTCTTACTTATGTTACTGTTTTTTTTCAATATGAAACAAATAGAACAAACTGGCTCCTGTTGTGTTACATATGACAATCCTCTCTTCTTTTCCGGGAAGGGCAAATTAATGAAGCAGCAGCGGTGGGCTTACTTCAGGAGCAAGTGGAACCTTCTTGAGCTGACCATCATCTTACTGAGCTGGAGCGCCGTGGCTGTCTTCATCAAGAGGACCCTGGTTGGGAACCGTGATATGACCTACTACCAAAACCACAAAGACAAGTGAGATTAACATATACTTTAGTATATGCTTTTTAATGCTTTTTAGCCATGCTAGCAGCATGGCTCTAGGGATGGCAACTTTGGTGTGTCTGTCAGTCCTCTAATGTGGTCCAGACTGAAATATCTCAACAGCTATTAGATGGATTGCCATGACATTTTGTACAGACATTAATGGTCCCCAGAGGATTAATCCTAATTTAATCAAATAAACCTAATCCTAATTAATCCTCAGATGATCCCCTGACCTTTTCTCTGAGGCTGAAATTTGTGTTTTTTTATGTGAAATGCCTCAATAACTATTGGATAGATATCCATGAAATCAGGTAGACACACACATGTGCCCATCTGGATGATGCAACTTAACTGAACATCTAGCACCATCATCAGGTCAACCTTTTAATTTGTCCGACTGGTTCATGACCAAATGCCTGCAAAACTAATGACATTCAGCCTCAGCTGTACTTTGTGTTCAGTGCTAATTAGTAAATGTTAGCATGCTAACATGCCTGGTACAATGGTAGAAGATGGTACAACATGGTAAACCTTATACGCATCAGCATTTTCATTGTGAGCATGTTAGCATGCTAACATTAGATTAATCTCAAAGCACCGCTGTGCCTGAGTACATTCTAACAGAGCCGCTAGCATGCTGTAGACTCTTTGTGTTGTTGTTTGCTCTAAACGCTCCTTCTGTAATCTCACACTATTTTACAATGTTCTTTGATAATACTCGTTTTCTCCTATTTGTGATAGCTCGCATCTTTACTGTGTATGTAGATTTGTCAGTTTTTATGAGACAGCCACAGCAGACGCAATGCTCCAGTATCTGATCGCCCTCCTGGTCCTGCTCGGCACCGTCAAACTGTGGCACCTGCTCAGACTGAACCCCAAGATGAACTTGATCACTGCTGCACTGCAACGGGCCTGGAGTGACATATCCAATTTCCTTGTGATCATAGTGATCATGTTCATCGCGTATTCCGTTGCTGTGAGTATCTTGGCGTTTTACCAAGACCTTCCCCTTTTACAAATATCAAAGTCTTTCTGGTTCTTATTCATTACATGGGCAAGAATATTAAGTCACTGCTATTTTCAGTCATTGGGGCTTAAATAATACAATGTTGTGGGATTTTGTTCTCAAAATATAACTTTTATTTTTCATTTTCACAAGTTCTCCTGTATCTCCCGGGATCCATTGCTCAATTAAGGCACTTTTTAAAAAGTGAATGAAGTTTAAAATAAAACTTTAAATTCAATTTAATTCAATTTATTCAGGGTGAGTGCAGCAAGTCACATGGCTACAGAACTTACCAATCCCTTCCTGTGTGTGTATGGTGGTGGTGCTGTGGGAGGTTGTCTTTAATATATTCATGAATTTTAATCTTCTAATTTACAGTACATATTCTCTATGGTAAAAATGGCAATATATGAATGACGTGTATGAAATACTAATGATCTAAACTTCCAGGTCCATTACCTCCCAAATGATCTATTTAATCTAAATAGACATAAATGATTTTAGTGGTTCCCCTCCTGATATAATGGTTGTAATCTTTCTAGTGCAACGTGATTTATGGCTGGAAGGTGTACTCTTATAAAACCTTCATGGATGCTCTCCTGACCATCATTTGTTTGCAGATAGGCATCTTTAACTATGACGAGGTACGTGAGATCTTACCCTACTCACAGATTTGTTGTGTAAAATACTTGAATATGAGATTTTCTGGTCTAGTAATAATAAGGGCATACTGGGGAGGAAGGGAATCTCTAACCAATATCCATGTGCATGGATAAGGATTTTTCCTTTCTTCTCTTGTCTGATGTGGTCAGAGTCAGCTCAAACTGATATTGATGTCTCACTGATGCGCTGTTTGCCAGGTCTTGGACTCCAACCCCGTGCTGGGTGGATTACTCATTGGTTCCTGTATTGTGTTCATGACGTTTTTGGTCCTCAATCTCCTCATCGTAGTGATCCTCGTGGCATTCAACCAGGAACAAATATATCACAAGGTAATATTTATAATTATTCTAAGCTACTAATCAAGGATTTTAGACCAAAAATCTAAAAAGTCTATTTTTTTCTCATATTCATTCACAGATTAATGCATGTATCAAATAAATGCACAAATACACAGTCCTCCAATCAATATGTTTGGAATACAATCTTTCAGGTCATTGTTTTGGTTTTACACCACGCACCACTGCTCTCACCAACCTCATTTCTAGCCGCAGCAGGCTGTTTGCAGCGAGAAAGCTAAAGAGATAGTTATATCCATCAGGAGTTGGAGGAGCCCAAATCAGAGCTAAAAAGAGAGGAATATTGGACTTACATTCATCAGGTGGCCAGAACCACGACTCCAAATAAATGCTAATGTTGCTCCATGTCTGATGGGTGTGCAACTAGGCAACTGTTTGCTAACACGTTTTCTATAGCAACTTTAATATGATAATATGTCATTGTTCACAGGTTGTTCACTGCCACCTAGTGTAAAAAAAAAAAAATCTGGCACTAATAGTCATTATACAGTGCAGCTTAAAAGCAAAGATAGGGTTTAAAAATTCTAACAAGCAACTACCAGACCTTCTCCAGAGGCAACTGCAAATCACACACAGTCGTATAGGAACTTAGCTACGAACAAATCCATATGAAAGTGGTGAAAATGTACTCAAAGCCACAGCGGGACCTGTCCATGGTGCTAACAGTATGTGTCTCTGTGTAGACAGCATACAACACAGTTTCAGTTGGCTTTAATACACAATGTCACGGTGTCCCATTCTTCCATCAATGAAGGCACAGAGAGACAGAGGTCTATTTGACTCTGTTTAAAGAAGAATCACATTCCAAAATGCATGTACCACCTTAACACATTGAACACTGATTGAACTGCCAGCTGCCTCACTATGTCCTCTAAATGCTTGCTTCTGCTGTTCAAGGCCGAAGTTATATGTTTCCTCAGAAATTCAAAAGAAAATCATAATTTTACCTGCTCACTATGCTTCTTTACGCTGTCTTTACAGCTGCTGCCAAGTCGAGAGCCTTGTCAATCCTGACGCAACCAAAAAGCTTCCGTTTCACAGAACAATTGATCTGTACCTGTGCTAGGTAGGCTTAATCACTGAGGAAGCCATGGCCAACAAAAAAGCAGCTGGTTAACACTGCCAGCCAACTGCTGAAATTTTATGTGTGAGGTCGTTTTTGTAATGAAAAACTCTACAAAAATCTCCACGCTACAGCTACAACAGCTAGCTCAGTAGTCATGCCAAATCACATTTTGTCAGGTTTAAGCAGAACTAATGAAAATTATTCCTAAATGTTTGTGTGTTTTTATTTATTAGGAAGTGTTTGATATTAATTAAATAAATATGACTTTATGAAATATATAGTTTAAATATATATTTTTTGGCAACCTTCTGCCCTGAAGGCATATCAGGGCTAGTTAAAAACAATGCAAATATTAGAGTAAAGGTCCACGGTTAATGCATGAACATGATTAATTTAGAATGTAAGACAGCAAACCCATAGACAATGGAGTTACTGAATGAGAAAGAAAAAGCATATATAAACAGCTGGCACATAGCTCTTTTTTGTATTTAGGGGATAGCTAACGGTGTTGTTGAATGAGTTGTGTGTGTCTTTACGCATGGTGGGTATACTTGGATTAAGACGTGCGCACGAATTAATCAAAACGTGGTAACGAATTGCAATAGCCTTTCGAGCCCTCGATGTAGTAAAACATGGCCTCGAAATATTTTTTCTATGGCCACTCTGGGGCTCTGTAGGCAAGCAATTCCTATTGTACTGAACAGGTGCCATCTTTGGGTCTGGTATCCAGTTCTTATAATACATCCATGGGCAGGCTCAACAACTGCTTAAGCACCAAAATGTTTGCCAGCTAGCTCCTGATAGCTAGAGCAACAACGCCAGAGCTATTCTGAATCAACAACTTGTTGCTGCTGCAAAGACACAATAAGCTTGCCTTTTATTTAGCTTAACAAGACTGCACTTGCTACCTACCTAGCCAGCTAACTAGCTGGGTTGGCCTATGAGCTTGCAGAGGCTGGGGGCGTGTGATTCGCTTAGGAGTGAGGGCACCTGACTGGTGATGACTCCACTGTCCTGAAAAGAGACATTATGAAATATAAGTGTCACTGGGGAAAATGCCATCATGAAATAAAAATAGATTATTGAAAAGGGGCATTTTGAAACACATTTTTAATAATGAAATAAAATTAACTCCAATAAAACTTCCTGGCGAGGAGTATTTAACTCTGTGCAGCTAGAGATGTGTGAAGATTACATTGGGTATTGGATTCTAAACAATAAACTATGCTTACGTATGTTACTTCAAGCCACCGTCAAGAGGAGCCAGTATATCAGTGTGGAGTCTGGAGCATAGCGCTGTCTATCTCCCATTACCTTGGTATATGACCTAATGCTTTTAGGTTTACAAATGACCCGAATGTGACCTGGGGAACGTTCACAAATAATATATTCATTATTTCTTATTTTTGGGCAAATTTTTGATGATTGGCTGCTATATAGATTTTTTTGTAGTTTTTACAGTGTTTTTAAACTGTTGAGGATCAGCAGTGTTGTGCGTCCAGATATTTTTGGTCACAGTAAGAAAAGCACAGGTGTTACTGTATCATTAACAATAATTCAACAACTTGTGCTTTGTTAGCCTGCTAGCAATGCTAGCTCCTGCTTACCCTACCTTCCTTGACCACATTATGTCCTCTCCTGCTAGTTTTCCAGTAATTTTCACCTGGGAAGATTTGGTGATTTTGGGGCAGGTTTGATACAATGACTGTAGCGCTGTTGAGGCATTTTTCGTAAACAATTAAGATGGCTGCCGCTCATATGGAACGTTCTGAATCCACAACCGCGTCAGGATTAAATGAACTGGACGGTATATTTTCTAATTAAGACTAATTTAAACCCAACTTTTACAAACACTGTCCTTAATCCTTACATATACACTAGATTCAGCAACACATCAGTAGAATCAAACACCATATTGAATCCAGTTGCACAAGAGCCAGGATCCCAGCAGAGCAGTGCCTCCAGAAGCTGTCTATCCTGGGTGTTCCAATCAATTTCATTTTGTCCTCAATCTCAGTTCTCAATATTAATTAATATCTTCTGTGTTTAGACGATGTGGCATTCATCACAGCTCTCTTTTAAGGGTTTTCTAAAGCATTGAGCGTATTATCCATAACCAAAGCAGTGTCAGTCTGGAACAATTCTGACAACTTCTCTTAATTCCCAGCATCTTTTTTTTTTTTTTACTAAAGCCATGGAGGAAACACAATTGTTTCATTGTTATTCTCTGTGAGTTTGTTGTGTTCCCCAGTAACTGTGCAAGAACTGAATTGCACTCCCATTTTGATTTGTCTGTATTTCACTCCGCCTCAAAGAAAACAATTAGATACAAACTGAGATCATGGAGCGCTCCTTACATGATATGTCCTTAGCAGTGAGTAGTGTCAAGAGCATCTCTCCAATATTTCTTGCCACTCTAAAAATGATTTTGCCATCTCTCCTCTCTTAACCAGCCTTCAGACGAGGAGGAGATTGTCGACCTGATGCTGAAGAAAATCTGCGGTCTTTTGGGGATCAGATGTAAAAATACAAACGACACCCTGGGGCCTGATGTGAATGAGGGCAGTGGTTTGACCCATAACAACAGCAGAAATATTCTTAACAATTCCCCAATGGATGTAAACATTTTTCAGACATCTGACAAGTCACAGGGATCCCTAGGATCTTAGCTTTATTTTATTGTATTTCATATTTGAGTGTTTTGAATATTTTGTACGCACTAATATCCACATGCTCATTTATTCATGTTCGTTGTTCTTTGCTTGTTCCCCGCTGGGAAGTCATAGCATGCTGTGCTGATTTCTGAATATGGTGTGATAGATGATTATCACATCCAGAATTACACTGTACATGGTTGGTGTGAATAAGATGTTTACTTAGAGAATATTTTATTCACTGCAATGTTTTGCTCCTACCTACAACTAGGTGTAACTCTTACTTAAACTCCATATTAAAACTTACAAATCAATATGAATTTAAAGCATGCTTGTCTTGTAAAATACACTATAAAAATATTAACTAAAATAAAAGGACATATACATACCTATAGGTTTGTTTTAATGCATGATATAATACATAATTAATATTTGTTTTGTTATGTATTTGTTTATTTTATAATATATATCAAATGTTTGTGAGCATTGTATAATTATTGTGTTTGGTCAATTAAAGAGCACTATGACAATATGACTCACACTCTATTTCCATTTCTGTTAGTTAATTGTACAGTGATTTTTTTCATTTGTAATCCTTAGGATGTCTGTCATGATTGATTTGGCACCCCTGGTTACCGGGGTAACAGCAAGTGCGGTTTAATACTACAGCATACAATCTTTGAGCAGTTACTTTGCCAGAAATACAACAGAAGAGCAACTGATATGCAATCAAACAAGCTCACTGTTAAAAATAATTAGAACGCGACCTGATTTCATCAGTAGTTTTCACGCAACACACAACAGCAGGGCACAGTAAAGTTGGATACCTTGTTGGAGTTGTGCAGTCCTTTTCTGTGTGCTTGTGTGGCCTCTCTTTTTCTCTCTGTTTCTGTCTGTCTCATATGTTTTGGGAGAGGAAGGTCTGAGGCTGTCAAAGGCACTTGATTAAGTGTCTTGTTAATTAAGTCTGCAGTCTTCGTAATTAAATACATTTTCCTCTTGAGATTAGTGAGTACAACAATTAACAGACATAAAAGGTCACATTTGTCACTCATCCAGACTGGAGGTGGTAGTAGCTTTGTGGCTCTTTCATATTTGTTGTGGTGGCACAGGTGAGGATGGAACACCGTGACAGCTCTTGATACCAGGAATTACACAGGCTGCATCATCATCACACTCAATGGATGCCTTCTGTCCGATAATACCTCTCTCACTGAGCAAAGGCAGGCACCGTCCTGTTTACTTTCCAGTTCCCCTTCCTCCTCCAACAACTCATCTCCCCTCCTCTGCCTCCAAACTATGTCCATGAACACTTTCATCCAATGCACTGTGGAAAACACATGATGGCATGACCCCTCCTGTTCTAAAGAAAACCCACAATGTGTAGTGAAAATGCCAGACTAGTGAACAAATTGATTATTTTTGATGTTCTCTGTGTGGCTGTGTAGATTATTGTCATATACCTCATGAACAATCCTACATTTATATAAAATTAATTTGCTTTATTTGCCAATGTAATTGGTAATAACTGTCTGGATTATGTTCACTGGGCACCTTTCTTTTCTAATCCAAGGGTGTGTGACATTCATATGCTGCACAGAAGTCACAGGTAGGATGAGGTGGATGGTTGGGTGAAAAAAGCACTGGATTTTGACATCACGGACTAAGGATCATGTCCTGTGTCCCACATGTTGTTAGCATTAGGCTACTAAAAGCCTTGATTAAGGTTAGGTTATAGTTTTGGTGAAACATTGAAATTCCATTCATCTCCATTGTACTAGGGGAGGCAGAAGTCTCAGCTGTCTGAAATGAGACACAAAACAAAAAGTTTTCCTAAAGCCCATTGTAGATTGTGGTATAAAACTGAATTCCCTCCAAGGGGGATAAACTTCTTCTTCTACAATACTTTAAAAATCTCAGCGTTACTGTGCTGCTCATATCACAAGACATTTCTTGTCTCAGACTTTTGTCATGTTGACGTGAGGGTGCACAAACTACACAACTGATCTCAGATGAGGTGTACTAATTAGGAGATTATTAAACTTGGAGAAATCCGAGACTGGATTCAATTAAAAAAAAACATGCAAAAAGTCACTGTGTCATCACATTGTGTCATTGTGTCTGACAGAACACAACTACAGTTACGGATAACAGCTAGGGGAAAAATCAAGAAGTTTAGCTTTACTTTTAGCTAGCCAGCTAGCTTTCGCTCGATGTAGCCCTCTAAATGTAGCTGTCTAGTCAGCTGTCTCTTTGTGGCAGAGAGTGCAATAAATGCAACGGTGAGTTCAACAGCCCACAGATTACCGAGCCACTGCTGCAGCCTGGACAGCAACACAGAACCAGAATGCAGTAACTACACAGCCAAAGTGGAGAAACTGAATTTTTTTTACTTGGTTTTAGCTCTGTTTTGTAGTTGCCTAATTTTTTGAGTTTGTGGGAAGTTAAGGATAAAACCGCTGTGGGCCTCAAAGGCCAAAATACAACGGTGTGCATCAAAACAGCCGAGTACCCCCCCCCCACACCCACCCCACGCCCCTCATCGACGGCCGCCCCATGCCACTTCATGCAGATGATATTTCTCATAGTATGTTAAATCCTTTCCTACCCCAGAACTTGACTGTGCAGTAAAACTTTGGCTTTTTAAATGTTTTGTGGATTTGTCTGCCCCTTTTGCTTGTTTTATTGCAGCCGCGAGGGGCAAGAATATCAACCTGCTGCTTCTGTTTTTAGTCTGATGACATCTAATGTACTGATATATTGTAGGAAATTATTGTTTGTTTTGTTAGGGCATGTGTAGAATGTTCACATTAAAGACAATCTTCTTGGATGAGGAAAGAAAACGTGCTTGGATGAAAGTGAGTGCATTAAAAGGAAACTGAACTACAGAATGACTAAAGTCACTGACTCATAGCTCTATTGACTCACAGTGAAACACTGATGTCAAAGAGAGGAGAGTAGCACACAGAGGGACATTTAGCCATGCTTCGCTGTGGGTTTGTGTGCCCCTGTGATCTGTATGTGTGTGTGTGTGCGCGCCCACTCTGCACGTGCCAAAACTCTTACTGTACTTCAACTTGTGAGCACTCAAGATGTTGCAGCCTTGGAGCCTGCAGAGAAAAATGATGAATGATTACATTCCTGGTAGGCTTCCTGGGCAGCTGTTGTCATGGGGAGCTGAGGGTTGTCTCTCCCTGCACACACCAGAATGCCACTCACTTCCAAGAAGTTACACCAACATCTTCAGACACATTCACTTTGTAAAACGTGAGTTAAAGAGATTTTGAGTTCTTATTTGGTGTCATTAAGTCATCATGTACCCCTCTCGTGGTGCCAGAATAATGGACATTGTTGATTATCTCCCCTTCATCCTGCCGCCCATTCTGTTTTTGATCACATAGACACAAATGAGAATATTTCAAATAATCCATAAAACTACAACGCAGCATTGAACCGAAGAACTCACTGAAACCATCTAGACCCTGTGTAGACAGTGTTCGCTCAAGACCAGACCTTACACTGAGTAATGTAAATGTAATTCTGTGAATGTGCATGGCTGTTTGAAATAATGACTGAGGAAATGGAATGGCCATTTCATTAGCAAGTTCAATGGGATGGCACACAGGGGAACAAGTTGCCCTTAACCATTTTGGCTACTTGCAATGCTAACAGTACTCATCCATATCACACAGTAAGTATTACTGTATATTGCCTCCTGTTAAAAACCCATAGAACCAATAAGTAGCCTGTGTTCATTGTTGATTTTTTTTTAAGTGTTACATTGTTTTATTATGTAAAAAGACTGCATAGTAGATTAAAGGTAGGCTTGCATGGTTTCCAATGCTAATACTAACTTTGGTCACAAGGTTACTAAGAATATTGTTACTCCGCCAAGTGCATCTTGGTCTTTTTGCATGCGTGGAGATTTGCATGGTGGACGGTGCTGTGAATTTGTCGTGTAAAGTAACGTGACTTTTGGCGCGAGCTGCCAACCACTGTGCTCTCAATTGCGTAGTAAGACGTGTTTTGAAACCGCAGGAAGTCCAACAAGTTAGCCCAATGCCGTTTGTTTTTTTGTTTTGTTTTTTTACAAATTTTTTATTTTTAAAATGATTTCTGAAAGACTGCATGGAACTGTGAAAGCGGAACTTAACAGACCATTTTGTTAAAGAGTAAGATCCTTTCGTCTTCCTGCAACAACCTCTTGCGAGACTTCTGTTTCTGGTTAAACAAAAAGGATCTTACTCTATAACAAAACAGTTCAAATAACAATCTGAGCCTGTCAGTCATGAAGGTTTCAATTTCTAATATGTTCTGGATGCTGATTTGTCTTAGAATATGGAAAGTAAACAGGAAACCGGAACATGGTTCGTGCTGAATGAGAGATTGCACTGAGTTACAGAAGCTAGCAGAACAGAGGCTAGCCCAGGCATGACTTTGGCCCTCTGTATGTTGGACTGCCAATGTTGGAGGTGCATATGTATAACCCACCTGCACCTAAATTATTCAGTTTAAGTCCATTGCACCCACAAAGCCATTCTGAGGGCCCACATTGTATGCTGGTTCACTGATGAATTCTCTCCATTATCCTGTTCCCCTGATTTCCTCCTTTCTTTCAAATAGCCATGTTCCTGGCTATTTCAAAACAGCACCTAGTTTTCTATCCCTGTCTCTTTAGCTCTCTCATTTTTTTCCTGTCTGCCCTCCCTCTATCCAAGTCAGCACAATGTTTTTTGCAGCTCCCCCGGTGTTTCCCATCTCTGAACTTGTTTATCAATTTTGCAGCTCCAAGAACTGATGTACATACTGTTTTATTCCCCATTTGTTACTGTGACAGAGTCCAGACAATGGCCTGATCTTGCCTGGAGGCACGCGTAAACTTTTGAAGTAATCATCCTGACGCTGTTTGCTATTTGTCTCAAAAGCCACAATTAGTGATGTGATCGAAAGGGATGATGGTAGATGATCAATTCTGTTTTCTTCCCATTTGTGTCTACCGATTAAATCGTTTTTACTTTCATGAATAGGCAATATTTGAATCCAAATACTCCAATCTTTTTTTTTTCCCCTTTTCAGTTTGTGGGTGCTTCCAATTTATTTACCCAATCTATGTATGTGTCACGTTCAGTCTCAGAGCACCAATAGAAATGTCTGAACTTCAATGAATTTGAGTATGGAAATCAGAGTTGCTTTGTTCTTCATCCCCACATTTAGAGTCCCATCCCAACACAAAATGACATATACTGTTGGCTCTGTGTTGTCCTGTTAGGTATGCACAACAACTGATTACTTATTCTGACATATTTACTTGTCACTTGTTCCGTAGGGTTCTGGAGGTATCACTGTTACTCTGATGATCACACTCATACACCTGATACAGTCTGTGCTTCAGATGCCAGGACAGAAGATGAGTGTTCCTGTGTTTGCTGTGCAACGTATACAAACATCACTTGATTCTTGATCATTGTGCATTCAAGGACCTGATGCAGAAGATAGATTTCTTATCAGTCCCCTTGGAATTGATTCATCACTCCATCTACTCCAGGTGGAGATAAAAAATCAGCTAAACTGAAAATAAGGCCATTGCAAAGAGCAACTAATTACTTGACAAGGTTCAGCAATTGTAGCAATCAGGTTCTGATTGGAGACCTGTGCCAATTAGCCATAAGCAGGGCTTGGTCTTTGCTGGAAACCAGCCATACTGCTTTTGAAAAACATGCCAATTTTGATTTTGTTTTGTATACTGCCACTTTTGGCTGTTTTGTGAGTACAGCTCCCAATTCATAGTGTTTGTCTTGTTAAACTGTGCCATATGCCATTCTGGTTTTCTTTTCTTTTTTTTCTTTTTTTTTTTGGTTTTATGGCATGGAGCATTATTTCAGCCACAGGATTCAATATCCAAGCCCCTGTGCAGGCATGCAGGATGTCAGAAAAAGGCAAAATCCAGATGTTGTATAGTTATGAGAGTCACATAGGTAAAGCAGCCCATCAGCAGCACACAGTTCCACAGTTCTGCCGTGCCCTCAGGAGTGTTTTGACAATGCTCAAATGTGGTTACGCCTACAAGTGAGAAGGAAATAGACTGGAGGAGTAAAATACACTTCAGGTCGCGGGTACATGCATGACTAATTTAAGTGTTATGTTGCCTTGTTCTGAACCGACGTAGTGATACAACACCTCTGACCACCAGTTGGGGTGGTTTAGCTAACATCCCTATACCAGGATGAAGGCTGTCATGAAGACACACTGTGTTCATTTGTGCAACATATCCAGACCTCTTTGGAGCCTGAGGCTGGATTGATCATTTCTGAACATATGTTGTGTAAGAACAGTAGGTTAAAATGTGAATTAGGGTATTAGATTACTGTATAATTTAATCTATGGACGACAACAGTGAGTGTTCTTCAAGCAGAGGATGTGGCTAAAGCATCGACCAGCTCTATTCATCTTGCTAAAATGTTCTTCAGCAAGACGCTGAATGAAAAGAAAATTTCATTAGGGTTGAATTAAGAACCACATTATATGGAACAATTAACAGAAATCTTTTAACCTTGTCTTCAACCTAATGCATTCATGCATTCTTAAGAGCACTGTACAATTGGCATAAGAAACACATGTTGAGGATGTTAATGGGACTGGGTTATGTAAATCCCTAAATAAATAACTAAATTAAGGTTAATGGTGAAGCTGAGCACAACACTTATCCAAACTCCATTCTGTCTGCTCTATAACCCACTTACATGATCACTAATTATTGCATCCTTTATTCATTTACACTTCATTCATGAATTCATTTTTATCAAAGCTGCAGTAGGCAATGTTTTAGAAATAAAGCACCCCCTCCCTCCAAATAAGGGTCAGTGTGTGGGCCCACTGAATTCCAAACACCAGAGCTGCCCCCCTCCACCCTCAGGTCTCTGCTATAGACTTTTTTCACAGCAGACATTTGGCATGTCACAGCAGGAAAAGCACAGGTGTAAATGATAGCTAACATTAGCATTCCATTTAGGTGAGCTAGTTTCAGGGTCCTGGTGTTGTGCATGCTGGCTCACTGGCATGGCTTACTGGGACACTTGGAACATAGCCATCATTAACGAATTTCTTTCCTGCTATGACAAGTCAAAATGTCTGCCGTGTCCACTTGCTGACCTCGTGCAGTTTCCCCGCCTCTGCAAGTCACCTGACCGCTGCTGTGCTTTCTTGCACAGCTCTCCTTAGTTTCAGCATCAGCTCTCTGCTGTAACAGACGGTTCATTCACCTTTTTTGTCGATTTCTGCCTGCTTATTTGTTCCTGTACGTAACCATTACCACGAGGAGGAGGCTCCATCCACCTCGGCAGCACAATTTAGCAGGCTACATGTCAGATTGTAATTAGATAGAACTGAATGTCATTCATATGTGTTCCTAGGTGCCTAAAGGAGCTGTACAATGTTCAATTATGAAAGGTAACTGAAAGATGTCATCTCCAAATGGCACACAGCAAGCTGCAGATAACAAAGACAGTACAGTCGGTACAGATTTCCACTTTTCCTGTGCATGTCTATTGCCCAGTATGGGCTCGTGATGTCATGCACTGTGCTTGTTCGCCTGGTTTCAACTTTGATGATCATGGAGGCTGTACCCATCATTTTCTTGACAGTGCAAAAAAGTAGTGGCAATTAGCTGCAGTACATTATGAAGCAAAGCTAATTGGAACACTACTTTAATACATAATGCATACAATATTCTGGCCAGGATGTTATCGCCCACTACCTATTTAGATCTGCATGAATTTAGTGTGCTTTCATGTTCACTTGATCATCAAGAATGGACACCCCATGTCTGACAACTCCTGAAGAAGTTACACTTCACACAGAAGTAAAACTTCACTGTAACTAGTAACTTAGATTGAATTAATGTAAACAGAAAATGCAGCAAACTTCAGTTTTTTGCTAAACTTGCTTTCTTGAATACCCCTCATATTGTAAATTATTAACAACAAAAAAATGTACATTTGGAGTCAAATTACTCCAAAACGTCTTTATATGTGAACATACTGTAATGTGCTTTTGATGTGGCTAAAAACAACAAAGACATGTTATGTATTATTTTAGTTTTATACTACAACCTTTCAAAACATAAAAAGAGACGAGAAACTGGGCGCTCAACTACGGAAGCCATATGAATGGCCGTGCTTGCAATTACTTTTTTTAAAGCCGTTATCTCGAGATCACAAGTTAATTATTTCAGTATCTCGAGAAAATGAGCTTTGTTATCTCGAGATAATCAACCCATTATCATGAGAAAACAAAAGGTTGTTTCCCCTTATTAGCTTACTTATAATGTTTATCAGAGATCAGGAGTGCCATGCCAGCATGCATAGATGGTGTCTTGACAACTGTAGCAACTGATTTAAGCTGAAAATGTCAGATCAAGGAGTACCCATTACTGATCATGGCATCAGACTGTACTTGCAGAACTGTACAGGCAGAAACCGCATTATGTCTTTCTGTTGGAGAAAACATTCAGATCAGTCTTTGTCATTTAAGGAGAACATTACGAGATAAATTAACCCGTTATCACGAGAAAACGAGCCTTGTTATCTCGAGATAACGAGTTAGATAAAGAGTTATCTCGAGCAAGCACGGCCGTTCTCGGCTTCCGTACTCAACCTCAAAAATTGCAACTACTTTGGTACCTGTTACAACCTTTTTATAAAGTGTCTCTTTGCTATGATGCATATAGTGGGCTGTTATGTGTTAAAATATTGTGCCCACACAGTCTCAATATGTCCACTAAAATTAGCAACAGAAAAGTAGATTGGGTATTTTACCTTTTAAAACACAAACTGTCTTGGCCACAGGCTCCTGCTGCTTTGTCTTCAAACGAGGCACATCAGAACAGCTGCCAAGCTTCACATATCACACCTTCTACTGGCTAATGGGTCACCACTGTGCTGAGCTGCAATTCTTTTGTGCAAATGCCTAACAAGGGTCTTATTTGTATCACTGTGTTTGTGAGTTTGGGTGCTCTGCTTTTCTATTCCATGACTGGGCTGCAATTAAGCTAGACTCTATGACCAACCGCAAGCCAGGAGGAGGAGTACGTGTTTGAAATTAAGTGGACAGCAAAGTGGGGGAGAAAGCGTAGTCATAATTACATACAGGGTAACCTGTAGGTAGCAGTAGGTAGAGTTGTGTGCAATCTGACAGATCTTCATGCTCTGTTCGATTACACACAACTCTGCACACACAGTTATTTGTGTCAGTTGTTTATAGCAAACATACAACCACAAATAATAATGTATTAAATGACACCCTCAGGCAACAACTACCAACAAAAAAATCTCAACACATGCATCATGTAAGAGGGGTGATGCTTTCAGTGCTGTTGCTAAAACGTTGATGATTGTGGTAGTGTCTGGAGACAAATTGATACATCTCAGTTGATGCACTACTTGTTTATGTTTCATGCTCACACGTGTACAGCATAACCCATGTCTTCCACCCAAGCTGGGAGCACATGACTCAGTATAAAGGCCAATTATTACCATGTCATCCACATGATGACTGTCAGATCGTGGAGAGTCTGTAATGGACTTTAAAAACAAGGCAGGTTACCAAGGTCATTTAGGGCATGTTACCTTGCAATGTGGTGGGCGTTAAATTATTATTATTATTCTTTTACAACTGGTATCTGAACAGTTCTGTACATGATCCCGTTGTTTGACCTGAATAATGACAAATGTCTAAACAGAGACTCAGCCCAGCTCCAGCCCACGCATCACTATGGCTAACAGAACTCTAGCCCTGATGACTGCACACAGTACTCCAGAAGTCCTTTCCTCACAGGGAAGCCACACCCTCAAACTCTGAACACACCCTGTTGGTTACCGCTGGCTAACATTAGCTATCCAGCTATCTATAGAACACACAGTTATCAATACGCAGTAAAATGTGGCAAAAGTTGGGTGAGCATTACTTTGGACAGGTGACACCATTCTCTAACCCTGACCTAATTTACCTTTAAGCTGCTTTTAAATCCTACACAAGCAAAGAGCAGCTACAAAGAGCAGTTTGATCTGGCCTTATATCTACATTGTATCTGCTTATGCTGAAGTACACTGGTCTAACAGGCATGAATGGCAACTTCATGGAAATGGCCCACTCAGCTGTCAAACCACCATCACTGTATAAATGGTTCCAGTAGACTTACCAATAGCCAATAGTTAGCAACCCCTCCGGTAAACATTTCCAGAATTATGTCTCTTGACCTGTCTGTCTGAAAAGAACATGGTGCTCAAACCACCAAACAAACCAACCAAGCCTCTTTCAGCCACCTCACCCCAGCAAGCAACACACCCCATACTCTTCTGTCTATAACATTGCTAGTTAACAACATGTAAATAAGACAACTCTGGAGTTACAGGAAGGTGAATTCCTCTTTTTGTCCAGCCCCTGCACTAAGCTAACATGTCCCTGACCAGTCTTTTCACTGAACACATCCAACTCCTGGTAAGACAAAAGACAAACTGGCCCCCAAAATGTCCCTTTAACAGAGCAGTCACATTATGCATTATGTTACAATGTGTTGTGTAGAAATATATACTGTATTATTGTAAGGGCTTTGTGAAAACCGTAACCGTTCTTTTAGTTTGGAGTTTTGAGGTCACACTGACAAAAGCTGTTGAAGGCCTTGAAAACAACATTTCAGTGTGAGTTTTATGACAGACGGGTCATTTTGAATCAAATATTATACAGGATCCTGCTACCATGCCATACTGTGTGGGGTTTTTGTTTTTTTCAGGTAAATCGTAAAAAAAAACATTGTCCAGCACATCCTATTAAAGGGCAGCTGTAAAATCAAAGAGCAGCTCAACAGGTACTTCTTGAAAACATGAAACATTAATCAGCAGTTAACAGGGAAGAGGGGAAGGAGGATAAATGGCAGAAGAAGGGAAAGAAAGAGGGGGAGGAAAGACACAAACAAATGTCACAGAGAAAAACAGCCAAATTTATCACATGAGCAAACAAGATTAAAAATAATCCATTCAAGTCCATTTTTTAAAGCTTCTCCTGGAGCAGGAGAGGCACGTGTACAATAAAGATTCTATTTTTGTGACAAGCACTGTATCTAAAGCACTGACAAACATGCAGACACAAAACACTTAAGCAACCACCAAATGTAGCCCTTCACAGTCAGCACAATGGGTGATTGTCAAAAATAAAAATTGATTTTAATGCTGTCTTAATGTCACATTTGGTGCGCCACAAAAACTGCATGTGCTACTGACTGTGACAATTGTTGTGGCCTTGCTTACAAGCAGTAAACATAGCAAGTGAATCCACAGATGTCAGCAGTTCAAGGAAATAAAAGTCAAAATTGTCTGTGCACACGTGTACATCAGTACATCTCCCGAAAAGTGAGCAATGTCTTCATTTCATTCCAGCTTGATGTTAAAGTCTCAAATAAAATATATTCTGCATACATTCCCTTTAGTTCCATTGGCAGCTGTAGCTAGCAAGTTTCTCCTCACAAAATGCAGGATTCTTCACAAAGTGGGCTGACTGTACAAGCAAGCAGATTAGTTCACCATGTGACATGACCTCTTGTATGACAGAGACTGTCACCTGCTGGAATTGTAATTAAGCCAACAGGAGGGTTAGGAACTCCTATAAATGGCTGTAAATTACTTTTTCTATGTAGCTTTGGGATATGTGGAGAAAATGACGTACAGTAATCTACTGTTGTTCAAATTCAGTGAACATTTGTTGGCGAGAACAAAGGTTCATCAAGTGTCCTCATTCCAGGAGATTCTACAACTATCATGCTGCTGCTTTTAAAAAAGCATCATCCTTTTTTCACCCAGTTTATACTTATTTCTTTGTATATATTTCTCAAGTGTTTGTGTGTGCTTTTTTCCTACTCTGGCATGTCATTATCCTCAGTTGTGGTACTCTTTGTTATAAATAATCAAGGTGACAGCAGGAAAAGTGCACTTTACTGACAACGCTGAAATAAATTTCCATAAAGTCAGAACCACCACATTCTATGCAACAGCATATTTTGCATTTATGGCAACAGAGGGCCCTATGGCATTGCCCTCCCTGAGAAAAATAAGGGGTCTTTTGTTTAATCAATAGTTTGCAAAAGTTTCCCATTTCTGTTTCATTTCCAAGCTTCTGAAGGTGAAAAAAGATTGCCTTCAGTAACAGGGTCGGTGCATAACAGCTCACTCAAACTACAAACGCTGAAACATCATTTTAGGTGTGTTGTTTTTGTTGGATGAGTTGCGTTTCCACCTTTTAGCACCTCACACCCCTGTCTCCTACTGATACATCCATATACAGTCTCTATCAGCAATCAACAACATTCAGCACCAAGGCTAAAACGTGTTCACAAAGGGGGGTGAAAAGAGTAGCTGTGGAGGTCAACAGACATATGAAATATTTGCTGTCAATAACGGCCGGTTGGTCAGCATTGATGTTTTTGAAATTTTTTAACCATGATCAAGTTTCCTTAAAGTCCCTGTGTGTACTATTGTGTGTACTATGACAAGAGTGCTGCTAACTGGCATTCAACTTCATAACTGTGCAGGTGTGGTTTTATTACTTATTTTTTAAGTTATTTTACATAGGGGGTGTCCAAGATATTTTTCCATTTCCTGTACATACATTCAAACTTTTTGTTTGCCCTTGATACCTTCTTTAGAGTTTGAATTACATGAGACTGGATTGAGTTGGCACAGCTCCACCTACAAACCTTTCCATCAGTCTCTACCACGTTTTTACATTTGGACGAGTGCTACAGTGTTTCCTCCTCATCCTCAGCTGTGGCACTGGTACTAAGAACAGGCAGATTTTCCTTCAGCGAGATATCGTCCACCCGCTTGGGGCCGCTGTCCTCAGGTTCTTCAGGTATGGATGGGTCTGAGTTACTGATCACGTATCCTGGGAGGGTGGAGTGCATGCTGATCACGGGGGGACCTGTGCTCCGATAAGCACGGCTTGAAACGAGCGTTGTGGAGCGTGTGGAAGGGCCGCCCCCGGCCAGGTGGGACTGGCTGCTGGTGCTGTTGTTGTTGAGGCCGACAACAACGGAGCCGTAATGGTAGCGGCCACAGACCACCGGGCCCTCCCACTCAAAGGCCAGGTTCCAGCGTGTCCATGTTTTCTTTATCTCTGTCTGGACCTGTAGGGATAGGAAGAAGAAAGGCTATAAATATCAAGAATAACATTGCAAAACCATCACAAAGTGCAGAATAGGGGTTTTATTTTCTGATATTTTATTGCAAATTTCAGAGTTTTCCTGATTTGATATACTGAATAATTTTCTAAGCAAGTAATTCTGTTTTTTCATTTCCTTTTTAGGTTTTTGTAACTCCGGTATTATGATAAAATGTTCATATATAAGCAAACAATTGCCTTCTAGCAAACGCAGAGCAACAAAAGCGTCCCTCTGGAGTCATGCTAAGTCCAATATTCACTCGCCTTCTAGCTCTGGTTTAGTCTCCACCAACTCCTGAGAAACAAAATCAAGCTTCTTTTGAACTTGCTAGATGTTTGTCTTCAACAGCATCATGTGTATTTTCCATCTCTACCACTTAAGGCTTTGGCAGGTAGCAAACACTCAGCTTGTCTGAGCGAGTTTGCTGGACACAGCTGCCTACTGTTTCCACCTGGCAAGTTGATGAAATGGTAAGATTCAACTATACGTGTGGGCCGAAGGACTAAAGCAATGCATTAAGAGCAGCTGTAGAGTAGGGTGTTAATCTGCGGTGTTGGCTGAGACCCTGTCACGTTACATTATGAGTCATTTGGCTCAGTGTTAACAACAAAATTAGACTCAATAGAAAATAAAAAGCTTCTGTTTAATTCTGAGTTGTTTTAATTGCAGTCACTCCGAAAGGCCCTGGGGGATGAAAGGAGCGCTCCGCTGGATACAATGTGGATCACTTTTAGCAAGAGAGAAAAGGCCTAAAGAGCAGAGAGGTCTTTGTGACGATAAAACTGACAGAAATGGCAGTTCTGATTGCCAGTTGAGAGTACTGAGTACAAAGTGTATGAGACAGTGGAGGGAGACAGAGAGAGAGAGAGAGAGAGGGATATCATGGCAGCACTTTTTATCACATTTCATTTCAGAGGGCAAGAATCAGATGACAAGTAGCCTAGCTAATGTCACTTCATTGCTTCTTCAGCCAGACCCCGGATTATGTGTGCCACTGGACCAAATACTGCCCTTTTCAGTGGCTTTGATTAATTTGAAACCAAACAAAGGTTTATTTTAAGTACTTTGTTTGCTAACTGTTTTAATTGCTTTAGTTTTGTAGTGTTTGTGCTCCTTCATTGGGGTCAATGCCATTTGGAAAAAAACACTCACCTCTCCGTTGCAGTAGCAATAGATAATGGACACAAAGAAACCCTGAAAGGAAGAGACATACAAATTGTAAGCTTAGATCACAGCGGGAGCCAAGTCAAGTAAAAACAAACATCATATGCAGTGTGATGACCACAATAATTTACTATAAAGTACAATACAAATGCTATCTATTATCAAATGAAGGAGATCACTAACTATCTCTTTGCCTCAAATAGCGCTTATCTACTAAAAAAAAAATAAAAAGACAAATGATAATCTCTCTGGCTGTTTCTGTTCTGACCTGTTTCACCCCGTGTTCCTGTTTCCCGCCACGATAAGAAGTTAAAGGGGAGACACAGTGTCTTTGTGAAAGTGATGGATTTATGGGAAGGTGGGAAGATATGTGCCGATGTGTGTGTGTTTTTGCGCTCACGTGTGTGTGTGTGTGAGTTCCTTGCTACACGTCTTAGCTGGTGAGAGACAACCAGCAGTGACTCTGAGAAATCAACACGGTGTACTCTGGGAAAAAGAACAGCCTCCAGAAAAGTTCATCCTAACAATCGTTTAATAAGAACGTTACGACACTAATCCTCATTGAGTTTTTTTTTTTTATCAGATTTGTTCTAGAAAGTTCTGGTAAAGTTTGAAATATACAAAACAAACCAAATGTTCATATGAAAGAAGTTATTGCAAACAAGTAGTCAAATAAAGGTTTCTTGATTAAAGTAAAATCATTAGGTATGTTATAGACTGTATAACAAAATAAAAATGAAAAAACACAGAGAAAGACAGAAAACCTGCATATGTTCATATTACTGTAGTATATAGTAAAAATCAATAGTACCTGAAAACCAAATGCTATTATCAGTTAGATGGAAGCAGATACTGCTTTCTAAGTTACTCTCATTAATTAAACAAGTTCACGATCAAACACTGTATGACAATTAAGTAGTGTGCATTTCTAGAAGTTGATCTGTAGGAACATGAAAGCTGTGACTCGTGAGTTATTTTAAAATAAAAAGAATTATATTTGGCTCACTGACGTCATTAAAATTCAGCTAGATGTCACTATCACAATATGGGAATATCAGTCACAGGAAGCACTCTGCAGCAGAGCTGTGGTGATGTGATGAGAACCGTGGTGAAAATTGTTAATCTTATCCAATCAGGAGCGCTTCATCACTTGGAGTTCCGGGCTTTCCTGTAGGAAATCGATGCACAATACGGGGACGACCACTCAGATGTGCGCTGGCTTAGTCGTGGGACAGTTCTGGAGCAGTTCTATGGAGCAGATCTGAAATTGACCATTTTGGGATGTTTTTTTTTAAGAAAAAGCTCACAGCCTTGTTGAACTGAGCAACCCTGAGCGGTTGGCAGACCTCGCTTTTTCAGCTGATCTCACTGGCCATCTGAACACGTTGAGCAAAAGCTTGGCTTGTCGCAAATGCATTCATACATGAAATCATTTGTTGTGAAGCTTGGTCTTTATGGGAGGAAAATCAGTGATGGCAATGCTGTACAAAATTACCTCCAGTTTCCCAAACGCCAACATTTTCTGTGAAAATGAAAATCACATCGCTGATAACTAAATCCAAACAGCGCTTTCAAGATTTCGCTCCCATTGAGAAGAACATGAACCTGTTCTCAAAGCCTTTCTTTGTTGATGTGGAAGGAGTTCAGGAGGACATGCAGTTGGAGCTTAGTGAAATGCAATCTGATGCTACTCTCTAAAGTCTCCACCAGCAGCTTTCACTGTCAGTATTTAGAAAGTCCAGATTTCCCCAGATGAGGCGCTGTGCCAAAAGGATATTCAGTTTATCTGGCTAACATATGTGAGCAAACATTTTCTCTTATGACACTGAACAAGAGCTGACTGAGGTGACTGACTGTCATGTACTTCCTCACTACAAGACTTACCCCTGACCTGACAGCAATTCTTCAGCCCCACGCACAGAATCACTGTTCCCAATTACTGCTGAATGAAATGTAATAGTGATGAATTCAAGTGCACAGCACAAAGTGCGCTCATTAAGACAGTTTCTTAAATTAAAAGGCTCACAGCCCTGGGCTATATACTTTTCTCTCTATGTGGCCCCTGGCATGAGGCTTTCATTATTTCAGTATTATGCTTAAATGCATATTCCTAAATTTTTGTTCGTTTGTTTTTAATTAATTATCACACAGCAAACCTGAGGTTAGGTAGCACTCTAGCATAGAAAGGAGAGTGGGAGGAACTGGAGGTTAATTGGTGGCCCAGTAGATGATTGGTCAATCTGGCCCTGTGTATTGCTCAACACTATTGACTGAACCTACTACACTCTGTATTTTGTACTCTGTCTTTTCATTGGTTTGTAGTTCAACTTTAACTTTTTATAAAAAACATTTTGTGAATATTGTAGGTACAAAAAAGGAACTCTCTTTTAATTAGAAATTGCACATGTGTGAGTTCATTATAATCTTTTCATGAGGTCACAAACGCTTCTCATCTCTAGGTGTTTTGCATGTGTTGAATAAAAGACATCAGATAAATAATAATACTGCTGACAGCAGAGTAGGGCTCTTTCTTTTGTCTGGATTCACTGTAGCTCCTAAAGTGATGGTGTTTAAAAAGGAGCAAATGAAAATGTGAAGTAATACAGTGACTTTGGCTTTTCCTCACTATTAAACATCTTTGCGAATGTTATTCCTTTTTGTAACCTGGGTCTTCCTTGTGTTGTTCTTGCCATCATGTCAATACTTTTATAATATGTTATAGAGCCTCAGTTCCATCATGTATGTGGCTCTCTATCCTTTTTGACTTCTTCCTGCATAAGAGTACAAAGCTTGCAGGTGCACCAGCCTCCACAAGTACATTGTCTTACAGGGCACTGTTGTGGGTCCTCTTCCATTTGATTTAGGGCTCCAAACTGTTTGTGTATTCAGGTTCAAATAAAAGTGGGAGGTCATCAGAGGTACAAAGTATTAGTATAGTGTAGTATAGTGTATTTACTTGCCAAATAGATTCATTAAATTTTGATTCTCTGTAAAGGTAGTAGGTGTTGAATTAAAAGTGGATCTGCAAAGCAACAGACACGTGATGAAATTTCCAGGTGAAATTGCAATCAATTTTTGGTTAAATTTCAGCTGTTTTACAAACCTGGGGCATGTGTCACAAAGCAAGTTAAATATGGTTCATAGACGTAAAAGATATCAAATATAACAACATTAAAGGAAGACAGAAATACAACACCACATTAAATACTAAGAACAGTAGATCATTAACACGTGTGGGGTTATTATATAGACCTTAATGCATACAGTTAAGATCTATGTTATTTTCACACAGGTGCAAGGCCATTTTCATCAGGCACATCCCATGTTTTTACAATTGTGTCTGGTAATAATGTTGCCTGAAACAAATCTTCTCATGCTGAGGTGGATGGAGTGATGCAGCTGAGGGTTTGTTTTATTTGGCACATTACCTGGCGCAGAGCAATTTTGGTATTTGTTTTGGCATTGAAATCGTGCTTTTGTTATGCCTCTGGCCACTATCACAATTGCGAGCACGCAGAGTCATTTTTTTGGCTTTAGTTGAAAGATGCGCACACACAGACCTCTCCAAATCACAAAATTCCTTTCATGCGTTTCCTAAAAGAAGTTTTGTGTTTGATCAGTTTCTGACGAGAGGGTATCCACGAGATGTCTTGGATCAGGCTTTTGCAAAGGCACATGAGAAAAACAGAAATGTACTATTCACCAAATGTAAACCCGAAAAGCAAAAAAAAAAGCATTCTCTTGTGTATTTAACACTACTTGTTTACCATTTGTGCATGACATATGTAATGTTGTAAAGAAACACTGGAATATCTTATCTGTTGATGACATCCTCAAGCCTTGTAGATATTTAACCAACTTCCATGCTTAACAATGTACTTGGGTCTATTGGTCCATGCCTGGTTTCTATCATAAATAACTCCATGCAATCTGGTTGTGTCCCAGCTTATATTAAACATGCAGTTGTTCAGCCTCTTCTGAAAAAAATGAACCTTGATCCATCCCTTCCCAAAAACTATAGGCCTATATCTAAGCTGCCTTTTATCTCAAAGATGTTAGAGAAAGTTGTTGCCAATCAGCTCACTACATTCTTGACTGCACACAACACTTTATATAAATTGCAATCTGGTTTCCGTCAGAAGCATTCCACTGAGACAACTCTTCTCAGAGTCTCCAATGACATAGTGATGTCTTCTGATGTGGGTGAATGCATGCTCTGTTTTGGTGCTGCTGGATCTTAGCGCAGCTTTTGATACTGTAGATCACAGCATCCTGACTGAAAGGCTCAGGCAGTGGGTGGGTGTCTCTGGGTGCACCCTGTACTGGTTCTCCTCCGATCTCTTTGATAGGAGTTTTTCTGTATCGCTTGGTCCCTACATGTCTGAAACTGCTGCTCTTTCCTGTGGTGTGCCTCAGGGTTCTGTCTTGGGTCCTATATTATTTGCTTTAAGCTTCCCTTAGGTCATATTATCAGCAGATTTAGAGGTATGTCATTGTTATGCTGATGATATCCAGCTGTATGTCTCTTTTAAGCCTGATGACACTGACAAACTGTCACAATTGTCTGACTACCATTAAGGACTGCTCAGTGTATTGGGTCCCTTTCCTCCGCTGTACAGTCTAATCTTAGAAACCTCAGTGTTATATTTGATGAGGCTATGTACTTGGATCAACATATCAAATCATTGACCTGTCCATGTTTGTTCCTTTTAAGAAACATTGTCAAACTCAAGTCTGTTGTATCACAACCTGAGTAAGAGATGATCATTCACGCTTTTATATCATCCCGGCTAGACAACTGCAATTCCCTCTTCACCTGCCTCAGCAAGTCATCACTGGACCGTCTACAAATAGTCCATAATGCTGCTGCAAGGCTGTTCACCAGGTCGAGCAGGGCGACTCACATCACACCCATCTTATCTTCTTTACACTGGCTTCCCATCAAGTACAGGATACATTTTAAGGTTCTTGTTTTCATGTATAGAGCCCTGCATGGTCAGGTACCTGTGTCCATCTCTGACCTGCTCCATCCTTACATCACTGGTAGGTTACTTAGGTCTTCTGACCAGGGCTTACTTGTTGTCCCTCATGCTCGACTGAAAACAAAAGGTGATCGTGCCTTTGAAGTGGTGGCTCCGACAATGTGGAACGCTCTTCCTATAGACGTACAATATGCGGTCTCTGTTGACGCCTTTAAAAAGCAGCTGAAGACTCTTTTATTCAAAATGGCCTTTGTCTAGCCTCGGGCTGTATAGTGTTTGTAATTTTTGTGTGTTTTTAAGCTCTGATTATGTTTTTGTTTCTTTTTAATGTTTTTATGGTCTCATTTTTAGCAGTTTTATTCTTGGGAAGCACTTTATGACCTTGCTTTGTAAAAGATGCTATACTAAATAAACTTGACTTACTTACTTACTTACATTGGCAAAGAGATCTTTAACTCTCTTCCACTTTTCTTTTTTTAGAGCAAAGAATGTTACACTGGTACTGTTTTCTGCGACACTATCTTATACCAGTGGATCCCATTCCCAGTGTACAAGCTAACATTTGAATGTGTTTATATCAGTATGTGTATGAGAATGTGTCAATGTTATGAAACTATAATCTTCTGTGTTTCTAATGACTTGACCTCCTGACAATTGGGTTCATGTGTGTCTAATCAAGCCCTGGATCACTGACTAGGTGCACCTGCAGAGTAACCCATATATAGGGCTGCTCTTCATGCATGGCTCATTTTGCACAGAGGAAAGTCCAACGTGGACTGAAATGTTTGCAGTCTTGCACATTTTCACTGTCTGTAAAGCCCTGTAATGTGTCAAATAGAAACATTTAAAATCCTGAATCTCCTTGTTTGTTCTCTGTGTGCTACCGTGTGTCCTCCCTTGCTGCTGTGAGGGCAAAATTTCTCTTTTCCTGTTGCTAGATATGTTTTAGTGTAATAACTTGTTTTCTAGTCATTTAGTCTGCATTCTACATACTTAGATCATTTCTGTCTTGGGTCATCTCTGTCGTAAGGTATATTGGTATCTTGGTTGGGTGTTGTTGCTGAAGGACAAATTGTTTGCAACCAGGAGGGAGGACACCTGCAGTCTGGAGGACCGTCTGCCCTGGGTTTCCAGCCTTGGGCAGGAACACTTAGCTAGAGACAGACGATGTGGGTTAGAGGTGATTCTGGTATCCTTGCCATTCTCTGCTATGTATTGTGAGGGTATAAATATGTGACTGCATCTTCCCTTTGGGGTCAGACTCTTCATATGCATCTTGGTGTATGATCTCTGTCCTTTCAGCTGAAATAAGATTGACTCTGTGTGCTCGCTTGCTCTTCCTTTTATTTACTTTTTATTCTTGATTACCCTTTCATTTGATTGTTTTATTCTTTGCTTAATTAAATATACAAAAGCTGCGTTGTAACTTTTTCTCTGACTACCACACCAGAGAAGAAGACAAAGGACATTTTTTTTAAGGCACAGCTCAACCTCTGTGAACCATTTGTATTTTCATGGGCACTGACGCTCTCTGTGAATTGTGATTGTATATTGTAGGGAAAACAAATTAAATGAACTGACTGAACAGTTTGCAGATACGTTCACTATGAATGTTTCTTTATTATGTTGAGAAAAAATGTAATCTGGGCGGCAGTAAGCTACAAAATGTATTTGCTAATGCAAATTAGTTGTATATGAATGTAATTTTTAGAAGACGCACAGCACTTTGATGGGGTAAAGTGTACTGAAGGTTAGAAGTTACTGCATTTTATCCTAACTTGTCAGTGCGCCCTTGAAGTTTCACCTATGCTTTTAATATTACATTAATGACATCTGGCCCCAAAGACACCTTTCCCGATCTTTTGTTCCATGTTCCCATATTTCCTCATTTTTTATTCAAGTATGGTATGTGTATGTAGGCTTGTTATTATGCTTCTTTAACAGCAAGTTTCCAATTGTTGACAGAAATGTTGATTAACTTTTGATCGTATTCAGGAACGTCGTAAGACCAGACACAGGTTGTCCACCTTGTACAGCAGGTGAATCAGTCAAAGTACTATTCAAATTGTTTGAGCTGCTATTATGTAATGTGTTTAATATACAGTATGTGTTGTATTTTATGTATTTTTAATATCTGACAGATTATAGAATGTGAAATATAACTTCTTTTAAAGTAAACTGATCATCTCATTTTTAGCACCATGGACATCCAACATTAAGGAGCTTTTAGCAGCCAATGTCAGGACACTTGTTACTAATGGCTGCTTTGGGAAATGCACTTATGAGCAATTTTGTGTGTTTGTTCAAACCTCTAAGACTGATCATTACTGGAAAATGGGGTCATGGTAAATTACATATTATCTTAACTAATGGCTGAATGGACAATATGCAATTGCCAAGAATTTGAAAACAAGACCCAACTAAAAAAATGATAAGTGCAAAATATTTTGACAAAAGAGTGTAAGCCTACTACAGTATAATCTGCTGACTTGGTACAGCAGGATCAGTACAAAATTGTTGACATTTGGTGATTTATTTCCTACTTGGGGATTGGAGCTTTTTCAACGTAATGGAGAAACACTTAAGAAGAAGGGTGAGAAAAAAATAACATCTACATGTAAAGTAAACATGTTTTCTCCATAATGGATTTTACATGAAACGAGCAATCATTTAAAGAGCATGTGTGACTATTTTTGACTCCTGTAGTGTAATTTGATTTGCTCCGTCCATTTCAATTTTTCCATGGAAGTGCTCATTTAATTAATCATTATTCACATTGAGGCAATTTTAAAGTCAAACTGAGAATTAGTTCATTACAATAGCTCATAATTTTAAGGCAGGAATATGTACTCAACACGTTTTGTATGCCAAGGTCAAAAATAAACTCCGATTAGGTATGGACTGTAATTTAGTTAATATATAGGAAATGTCATGCCCACACGTTGCTCATTTAAGAGCCGAATTAGGACCCTGAGTCAATCTCATTATCAAGCTGCTTCCCTGAATAATGAAGTGCAGTCTTGATTCTGACACTGACAGTCACCCAGAGTCATTTATAGAAGATAATTGTGGTTAGTCCCACATGGTGAAATTAAAATGTTAAAGGTTACAATGAGACAGCCCACAGTAGGAGACCACAGTCTGAGATCCATTAACAAAACATGCTGCTGATGTTGACTTGTTGACACTAAAGTGCTTTATTATGCATGACTCACCCACTACAGTAAAAAGACATAATCACTGAAGTGCCTGATGTGTGAATGTAGGAGAACCAGCCTTGATTGGCCCATGCTGATGTGACCGTTTGCTGTTTCAGAGCAGATGTTCAAGACTTTTATGTAAAAAGTTCATTGTGTATTACATAAATTGACAAGAACTCGGAAAGTACCTGAAAGGAGTTGAAGAACAGCTCACAGTACATGCGGACCTCCCAGCTTGGCCCCTCAAATGTATGAGGCATCCCAACAAAGATGATGTAGTGGATGCCAAACACCAGCACCAACACAAGGGTGGACTTGGCCAGTTTCCTATGGAGACACACACACACACACACACACACACACACGTAAATATGTATATAGAGCAGAGCCCAGCTGCTTTGGATTTTTGTGGTTGATACCAACATCAGTATTTGAGATTAATAATCATGGAATAATGGTATGTCAGCCATTTTTTTTATATTAAACAATTAAAATACACATTAAAAATTTGGTTTTATTATTTATTATTGAAGATGATCATAATAGTAAATGTCCAGTAAATATCACTGGAAAACAGATTTTTATACATAAGAACAACTAATAAAAACATTAATAAAACTAAAATATACTTAAATGAAGAACAACTACGGTCAAATATACATAATTTACAGGCAATTTATAACATGTACTGTATATCTGCCATGTACTGCACTGCACTCTGTTTGCATATCCGCCAACATATACAGTATACCAACACACCTGTGTGCTGGAAAATAATACTGGTTGTAATATAAGTTTAATATCTCTGTGGTTGGAAAGTTTGCATTTTGACAAGGAATGGTATTTATTTGTCAGAGATCGACCTGCAGACATGACATGTTATGGCATAACTTAACAAAAGTATGAGCTTGGCCACCTTCATACATGTGAATGCAAAACAAAAATGTGTGAAATGCAAGTTTCTTTGTCTGCAGACAAACAATTTGAGTTTCACATCAAACAAAATGAAAGCAACCCACTGAGATTTTACACAGACTGAGATGGATGAGTCTCCTGGCTTGGAGACAGAAGCACAGGAAAATATTTCAAACTTGTCTGTGGGGGAATATTCATTTTAAGAGAATTTCCTCTGTTTCCTCAGCTCTGTGAGTACTAGACTGCAACACTGGGGTGCAGGAGCTTTTATTCAGCTTATTGTTTAGGCTTTGTGTTAGGGGAATGCAATATAAATCCTGCAAACTAACTCTGGGCCTCTATTTACCAAAGCATATAACAGCTTTTTCATATTTAGCTGACTTCAGTCAGAATCCAGTCAGCTAATCTACACGTCTAAAGCCAGAAGTGACAGATGTTTGAATTTGCTCTGTAAAATAACTTTTTCTCCAGGGATTATTTCGTGGTATTTTTTTTTTTTTTTTTTTTTTTTTTATTTTATTTTTTTGTTTTTTTTTCAGTTGAGGTGTCTTCAGTGCTTTAGCTGGCAGTTTTGGAAATCCTACAGAGCATTAGAATACATTAGAAGTAATCCTATGGAGCACTGTGTGCTGCTTTGTGAGCCACAGCTGTGTGTGGTTCCTGGATGTGAGATATCTTGCAGCCCATACAGATAAGAAAAAATACATTTTAATTATTTTCTAACAATCCAATCGAGTCTCAATGTACGAGCCTCAGTGTTGTTTGCAGAGGGCCACAGGTGTGGAATGAGATTGATAACACCATAAAAATGTCACTATCTGTATCTGTTTTCAAAAAGCGCTTAAGGCAGCAGTTATTACTAAAATATGCTAAAGCTAATACCCTAAACAGCTGCGGACTTCTAAGCTAATTATTCTATTCTGAAATCTATCTAATTTGTATTATTATTATTTCTGATTTGCCATATGTCTTTATTTATTGCATCCTACTTATCTAACCAATGTTTAGACTGATGTAAAAGAATGTCTTGGGACCATTTAGTAGTTTTTTAGGTTAGGATTAGGCTAGGGTTAAATTTTAGAAAATGTGCTAGAAAGGAGGTAACAGGTGTGTTACATAGTGCATAGTGATCCTTTCAAGCAAAATCTGCAAATAGATGAGCATTACAAACACAAACTGCATCTGCATACAGTACACCTCTTTCATGTTAAAACAAATGTCAATGCCAGTGCCACAAAGGCATCAAACAAGTGCAGCTAAAGCTCAGACAGCCCTCCTGAGAAAATCATGCTGAGGGCTTCATTTCCTCCTTTTAATTTATGAAGACCATCTCGACTGTATCTAGCAGCAGCTCGGGATATGCAATCCCTTCCTGGTTGGAAAAGCAGTAAGTGTGGCCGGAGAAAGAATTGAAATATCTACACTCCCTTAGAGGTCAGATGAGGACAAACAGATCAGCGTCTTCATGTAATGATCCATCCTGGAAGGAAAGGAAGTGCTTTGTAACCTGCTGCATGACAATCATAGCAACCCAGATCTGTATGATGAACTTTAAACTAGCTGCAAGTAGAGTATACGCATTCATTCAACATGTTTGCTTCCCATCACTGAACAGAACAGGCTGTTAGCTCTGGAGAAATCCTCCAGTGGGAAGAGGGAACTGATCTGTCTTCTCTTCCCTTCAGCTGTGACATTAACACTCTCTGGCAGCTCTAAATTGCCATGTGCATTTCAGTTTATTATTAGCATAATAAACGTTGTCATTTAATTCTAGTGAAAACATTATTTTAACCAGGCCACAATGCTAGATACCTGCATACATTTTATTAACGCAGAACAAAAACAAATCATAATACTCTATAGGATCCATATTCATGGTCTTTTTGATTTATAGGGCTGAAAAAGAAACTGCTCGCCCCAACAAACAAGAGGTCAAACAGTGATCTCCTTCCCTGTCTACCCTCTTAGCATTTCTGGTTTAAAATGCCCAAATAAAGAATAAACAAGGTTCAGCCTCTGTAAACAGGGGTAGACGCAATTTGCTGTCAGTTTCAAATTTGTTTTTAGCAATTACATTTTTTTAACTTGAAATATGCAACATAACTGCATGACTTCAGTTTAAAATTGAATTCAAGCTTGTTTTGGCTAATGTTATTTCCCCTTGTCTGTCTTGCTTCAGCTGCATCCATGCTAAACAGCATGAAGTGATATGTTCATGCTATGTGCTTAAGCAACCATACTACTATGTATCTAAATTTTATGTAATACAGCAATTGCAAACCTAAATATATTCAATACATCAATACATAAATCTATCTGTCTTTGCAAGTTCTATTCACTTTTTTCAAAATAATTCTGTTGACAGCTATTTTCCCTCACCTGCTTCCTTTCTCTGTACTTTCTTTTCTGTGTACCCTGACTTCACTTTGATTTTTCCATCCGCATGAAATACAGTGTATTTGGATTTGGCTGACATTCATCTTCCATCATGGCTTCCAGTTTACCACGCCCGATCACTGTCATTTGTTCTGACTAGTAGTCTGCTCATCTATACAAAGCAACCTCTCATGCAGCATTCAATACGGTACTCTTTTTAGAAAATACACTGTAATTAGAATGCTTTTATCTGACACACTGATGCCAGCACCAGCAGAATAATAGTGATAATTGCAGATTTGAAAATGCTAGAACACATTATATCTGTGTGTATGTGTGTGTGTGTGTGTGTGTGTGTGTGTGTGTGTGTGTGTGTGTGTGTGTGTGTGTGTGTGTGTGTGAAAATGTATTAATCATGTTGTGAGGACATACATTTGTTTACACAGTCACATTGTGGGGACTTGCTTACTTTTTCAGGACAAAATGCAAGTTTTCACAACATAAATCGTTTAATTTTAGGGTTTCATCTTGGTTTAAGGTTAGGCTAGGGTAAGGGTTGGTCTTAGGCATGTAGTGGTTATGGATAAGGTTAGGATAAGTCTGTTTGTTTACTCATTTTCATGAGCTCTGCATGTGTACCATATGTATAAGTGAGAGTTGGTGAGAAAAAACAAACATAGCACTTTTTAATAAAACGTGGCTGGGAATTAAATCTATTGGACATCACTGTGTATCATCTAATTTGACAAAGGGATTAATGTACAAAAAGTAAATCTCACACAAATCAAAGTCCGCGTTTTCAAAGACAAATGTAACTCATTCCTCTGCAATTGTTTGTACACAGTCAACAAGTCTACAGCCATGATAGCGGCTCTGTTAGGCTGTACTTAGGGAGCTAAATGCTAACCCATCTTAGTTTAGCGTTTTAGCATGTTAACATTAGCTAATTAGCTCTAAACACGAACCACAGCTGTAGTTAGTTAGGTGTAGATAGTTTTGCAGGAATTTTCAGATCTGTCCAATAATTGAGATATTTCCATCTAGACCAAAGTGGTGGACCAACTGATGTGGCTAAAAGCACACCAATAAGCCTCACTTTTGCACTGGGTGACATATTCCTCCATTACTATAGTTTATTTTGTTTTGTTTATTTTGATTGAATCCCACATACACTGTCCTGCTGCTACTCACTACGGCACAATGTACTCCTTTTGAGTATAAAAACTACAGTGATCAGCTGTACTAGGAAAGTACAGAGCCTTTTTAAAAATGAAACCGTATATTTATGACCTGTTTTTTTTAAAGATTCACGTCTTCAGTGTAGGAACAAATGGGTTTGGGGCTGAGTGCAACAGACAGGGTAGGGGAGTCAGAAATTATTAAGAGACGGACTAACGCAGTGTTGATTTTGGTCTTTTCATGTTGTTTGCAGGCGAGGAGGGCTGGCCATAGGGGAGCACTAGGACAATTCCCGGCAGCCTGGCCAGCTAATTGGCCTGGCGTGTTAGACCATTGTTAAAAATACAAAATGAAATGGGTAAATCGAAGTGAAAACAACATGGGGCAGCTACAGTCACTCAGAACCCCACCCCCACCCACACACACACACACACACACACACACACACACACACACACACGTTAAGTTACGTTAAGCAGTGTGGAGAAAAAATGGACAGCGGAGGAGAAAGAGAGAATGAGAGAAAAGAGAAAAGGTGGAGCTAAGAGGGAGTGCATGTAAAGGAGAAAAGCCCTGGAGGAAAGAGCTGCTATTGCAAAGATATACAGATATGTTCACAGGCAACAGACATGGTTAGTGCTTAAAAAAAGAAAACATGTTAGCAGGGCCGGGAACTACCCTTCCCGAACTGATTCTGTGTTTCAAAAACTAATAAATGGTATCAACACTTAATCATGCTCTGTATGAAAACAGGAAAATAAAGACTTGTATACTCTGTTCTGTCATATGAAAGTGATCCAGTTACTCAGAGCTACCAGAGCTTCTTAATGATCAACCCAAGTCCAGTGAGAGCTCTGAGGAAATGCCAGCATTCTTAATTATGGAAGTGCAATTGACTAACTCTTGAAACTGAGGACACTTTGCTGTTTTTAACTATTTTGGATGTATTATGAAGCAGTTTTTGTGTGCAGTGATAAAACTAAAAGATATGTTACTGGTAGAGAGAAACAGAGAAAATATTTCAACAAGACGTACAGTATACGTGGTCTGTTATTAATGTGTGGAGACTGGCCTAGGCTGAATTATTATCCCAGTCCACGCCTGGTTGTTTTTTTTTTTTGTTTTTTTTAATAACAAAAATATAGAATAGTAGCAGCTTTATCATTTCAGGCTGAAAATGACTTGCATCCCTACTGTACAACACTTTTGGCTGATTATGAAAGTTACAGCTACGCCTCTCCCTTTCAGTTGGCAAACAATAACATAATGCATACAGCAATCATCTGGCAAGGAATGAAACAGACATATCCTGGACATAAAGCGAACTGCTGGTTTTATAGATACAGTCAGTTGAGTACAAACCTGTACTGTTTCCTGGTGTCGTATCTCCCTGCGTTTGTCTCTCGAATTTTAGTGGCCAACACTCGAACAATGTTCACAAACAAAATGAAGTTGAGCTGAAACAGAAGAACAGAGATGGAAAACTCTTCATTTATGCAGAACATGTAAGCGCTGTTAGTTCCTGTTACTATAACTGACATATATGGAAAATAAGATATCATTTTGAATTGTTAATGACTGTCTTTTATACCATGGATGTATTAAACAACATCTACGTTTTCAAGAGTGTATGTATACTTGTCATTCATTAGTATTCATAAAAGATATATTTTGTTACTGCAACCCTATTAAATTAAATTACACATATTATTAAAGCTGGAATCTGCAGATATCCCCACGTTGTCGACTCATGAATAAGATAGGGTATCATCTAGTTTGGAGCTTTTCCAATCATCACCTCATTGTTCAGTATCGAGCTACAGTATCTAGCAGAGTGAAATGTCATTACTGTAATCTCTTAACACAAAATCTTGTTTATGCAAACCAACGAACCGATAATACATTTCTCACTAGGAAAATATGGACTGTGTTTCCATCACAGGCCGGTTTTAGTGTTTTCCTCCACCAAACAGATTGTAAACCAGAAAGATATGAGAAAACATTATTGATTTCAGCTTTAAATTGCAATAAAAATGACTGACCTATTGGAGTCAGTTATTGTGGAGTCAATTCATTTTTCATAACAGCCAGAAAAAAAGAAAAAAAAAGCTCTTCTTTTGCCAAGTTCTGGGATTTCTTCTCAAAGACTATAACGAGGCTGAGGCAAAGTCATTTGAAAGATGCAAATTGAGGCTTAGGTTTTCCACAGCCAAGGACTTGGACGCTTGAATCTACATCATCCTTTCCATCCTATGTGGCACTTTGATTGAGCCTGAATGAGAATATAGTAACAAATACAGCTCACGTCTTTGGAAATAAAATCAAACCAAGCACTTGTCACTTGTCACTTTTATAGATATTGGAAGAGACATCTCATAAGCTCTAAGTGACAAGTGTTTGGCATGTAATTTACAACAATATGAATCCATTTTAAATTGCCTGTGAGTGCAAGTTTCTTGTGAGCGGTGGTAAACTGAATGGGACACGTACAATCAACTGTGCAATCAATTGTACGTTCAGGTTTTTCCATAAATCACAACATCTTATCTTTTAGAGCTTGTCATACAAACTGCACTGCAAAATATGAACTTGAATTTGTCTCTCTTGTGCTGCTGTATTGCACAGTTCCAGTTTAAGGTCTATGTACAGCAGAGAAACTGCCCTAATTAAATTTGCTAATTTACAGTATAGCCAGTTCTACAGGATCTCCTGGGCAGATTCCTTGGCAAAAGTGCCTAAAAAGTGAAATCCTTTGGATATGTTACGTTGTTATACGTAGGTTTACAAATAAGGCACCACCGCAGTAAGGACGGTTTGTCTACTTCCGCCTACAGCCAGGATTCATCTACATGGAAAGTTAAGGGAACACAAGTTCATCCTTCACCTTGTTGTTGTGCTAGATGAAAAATCAGGGGATCATGAATGTCAGTACAGAATTTCATGGCAGTCAATCTAATAGTTGTTGAGATATTTCAGTCTGAACTAACTTAGCAACCAATTGACATTGCCATGTTGGGGCCACTTAATTCCTGAGTTGTTAAATGATCGGTTATTACAACCCTGTCAGCTGTCAGAAGCCCATTACTCGACAAGACGTATTTTACAAGGTTACAGAAATAACTTTTCTGGGGTGAAGAGTACTCAAAATCTTTTGACACATCAGAAGTTATTATTATAAGCAATTAACTGCATTAGTGCTTGAGAACTGTTGAATTCAATCTACAATATAGCATGTGGTCTTATTTCAGCGGGCCGACACTGTCTGTATCTGCAGGAGATAATCTGTTACAGCCAGCAGTGCATTAGTCCTGATAAAGTAATGCTGTCTCTGATTAGAGCCAGCGGGAGATTTTTTTTTATCGCAGCTTGGCGGCAATTTATCTCATGCAGCAGACAGGAGCAGACAACTCAAGTCAGAACATGTCTTTCAACGATCGTGTCATTTTTCAGCAGTTAGGGTTATGGGTATGGTTCATTAATTCAGAGCTTTTGCAAAAGCGGTGCTCACGTCACGACACCATGTGAACAAGCACTCTGTCTATGTTCCCTTTCCTTAATATGTGTTTTCTTGGCTCCAATGCTTAAAGAATCCTCAGCCCGTAGAGAAGTTGTGCACAGTACAACGACAAGAGAGAGAGAGACTGTTGTTGACTCTTATTGATTTTCACGATTTGCAGTGGCAACAAATAATGTTGCTTAATGCCATAAAGCTCATCTGAATTTGAATTAAAGGAAGATTAAGAGAGAAATAAGAACATGTTCTACATATTCATCACTGCACAATTGGTAACACTTTCTGCGCACAGATTCTACATTAAATATTGAATTACTTGATGCTTCTATACGGGGCACTTTGATATACACACTTTGTGTTGTCATGGCTAAATCTCTAAATTTACAGTATCCAATTTCACATTCCTGTAGTGTGCGTGTATGCATGTTTAGTAGAAGGAAAAGAATCTTCTCCTTTTAAGGACCATGTCTGCATAATTGATCCCAGTAACAGCCAAGGACAGCCTTTTTAATGATTTGTCCTTCCTGCTCCTCTCAGTTTCTTCGTTAATGTATCTCAGCACTGTACTGCTCCTTCCTTTTCAGAATAACCCGGAGATCGTTAAAAACATGCACGTTCGACTCTGAGGTTACTCTATCCTAGTGTTAATTGTGCTCAGATGGTTTTTGCTTTATTTGGCTATGCCCTGGTCTGGTGCAGGTGTTGATTATTCAGTAATTAGTTAATTAGTTAAGATACAACACGCCCACATGCAGTATCTTTTTTAGCTTGCCACTACTTGGAGACCTGTGTTGGCGGGGACGCTGTTCATAATTGCCTATCCTGTGCAGCTAGTACTACTGGTGCGTCTTTGCAGCTATTTTCAAATAGTTTTCTATAACTGAAAAATCTTTCAGTTTGGACAATTGGCTATTATGCCCATTCTATGTTGTGCATTGGTTGTAAAAATCACAGAATAGAGTTATCTGTGTATGGCAACTGTAGTTGCATGGATATGATAGATATGAGAAATGTCATCATCAGTGTTTAAATTGTGCCAGTGAATGTCAGGTTTTGCAGAATCATCCAATATTGATGTTCTATCAGGTGATAAGGTTGTTTGTGTGTCTAAGCATGAAATTGGGCGGCCAAAAGAAAAAGAGCGCTTCTTAATAAAGCTGAAAAAGAAGTTGCAAAATTGATGTAATTTTGAAGGAAAACCTCTCAGACCCTGTCTACACCAGTCTCTTTTTTCATTCATCCGTCAGACAGAACATTTAACCATTTATTCCATCTAAACCATTGCAGCTGCCTACACCAGGAGAGTTGGTGGCGTGGGCGCAGGAGAGTTGAAGGGGGGTGGGGAGGGAGAGACCGGAGGCAAAGATGCTGCATGAGGTGAAAAGGACAGGTGCATGCAGGTGTGCCAAAATAATATGGTCTGAAGTTAGAAGAGTTTCCTGGTTTAAATCAGGAAGTATATGATCAAAATATAACAACACAAGCCCAAGAATCTGCTTTAAATGCTAACTTCTGATATTTTAATCAAGCTTCACCAGTATAGTAACCATGCAAACATGGTGACAAAGACCAAAGGATCACAACAGGAGCTTGGGATTGCTTTTGTAGACATTAAAATAACACATTGGGTTGCAGTTTGGGTACGATTAAGTCATAGGTGTCCCTCATAATAATGTTGAATATTTCTCATTCCAGTGATGGACACAACCAAAGCATGGACATGAAAGGCAGAAATCTGATGATCCGAGGTTTGGCCTGTCTTAGGCTGTATTCAGACCAAATCAGGCGTTGCTGTGATTAGCGCAGGGTCATCACGGCGCTGATCGATCAGTCTCTCTTCCATCTTCACAGTTGTTCAGTAAACAGTGGAATGCTACACTGCTACAAGGTAAACAAAGTTCTTCTTCACCTTGGCGTCTGCTGGTCTGATGGCCGGCGTGATTGGCTGCCGCAGCATGATGTTGGTTGCGTTTCTCCAAAAGTTGATACTTTTTTAATTTTTCGCCGCTGGGCCGCTGCTGTTTTTTTCGGCACCCCCTGCGGTCCCCACCACTGCAGCTTAAATGCATTACCCACCTTCAATTGAATGAGAGGACTGTTGTTTTCGCAGCAGCGCCTGATTCGGTCTGAATACCTCCTTAGCAGCACAGTACCAGAACAGCAGCATCGCCACGCTGTATTTGTACTGTGCCAGTGCATGGAAAAGGCCTGGCATGCAGACCGTTAAGACTCTTCAGTCATCCAGGTCAGCAATTAACGAGTCAAAGACAAAATGACCTGACATTTTAGTTTTAAGATGTGTGACCTCTCCTCCATGAGGCTTCAGTATAGTAGGTTGAGTGCAAACAATGAGGTCAACAGGCAGGAAGCAGTTAGTAATCATGCAACAATTGTAGAACAATCTGTTGGACACAAATCATGAAAGCTGACTGTCCAGTAACAGATAGGAGAATACAATGACTTAGCTACTTGCATTCATTGTACACTATTAAAAATAATTCTCTAAATTCTGAACATTATTATCACAGCAGGTATCTTTTACTCACTTTCCTTAACTTGGCCTTCACCTGCTGTAAAAACATTTTGAATGGTGAAGGGAAGTTACCAAGTGTGATGCTGTCACAAGCTTAGAAAACTATTATATCTGGATTCATAAACTAACTCAGGCACATATACACAAAAGGCCCTCAATTTGCTGCAACTTCTCAAGCTACAGTCACACTTAGCACAAAATAGCAAACTCTGTATTTCACACTCCCACTCTTACCCCGATAGCTGTCAGGATGGGAACCTGGTAGATCCACTTAATGTTACCAGCACTTAACTCCCAGCACCTGCAGTTGACGCAAATACAGAGGACAGGAGAGGAGAGGAGAGGAGGAGGTTAGAGAAGCAGGAAAAATAAGGAGCAGAGCAAAGAAGAAGGTTGGTGGTGTTATTCAAAAGACATACTGGAGGTGCAGAGAAAGACAGACTGAGTAGTAAGCTCAGTGTGAAAAAGAAAAAAGGGAGGTGAGATTTTGGTGAGAAAGTATTCAAATTGTCATAAACTTTTGTTAAAGAATCAGAGAGGATCTCAGAGAAGACATCAAGAATAGCAGAGGGTGAAATGGAAAACAGATGCAAACAGAGGCAGGAATACAGGGAAACTGAAGCTGGACGACAAAAAAAAACAGAGAAAAACAGTCGGAGGGGTGACCTCATTTACATACTGCTAAAAAAACCAAATGCTAAATGGCAAATACAAAAAGGGAAGAAGTAAAACAACAAAAAAGAATGTTAGAACAAATCCAATATATTGTATGTTTTGAGTTGTTGTTTTCTTTTTCCCTTTTTCCTCTTATGTGGTTTTACTACATTTTCAATCAAAGTTACCTTTTTTATGTTGATCAGTTCTCATTCTTTTCATTATAAATGTTCCATCTTCTTTCACTTTCAATTTCCATTCTAGATGTAACCTTTTTCATACTGTAAAAGTTTTCAATTTCACTTTCCAAACTGCCATTTCATGACATCATTTCTAATTTGTCTTTTTAATGTCCTGCTTTCCCTTTAGTAGAGGAAACTTCTCTACCCTTTTCTCTTATTTTGTATTTTCTCTTTTACTTTTCTGTGGCTTCAGTTATTTTATTTGTACTTAGCATGTTACACATGCATGGTCTTTGAAAACACAGTGTAATGTGGGGGAAATGGAAAGAAAGAAGAGTCGCAGTACATTACACAGAGACTTCCTGAACTTTAATGGATGCTAGTATTTTCTAAATGTTCAGGTGAGGAGTTGGAGGAGTTGGAATTGATGCAGAAGAGTCAGCTTTAAAATCTTCACCTACTGAAATGTCCAATGGGATAATCTGATAATAATATCTGATCAATAATAACTGATTAAATGGTAGCACAGAGTTGTTAACTAAAAGAAACACTAAGCAAAATGTGTAATCCATTCATTCACTACAGTGCAGAGCTATAAGTCATAGCTGTGCCTCTACCACAAAACATCACCAGAAAAACAGCAACCCCCCTACAATATAATGCAACCCAATACATCAGCACTAACCATGGCCTCAACAATTAGCACAGAGCACCAACAGTACAATTGAGCACAAAGTTTCATAAAGATACTTTTTATTACAGGGCTGTTTTACGTACACAGACCTTTTATTTTTCAGGTCACTGAGTGTAAACTGACCTCAGCTGTACTGCCAGGAGAACAACACTATTTCTGTCATACAGGGCTCTCACCGTTCTTTACACAGTAAATACCATAATTCCCCTAAGCCCTGCAGTGGTTTGTTTGTGTGCAAACAAAGCTGCTCCTGAGCTCCAAATGAAACAGAAAAATGTTGACATATGGGTTGCGACTGGGTGCAGATGAAGACAGAAAGAGTAAGTTGAGATTTACAGTGAATAAAGGTTTCAAAACAGAAAAAAAAATGTATAAACAAAATAAGACGAAGGAATCCCTTAAGTAACATGGCTGACACAGGCTGAGCTGTGTAAAACATAACGACTAATACTAGGCTACTACCTGTAAAATGCCTCCACTGTAGAAAATGGTGTCACCACTTCCTCTCACCCAGGGTCTTTAAAGAGTCTGAACAGAATACATCTTAACTGAATTAATGTCCAGGACTTTTGGAAAAGCTATTTTCTATACCTGCCCATTCTGTTCTGTGGGTCAGAGGTGAGAGGAAACACCCTGGACAGGTCACAGGGTCACCACACAATGGGCATTTTAGAAAATGGGGCTAAGGGAGGGAAACCAAAATAAGGTTCCAACCCACAACCTTCTTGCTGTAAGGAAGGGGTTCCCAACCTTTTGTAACTTAAGGCCCACTTCTGAATGTTAAAACATTTCTGAGGACCACCTTCCCAAATGAATCAGGAAAAAAAAACACAACATCCCGGGTGCTTTGTGTTTAAGTGTCTCTGGAGCTTTGACAGGATTTCACCACATTCAACACCCTGCCACTGTGAATCCAAATGTAATGTATTCAGGGTCATATTTCCTCACCACATGCTTTAGAGCTTTTACTGGCGCAGGGTTGTCTCCCACATCACATTTTTGTTTCAAAAAATGATCCATTTTATGTCACTGCATTCGAGGGAACGTTAGCTAACAGTGGCAAGACATGTTTGTCTCTACCTGATGATGTGTTGTGATTGGCTGGTGATAGTCAAACGTAACTGGTCATTGAAATTATGCATTATAATTTGACGTATTTTATTTATGTGAATCCTTGAGCACATTTAGGTATAGAAATAACTAGCTATTAGCTAGCTAACTATTTGGCAGTACCACTGCCTCTGCGGCCCACTAGATGGCGCTCTGAGGCCCACCACTGGGCCGCGGCCGGCTGCTGTAAGGCAAAACTGTTATAGTCCGTGTATTTTGGAGTTTCATGGGAACCCTTGGTCCAGTTTTATACATCATTAAAAGTGTGCTAACTTTCTGCATTAAAGTCTGGTGTGATAGCCTGAGTACTAGAGAAAATAAAATTACTGGCCTCTCGTCTCGCTCTTCCATTTATAAAGTTCAGCTGCACCAAAAGGCTCTGGATATTGTTAGGGATGATTCTCCTCCAGCATCTCCCCTCTTTGAAGAAAATGCCACCTTGATTATATGGACAACTTTCTTTTAAATATGAGCAGTTCAAAAGAAGTCTGTGCCCTGAGGCTGTTGAGACTGTTGAATGGTAACCCTTTGGCACTCTATGTGAAATGTTGTTTTTACTGTCGCTTAATGTCTTCTCTGTATTTATTTATTTATGGTATTTTTGTCTATTTTATGAGGGCTTTATTAGAATGCTGTGTTGAAAGTTGTCCCATCTGTTCTGTTTGCACTACGAGCCTACCAAAGTAAGGTCCTAATATCTTTTGTTCTAATAGTAATGACGTAAACCTAAGTCACCTCAACTCTATGTGCAACAGCTTAATGTGATTTAACACGTATTATGACCACTGCTTCTCTGTCACAGATCCATCACCAGGACACGAACACATAAAGTCACATAATAGAAATTAAATGAAACTACAATATCAGCTACTAAGGTTCACACAGATTAAAAATACAATTTAAAATAATATTTAGATGTAGGCATTTTGCTGACGGCCTGCCTGGAGGGGCTTTGAAGCTCAGAGAAAGAGAATGCCTGTGGGAGTGGGCATTGTTTATTGCTCTGCAGTGCATTAACAGGCAGGAGTGAACCAAATAATACCTGTTATCAGCGGTTACTGAGAGGAAGAGAGTGGTCATACTTGGCAGGCAATATCATTAAATCAGAATTTATGAAAATCAGCACTCAACTCAGCAGTCAAACCTCTGATGATTTTCCTGCAAATGGATAATTTGTAATAGTACAAATTAAACTGCAGTAGATTGCTGGTGTCCTGTACAAATCCTGGACTGCACCTGCAATTTTACCTTTTGTGTCTCTGAAATACAATTTGTATTTGAAATGTAATAAAGAACGTGACTGGCCTGCACAGAGCCCTGACCTCAACCCCATCCAACACTTCTGAGAAAGCCGACTGTGAGCCAGGCCATATTGCGGCCAGCCTCACTGTGGGAATGGGAGCAAATCCCCGCAGCCAGGTTCCAGAATCATGTGGAAAGCCTTCCCAGAAGAGTGGAGGCTGTTATAGCAGCAGATTAATGTCCATGGCTTTGGAATGAGATGTTTAAGAATCACATATGGGTGTAGTGATTGGTATCCACATACTTTTTTAGATGTCTTTTAGCCATGAAGTGTTCCTGACATGATAACTTACAAACGAAAAGCTCCTCTAAGAAGCATTTATTCAGAATTATTTAGCAAATTAAATCATGCATATTTAATTGGATTTCACTGACGATTCAAATGTCACCGCAGTTAAGCATCTTCTCATGTTTATATTCAAGCTTATCCTTTCGACTTGGTGACCTTTTTTAAATTTTATTTTGGTGTAAAAGAAGACCTGCACTTAGACACAGTGTGATTTGCTCTCTTACCTTGCATCTGCTAGCATTGCCCTGACAATCGCCCACACTGCCACAAAAACAGCTGGAACCCCTGAAATGACACAAAACAAGCAATGGTCTAGGTCACATTTCACATCCCAGTTTCATTTCCTATACATGATAAGTTACTCAAAACCGACATATTGGTCCTGATGTAAAAAATAAAGCCCCGACAGAGAGAGATGATTGTCAGGGTTTATCATGATTGTCTGCATGTATTTATCACCAATGGTGCATGGTCCCCAATCATTTTTGTACAGTCCCTTAAGGCCATAGCACGCAGCATATGATTTGCATTTAAACATCTGCACCCATTTCATTCATCAGTGTTGTCAACTGTCCAGAAAAGCGGCAAAGTCATATCTTTCACTCACCCGAAACAGCACATCCCAGATTCTGTATCTTCACTACTTCTTCTTCTGTATGTGGGGCACGTTCGTGTTGTTCTGTGTGTGTCGCACTTTACTGTACACAAACAAACCTGCTCTGCTAGCCTTCAGACAAACCAGTATTCACACTTACTTTCATATCACAAAAGCCCTTATAAAATCAACACAACTTCCTAAAGAAACTTACAGTTGCACCATCAGTTTCTTTAAGTTGTGTGGGTCTCTATTAATTCCACTTTCTCTCCACTATCAATTTGTTAATTTATAAAAACACTTCTTAACAAATTACCAGCATAGATTTGATCTGTTTTTATGTATCAGTGTTGGAGCCTATCAAACCTGCTCCCAAGCCTGGCTTCACTGCCTGTTCTCTGGATCAATTCTGAAATTGTTGCGACTACGTTTAGATTTGCTCATCTCAAGTTCTGAAACAAGCTACTATCTACTTTAAAAAGCCAAAGCATATGGTGCCTTGGGCAATTTTAGGAATAAGCGTTTAAATGGTATTATCAAGACTAACCAACCCTCTGAATCAACAGGGGGATCCTGCAGTTTTTACTGTGCTCTAAAGCATATTAACCGACATGTGGATCTTCTTGAATTGTAAATTTGACATTATGTAGCTGTAAGAAGTCAGGCAATCTACTAGGGAATGTGAATTGAACTTTGTTATGAATAATGCATCTAAAATGACTTATGTATACATCTGAATACATACTGAATACATCTACAATCTTAAGCAGGAGTGATTGCATAAGATTGTGATGTGGCTCTGCAAGACCGACTTCTCTGTCCCTTCCCTCTATCATCCCCCTAAGCACCTCATCTAAATATGGCTTCATCACGGTGATTAATCAGTGGAACATTAACTGGATGATAAGTGCCCCCCTGTCTTTTAATATATATGGGAGAGTGTGAGAGTAGAGGAAAGGGCAGGGAGGTAACCATAATCTTATGGTGATGACTGAGCACAGCACAGGAACAGCAAGGGGTTATATTTATTCAAGGAGCACTTGATGGTAGTAATTTTACCAGCTAGTCAGAGGACTGGATTTGGCATCCCAAATTTTTCTGACCTTTGGGCTTTCCTTGGGTTTTCACAAAAAAAAAAGTGTTTTATGAGGAAAGAAATGCAACAGGTTTGTTTTGGTGAGTAACACTGGATGTAAAAATAAACTTTGTTTGCAAAAAAACTCCACAGGGCCCCTTTAAGTCCCTTTATATTCTACATTTATGACCATTCAAAACCACAACATCCGTAAATCTGTGATCCGTAAATCTGTGATCTGCTAGCTTGTGCTCTAAAGTACATTATTGTTTTTAGGCATCTTGTTGATGTCACTCACAGGTGCTCGTATGCGTAAAGCACCTACTGACTAACTCACACATCTTGCTATAACATTACATTTAGAGAGGGTTGTCAGAAATGCATAGTAAAAGGAAATTTTACTTGTACCCCACTATAACCATTATTTTTCATTCTTGGTGCTTCTTTCTGATCGGTTGTCATTGAAAGCATAGTGGATTTTCACAAATCTAAATACAGCATACAACACTTAATGATACTGTACCTGTTGGGATATAATCAAAGCAAACCTAAGCAGCCATATAAATTCTGGCGAGGTGTGCAGAAGTACAAACAAAACAAAAAAACAGACACAGATGAGACAGAGTTCTAATGTGAGGGCACTTTCTTTCCCCCTTTGAGTTAACATGACTTCAAAGAAGAGAACAAAACGTTTCTGTTGCGGGACAAAAAATCTTTCATCTACTTGTGTGAACATTCTCACATACTTACGTGCAAGAAAAGAACAAAAACTCGAAATAGGACAAGCATACCTGTTTCATAATCAAATCACTATCAAAAAGTTTAACTCCCCCTTCTTTCATTTGTCATTTGTTTATTTTGGTTATTATTAATATTTTCTGAAGTTGCCTACACAACTGCCTTCAAAACAAATACATGTGAGATAATGATATTTGTTCTGTTTGAGTTCTAAGACTCTGATCCCCAGAAAATTTCTTTTCTTCCATAGGCCTTTAATTTCTCCTATGCAGCAGGCATTACCAGACAATATAAATGACCACAGGGCAATTATACAAGAATATGCATTGTATAGAATATATTAATGCATTGTATTGTCTGTATACTTAATCATAAGCTGACATGTATTGCAAGTTTGAGCTTGGTGTTATCTAAAGCTCTTTGCTGAAGTAACTGGAGGATTCTTCAGAACAGATGCTTTAGTCATGTTGCACCAATGTCGTAGGTGTGAAGTGAGAAATGTGTACTTCTTCTGCCTACCCCATCCGATGAGTGTGAAGCCCCAGAGGTATTTGGAGTCCGATCGGAAGGCCATGAAGATGAGGCTGTGGAGGTAGAGGCCTTCTACCAGGATCCAGTAGTAGTTGGTGGCCAGAAAATAGATGAAGAGCAGCACTGTCACCTTGCAGCCAATCTGATAACAAAACATTAACACTTGTATCACGTTCCGTTTCTACATGCTTATTCATGTGCCTGTGTGTTGACACATCATTGTGATCACAGTACTTAACACCAACTATTCTTACACCACAGGTGCCTCTAAGAGAGTAGATGATCTGATTACATTTTGCAGCACCTTGCCATATACATTTGCACAACAAGGAGGAAAAATACACAGCAGGGAGACATACAAAGCTCATTTTAATAAAAGCCATCAAATCTACCCTAATTTAAGTGTGGACACCCACTTTTTGCTATTCCCTGTCTCATGACTGGAGGTCACTGATTAAATTAGTTTAATGAAATAAAACAAAATGACAACATTTTAGAAGAAATCATGCTGAAAATGTCGGTTATTTTTTATTTTCAATCAGAAAAGTCTCCATGGGAAATTTGTTGTGAAGGTGAACTGTCAAACAGAAACTGTTGCCTGTGCAGTTTTAATGATGAAAGCATTTTTGCTACAAAGCAGCAGCGGTTCTATGGTGACTGCTCTCTTTTCACTCTCTTTATGCAAACCTGCAGATGCCAAGCCAGTGGATACTTCTTTACACACCCCAGGCATCTTTATATCTTCTTTGTGTCAGTGCATGATGGCAGAGGCGTATGCAATTAGAGAAAGCATTAGAGAAAGAAATTATACATGTGACCTTACAATCATGATTATAAATATATAAATAAATAAAATAATAAATAAATAAATAAAACTGAATTTAATCATTATGAGGAACTCACACAAGAAATGCATGAACACATAAGCAGCCAAAGACACATTATAAATGTGTCCCTAATGCACTGTAAGCTGTAAGTTAGTCACATTTTATACTTAACTTTGCCTTATCTTGCATGCCATAGTCTATAATCCATAAAGCAAGCATATGTCCAAACATATCTTACTGTAGCTTAACTTACAACTTACATTCAATATTTAATATTCCCAGTCAATATTACAGGCAGCCCAGAGTGTTTTCCTGAATTATAGAACCAACCCATGCGCAATCAAAAATGTACCACTTTACTCTGCCATCCACTGCACCATGAACCTTGAAGACCAAGTATATTAATTTCAAGAAGCACAGAACAAATGCAGTGGGGATGTGGGTATTAACTATGTAGCACATGCTCATGTGAGAACCCAGATAATGAAATGGTTTCTGTCTGCACATGGCGAATGCAAGTTGACAAACACGTGAGGCTGGTAACCTGCAGAAACTCCATGCTGACTGCACCTGCTCACTGCTCACTTAGCATATTAGTCCAAAAACACGCCAGAACAAGTCCCTTCAAATGATGCACTTCGAAGTATAAATATATAAATAATTGTGAATATATAAATATATATATGGATTATATCACCAAGGGAAACAAAGGGATAATGTGGGGAAAACGTTTTTTACTTGAACATACTCCTTTCACTTGATTTAAATCTTTCACTTGTTTTAGTGCCATCTTATGAAAGATTTCTAAGGGCAAGGATTAAACTACATGATTCAGCACTAATCAAAATAATTGCTTTCACTCTTTCAGGTTTGCGAACTGGTAACCTTTATTACAAATGACTCAAATCACTTGAATGAAACAAGCAATCCTGACCTTTGATGCCAATTAGAGATTCCAAGATTTCTCTCTCAACTCAACTAAACAAATGATAATCATTCAACAGCAACATTCAGATTCCCTCAGTTCTTGAAAAATGAGATAAACTGAACTGAAAAGGTCAAATGCAATGGCGATGTTATTGTGAGAGTGACTTCAATTTAACTGCAACAAAAAAACATGAACTCGCTGCCCTGAATGGGTGTGCTATTCCCTGTCTCATGACTGGAGGTGAGTCACTGATTAAATTAGTTTAATGAAATAAAACAAAATGACAACATTTTAGAAGAAATCATGCTGAAAATACACGTCGGTTATTTTTTATTTTCAATCAGAAAAGTCTCCATGGGAAATTTGTTGTGAAGGTGAACTGTCAAACAGAAACTGTTGCCTGTGGAGTTTTAATGATGAAAGCATTTATGCTACAAAGCAGCAGCGGTTCTATGGTGACTGCTCTCTTTTCACTCTCTTTATGCAAGCCTGCAGATGCCAAGCCAGTGGATACTTCTTTACACACCCCAGGCATCTTTATATCTTCTTTGTGTCAGTGCATGATGGCAGAGGCGTATTCCGTGGATGCAATTAGAGAAAGCATTCCTTAAACAAGAAAAACAAAACACAAACATTTGGATTATCTTGAGGCACTTTGGCTATAAATTTGGCAGCCTTGTCTCCCATGTACAACGTTTAAAGGCAACTGGCTGTTGTTGATTCTGTTGCACAAAGTTTTTTTTTTTTTTTTTGAAAAGACAGGAAATGAAAATGAAGAGTGTTCATTTAATTTCACAGAGCTACCAACAGCATCAGAAATGATGAGGATGCCTACAGCACAACAAAAACGGATTAGACTGTTTTAAATCAGATGGTCCAGAACCAAAACAAATAATGTCTCCATCTTGCAAGTTTTGTCTTTTCCACTAACTGTTATCTACTTCACTCTTGATTTTCTAAAACTGGACATCTGGATACACACGCGCACTGCTGGATGTGAGTATGAAAATGACATGTGGGTGGGACAGACTCAACAGGCTGAAGGGCAGACCCCTGGATCCAGCCTTAGGGTATCTGTTCATCATGCAAACATCCCAGTTTCTTTGGCCAAAGATGCTTCAGCCACAGTTGAACTGAAGGCCAGGCTCATGTTTGGCCTTGAAAGTTGTTTCACAAGAATGATATTGATGATCAGCACTGAATTTAAATAGTTATTTTCAATTGAGATACTCATCTAATTAGTTTGACTCTCTTTCTGAAATACTACCAATACCAATACGTGCCAGTTTATGAACACAACTATCAAAGCTGTGCATGCTGTATTTATTGTTATAATTACACCACTGTAGGGTGTAATTGCATTGAAATTCCACATCACCTAGTACAGTCAGGGTTAAATGATTATACTGTAATGCTTACAGTACTCTGGACTTATTTGGAGAAAATTAAGCTACATTTAAAAAAAAGGCTGTCAACAAGTAAGAAGAATCAATGAGAAAATAAATACATGTACTGTATATTAACTGTTAGCAGGGTCCAAGCCCATACATGACTGATTGCAGGATTGCTAAGTTGTCCTCGTAATAACATTACACAGCCTGCCCAAATGTGATCTGTAGCACTTTAAAACCCATATACAGACATGTTTGTGAGCTTTAATTGCACCAAAGTTAAGTGTTTAAATTGCGCAATAGTTACCAGTGTCTAAATCTGCTTGTGATACTGCCAGCATCTTGCTGAACAGGGTGATATTTCCTATAACTGCCATTTAAAACTTGTCCACCCCTAGAATGAAGCAAGGAATCAGTCACAGTTGCTATTGGTTATAATGACACTGTGTAGCCACGGACTGGGAATATAAAGTGACCCTGGACTTTTGACTTACAACAGCCCATCAAAAACCCACCTGGATATACACCGACACCCACTCAGCCACACAAGAATTAAGTAGTAAAAGAAGAATTTGATTAGATCAATTAATTTGAGTTCCTAAACCTTTTTCAAATGTAAAAGATGATAAAATCTACAGTCCTCGTTCAGCTGAAGCAAAAATGAGGCTGTGTTACACAAATCAAGTGGGTATCTTCCAAAGTTATAGTCTTTTTAGTACAAAATTCTCTCTGTATCCAAAATCAGAGGCTGGGTTCTAGCACCTATGATACTTACTTTAAAAAAACCCCACTGCTGCTTGCATCACATCAAGTGTTGAGAAGACAAACAAGCCAACAGATGTGCCATGATATCTACGCACATAGCATCCACGTGCAATTCAAGAATATAGCCAGAACTTTATTTGGTTTGAATGACAGCATAACAAGTCTGATGACTTACAGCCCACAGTCAATCAATCAAGTTTCTATGGCAGAGTCACTCAAATCACTTACCACTTCTACTACTACCACTACTCTTAAATCAGGTCTAATAGCCAAAGGTACAGTTGTTGGCACTGGCAGTAAGAAAAAAGATTAAAACAAGTAGAACTGGTACTTACATACTGAGACTTGTCCAGTGGTGACATGCTAACTGTTTTTAAGTTGTCCAACAGGTCAGAATCAAAGTCCTGCAATCCAGCGCTGGAGTGGACGACTTTGTCCTTCACAAAGATGCTGACTGCCCGTAACATGAAGGAAACAAACAGGTGCATGTGGATGTAGTTTCTGGTGCAGTGAAGACGCCTGCGATGAAAAACAAAATAGTATTCACTGTCATGAATTAATTATTAATAGCACACTAAAATGCAATCCAAACCACTAAGACATTTGTGTGGAGGCTACAAACAAGGAGTTCAAATCACATTTATTAAAGCTCAGGTTGACTTAAAAAGGTGAAAAGGGGATGCGCATGTTGCTAGGGAATAAAAACATCTTGATTTGGGTCCAAGGCTAGTGTTCAGGCAGTGCTGAGGAGAGACGGAAGAAAACAAATGATGAGCACTGATTGTACCACTGCCAGTTTGATTCCAGCCAGTTTTATACAATAACAACATACTGTACTGTAGGTGCAGCTTTGCTCCAACAGGAGGTAAGTGAGTCCTCAGTGACCTTGTCTGTTTCAGTAAGACAGGTGAAATTGTTGATGCAGCACACGCCTGTCCTGCAAATCATCAGCTTATCAAGCACCCTGACATAGAGGTTTAGTTTAAATCTCAGGGCCTCGAACTATGTTGTTTCTTCACTTACTTTACTGCTTACGCTGCTCTCACTGACTCTAGTGGTACTGTACACAGCATCTCTAAAGAGAGGCAGAGAGAGCAGTAAGAGCTGAGGGAGGCTGAGGAAGAGCCCAAATCAAAGATCTGTAAGCTGCTTTATGAAGTCAAACACATAGCAGGATATAAGACCTGTGTTTGTCAAAAGGCATCTTGATGGCTCTTTGAAATTCTAGCCGCAACTGATCCAGAAAATAGGCTCTGTTTGAAGTTTTCCTATTCAGACATGCAGCACTGATCACTTTGGTGGCTTTCCTGTCTGGGAAGTTAGATGTTGTTGACTAACTTAACTTTCTACTTCAATCTCTCCTAATCACATCCTGCAACCCTCTCTTGTTGTGAAAATTGTGGCGTTCAAAACAGGAGTCAGTTTCTTTTTACACTGAGCAGCCATCAAGGGAGTACTCATTAACGCTAACTCTGTGTTCACTACACTTGTGTGGGAGGTGGGAGAGATGGCTTTTAAAAGAAACGGGCAACACTGGTGAGGCCCTGTAAAGGTTGACATTGCTTCAAAATATCACATCCATTAGTCTTTTCACATTGGGTTGTTGTACACTGACCAGCCTTTATCTGCAGCCAACTCTTGCTGCTCGAGCTGTGGCATGACAAGGGAGCTGCTTATAAGGATTTGTTTAAGATAGGTATAATTGTGGTATTATTGATTATTCATTTTTAAGGGGTTTGTGTCCTTTCCTAAGTCTGCATCTGTCTGTCTCTTGTCTTTCGCTCCCAGGCTCCAAACATTAAGGCGGGGCCTCTTCAGCTAAGTGGGCTGCATACAGTTTCAAGTGGACAGGGATTTCCAAAAGGCTTTTGAAGTGCTGATGGGATGGTTACACCTGATTAAAGGCAGTTTTGCCTCTCTCTATAGGTGCAAGTGGAGGGAGGTAATGCTTCCCTTTACACCAAAGCTTTTATTTCTAAGCATCTTAATTTGAACAATTGGTTAAGTCACAGGATTTGTGGAGATACTGTAAAAAATTTAATGAAGCTCAAAAAGTTAAAGAAAATGCAATGTTTAAATCAAAACTGAAAGGAATACATTTCAGAATGATATATATTGTGTAAAAATAATTAAATTCAACATGCTCATTTCTTTCACAATACAGACTATCTATGTACAGCACAAAAGCAAGAGCTATGAATTCAAGGTAACATACCATAAATCCTTTTCAGAAGAATTCTGTTATTCTGACTCCAGTTTCTACCCACAACTCTGAACTTGTTGCTTGGATATTACCTGGATTTTCAGTAATCATTTTATGGGCCTGTTCTTTCCTAATGATTCCTTTATAATTTCCTATAAAGTTCCCTGGAAAGAACTATGTTAAAATATAAAAAATGTAAACATATTTGGTCCTAATTGTAGAGGAAATAGGAATTTCCTTGAAAGAAAAGCTTAATTCAAAGACACATAATTGTTAATTCCTTTATTAATTATAGTGGAAACTTTATTCTCCATATATATTGAATTATATGCTTTTGTCAGTCTTGTCAATCACAAGCTCATTAATCAGCTGGTTAGACCTGACAGAATGGCGACTTGCTGTTGAAGCTGTAGTATCGAGCATGAAATTAAAGAAACATTGTGTTCCACTTGATGCCAGACCTGTAGCACACTCATCAGCAGCAAGGATTAGTAACTAAACAAGTTCCAAGCCTTGGCAAACAAGATCATTTTAATACAGGACGTGGTTCCATTATTTATTCATCGATTCATTAATTATTGTGGTGTTGGAGTGCACATTAGAAGTGGGACCAGCTTTATGTTACATGCGCAGAATTAATCCACCACACTAAGTGAGGTTTACTTCAAAGTTAACATTAAGTTAAGGTGTTCAACTAATATGCTTATATTGTTTGCATGGCAATCTTGCTATGTAAAAGAACTGCCATCCAAGCATTTGGACTTAACAAAAGCCAGCCTTAGTGTTGGTGATTTTTAAGATGTATCCATACTTACACAAAAAGATTTAAGACCAAGTAACAGAAATTTTGCTTTTAAAAGTCTAAATGTAAAAAAAAAAGCCATTTGTTTCTATCAAGCAGATATTTCCTCAAGATTTTTATATATTGTTTATCGTATGGATACATACAACAGATATATCTATGCATAGCATAATTGCAACCTTATAACCAGATAAGAATGCCAATATTGGACAATGGTTAGGGAAAGATTGTGTTAATAAATGATGGCTACGGTTTGGGAAGGATCGTGGTTACAGGTTATTAAAAGGTGAACGTTAATTAAAGGTCTGTGATAGAACTTGAACTCTGGTCTCCTGTTCATGAAAGTCAGATTTGCTACACACCCATCTACCACCCCACTCCATACCCTTACTTTCTCATTTCCTGCATTGGCACTGAATGTCGGAATGTGGATGTAATTCCTAGAGGTAGTATTTTTCTTTGTCAAGTGTGTTTTTTACTACCATTTCTGCATTATTTCACTAGGAAAGAGAGGTAAATAGACTTCATTTATATAGCGCTTTTCAACCTTAATGGTTTTCATTCACCCATTCACCCACACATTCACACACCGATGGCAACTTAGGTGCCATGCAGAGTTAATCCAAAGACTCAAAACTTTATTGCTACTTTATTGTTTTTCATTTGGTGGTGTCACAGCCCTGTCCACAGTTTGGTTTTATTTTTTTTTATCATTTGTGAGCAAATCCTTCATTTCCAAAATGCATGCAGCAGTGTGGGACAATAGTGTCCACCAACACCACACTCAACAATTGAAGAATTTGCATGCTGGTATCCTTAATTTTGCTATTTTGTCATTGTAAACACAGTACAGCACACACTCAGAACATGGTTAGAAATGTTGTGTGCAAGTGGAACACTGCAGGACAATCGGGGCATGAATATACAGGCTGAAAAGAGGAAAATGGCGCAGGTGTCACAATGACAATTACAATCCCCGGGGGTTTGGAGACTTTTCAAAACCCATTGGATAACCTGAAAAGTGTATGCTTGTCAGGCATTTTATCTTGCTGTTGTTTTGTAGGTCCTGCAACTGATACTTTTCAGGATACAAGATAGGATGTGAAGATGCAGACACAGTAGAGGACCACCTCCTGCGGTTATTCCACTGACTGCAGTTTGTTACAAAGAGAGCACATCATTTTAGCATTAGAAAATCCTCTCGTACCTGAAGTATCCAATGATGAAGATGGCCACTAGCAGAGAGCTGAAGGACACAGCGTATCCGATGGTATACATCACATACAGCCGCTCAAAGAAGTCTTGCTGTGAACATAGAGAGACATCTTTGCTTTTCAGTCCACTCTTTAAGGTGAAACACAGCTGCAGAAGAAACACATCACTCACAGCTGTTTGACTAAACATGATGCTGCAGTGAGGACAAGAAAGCCCTCACCACTGATGTTTTAAGGGTGAAATTATTTTGTATTTGCATTTTGACAGGAGATGAAGGAATAACGAGTGCACTGAATATTAAAGTTGAAACTAATGCTAATGCTGCTGTGTAGCCTGCACATATGCCAAATTAAAGAAGTGATCTGTATCCAATTCCCAGAGCTCTCACTATGTCAGTGTGTGTTTTGTCTGAAGTTAATCAAAACAGAAAACAGAAAAGATTTGTGAAGTCTTAGCGTGTATGTGGCTTAAATCCTTAATCTCTGACAGATGAAGGGCTTTGCAAATGCGTATAAACTGAAGGCAACATCGGGAGTTTTAACAAAGCACCTTTTTGTCTGTTAATGAAGTTAATGTCATCTTGTCAAGCATTGGTCTGACTCAGAAGAGCCAGAAGATGCAGCTGATACCATAAACAAAAGATGGCTGTAGCTCCCTCCCTGCCAATATATTTTCATTTTCACAGAGCTGACAAATAGTCCCTCCAGCAACATGGTTGCTTTGATGAGTGGTGGATAAATTGAATTAACTTCAAAGTAGTAAACATTTATACTAATACATTTTTAAAAGCAGCCGAGGGGATTCATATTTTGTGAGCAAACAACATACAGCTACCTGATAGGCAGAGTTAAAGCTGCAGTAATGGATAGTTTTAAATACACAACAGGGATCTTTGAGAAGTCTTGGAGATTGAAATTCCCAAGTCAACATTTTTTTTCATTATCTAAATGCTGAGCATGCCAATTACTATTGCACAATGGCCAAAACCCCACCAAACACACACTTTTATGATGGAAACAAATGGTGATGCAAAGCATCTATATGTGTCAAGTAATCTGTGTGTATGTATGTTTACATAAGTGTAATTTGTTTCACAGTGCGCTCTCATGGGGATTTTCAGTCTGTCAGGAGCAGGGATTTATAGAAATACTGCAATGTTCCAGGGTTTTTTATCCCTGACAGCCTTTCTTTTTCAAATCTGAAGAAAGTTACATGACGGAGGCTTTTTATGTGTCTTTTTATACATGTGTCTCAGAGGAGTCACACGGCCTCCTCTCAGATCAAAATGAAAAGACTACAAACCGGGATGAGGATAAGTATCCACTTCAGCCACTCCTCCATACTGAAGTCTCAAGTGAAGTCGTGCCCCCAGACAGTCAAGTCTCATGTCAGTCAAGTCCAGACAAGTCTTCATTTGTGTGACTCAAAGCACAGAAGTAGGAAATAAGAAAAAACATGATCCTGCTACACAAAATTATATCTCTAATGGTGTTGTTACTACGAATACTGTATGGTGTGAACTCCTCTGGCCTATAGAAATTTAAAAGCCTGAGAGGGGAAGGTCACTCTTCGAACGAACTGCTAACAACTCATAGACATGCGGCCTGTGATGAGGAGTCAGAAGTTGACATTGCTTCGTATTAAGGGCTAACAAGCAGGCAATAGCTGTTCATTTGTTAGGCAATCATGTGGTAAGATGTGAATTTGAACCAACTTTGCCTCTTGTATCCTTACATAAGATGAAGCGCACATTACTGGCGAGTATCTGATTTCATTTTTCAAAGAACATCTCTTTGATTGTTCAGTCAGACCCCATGTTAGCTTGCCCCAAGGGTCCTGTGGGATTGACAGCTTTGACTGCTACATAAGCTAACAGCATGTGCTTTCACACGTCTATCCATGTATGTATGTGAATTAGATTTGGATTAGCCAGTTAATCAAATCAGCTGCCACTTGAATATTTTACAGTCATACTTACTCTCCCTTCCTCATCACTGGGCTGAAGGAAGCGCAGACACTCTGAGTAGTTGGTCCATGTTTTGTTCCAGCGGTCCACAAACACCCAGGAACCGTTGACATCACACTTCCTGTAAGCATGTCCTGTAAACACATAAGATGCTTTAAAATGTATGCAAAAAAAAAAAAAAGTTTTGGTTTGAATATTTCAGGTAGTTCAGTTTAAAGTAAGTCATGCTGAAAAACACCTATATTACAATATATCAACAGCCTGAATTTATCTCTACATTTAAAGCTCCATGCAATCTTCTAGCTCTCAGTGTTGGTGATGGTACATCTGCTAAAAAAAAAAAAGCTTTGCCTATAACCTTTGTGATTGAAGTCATAGATGTAAGACGGGCAGGGAACCTTGGTAACCAGCCCAGGGGAGCCATGGGGCCAACAAATAAGACCGTCCCAGTCTGGAGGGCACACCTCATCTACAGCGAGGAGAGGAAGAGTGAGAGGAAGTCAATATACACATACTGTCATCTGCTATCTGGTCAGTTATTTTTATGTTTTGTTTTGTTTGTTTTTTGCTAAAAACCTTTTTGTTATATTTTGATTTGATCCATGGCATATTCACATTGTATTGTGCCAACTAATCTGACAAATTATTCTTGGTTACAGTTAATGAACCCTAATTTAACTCTGGTTGGTTGCTGATAAACTCTAAATGTCGGGCAGGTTCTTTAACAAAGACATATAATTATATATATTATATATAATTACAACATGCAACATGATTGCAACATGAAAAAAGGGTGTTTAAGATGCTGTTCAACCATCCAACAAGCACTTGTGATGGAGTATACTGGCCCCTTAATTGTTCTGTGTTGACTCAGTTCTATGATGTGATTTGAGTGTTTTGTTTGTCGCTGTGTTGGTGTTTCACACAGGTTGGATTTACTATCTAACTGTTGTACCATGGGTATCTATTTTTCTATTCACTCAATATAGGTAGATCTCTAAATGCAGTGGAGACAGCTGTTGCTGAATGTTGTTAAAGTCACCACTGACAGTTCCCAAACCTGTACACAATACAATGCAATACTCTAAATGTTAAATGTTAAATGTTAGCTACAAGGCATCAGTTCTGCAGCAGTACAACAATATGACAGTCATTTGAGGACAATTAAAAGAGGACAGAATTGTCTTGTATAGCGCTAAGTATTCCTATGAACAGGTATACTGTGTACGCTGTCATGAAACATAAGAAGGTCATATTTAGTTAATTATACTTACTCTCTGAACATACATGATTGTGTATTCCATGCTGGGAGGAAAATGTAATGTCCTATAATTGCCAGTTACACAGGCAAAGAAAAAGAGCAGTGATGGCACAGCTTCCACTGTATGTTATTTGCTGATGCCTTGGGATGCAGTATTCTGAGCTTGTTTGTTTGCATTAACCATCACATTATATTGTTTGAATCCCATTTGTTGTAACACCTTATAGACCCCAGAACAATGCCGTTTTGTTAAGTCTTCAGAGATGTTATCCATTTTTGTTGTATCGGATTTTAATCTTGATGTAGAAAACACCACAGCCCTTTAAATATCTTGAACTCTGTCAATTTTATACAATATGTTAAATGAAATGCTGTGTTTCCATGGTAACAATTGAATGTCACCTGATGACAACTGACAAAAAGAGGAAACGTGGATCCATTTGTGGTTTGATTTCTATGTTGTGGAGCAGGCATAGAGATAAGAATGTGTTTTTAGAAACCATAATAACCCTTTATTTCCTGTTATTGCTTCACTCATAGCTGATTTTGCCCAGCAAAACATCCTTCAAACTGTTAAATTCTTCCATAAGGGATGCGTTTTCTGCTCCAGTGAACAGAGGTGAGCAGACGCTGTCACTCAGGCAATTAAATCACTATACTCATACTATTGTCTGATTACAAAAACAGAAAACTATGTCAATCAGATTATTTTACTGAGACAGATTAACCAGGCTGTGTCCATCCCACTCCACATGAAATGAAGACTGTAATACACAATTTTGTTGTTTGTCAACTGAAATGAGGAGGAAGAAGAGAAGATTTATCAATTATCTTATTGTTTTTCTATTGTTTTTTAATTGAAATTACACGCAAGAGCATATAAATATTAGCTTCTGTTTCTATGTTAAATTTCTTGTTGATTTTACATAATGTTGGATTTGAATCTTTGTCAGGCTTATAAACCTCATGGTCTGAAAGCTGAGAAGGGTGTTCATAGTTTAAAATCAGCAAATCAAGACTAGGGTAACTATAATAGTCTTATTTAAAAAACAAGCAAACAACAGCTTACAATGTCTCAGCTGTGAATCTCCCTAAAATATCCTTAAATCTCCCCAGAGCCTCACAGCACTTGTTTTGAAGTGAATTTATTAGATGTCAGAAAGTTGACTTTAAGAATTTGTTCTTGGATTTTAAATCACTTGAGCACCTTAATACATGTCTGCGAGGTAATGCAAAAAACATATCTTCTCAGATCATCATTTACATAGTGAATGAGAAATAAAGTCATATACTACACATCATCATATTCACTGTATTGTGTTCTTTGCAAATGAGTATTCTTCCATATACCAACACAATCACAGTTAAATCTTCACTATACATTGCATGTACTGAATCTTGGCTATACACTGATTTTTCTAGGAGCACATGTTCTTTTGCTATTTGCCAACAAAAGCTATTAACAGAAACCAATGGATGTCAGTGGATTTTATTGTGCAGCAGGATATATACAAAATCAAAAAAACATTAGTCTGGTGAGAAATGTGAGAGCCACTTATGGACACAACTGGAAGCAAAATGGACGCTCCAAAAACTAAATCTGCACCTCTGCTGACTCATCTCCAGTCTGCTCTAACCACAAAATGACTGCACTTGTATATGGAAAACACTGTAAAGTGCAACTTCCAAAAGCAATGCTCTTTCTATTCAGTCAGGTCACATAATTCATTTTCCATCACCACTGAACATTTTTTCAAGAAGATAAATATTAAACAGTCAAAAAGGCTACATTTGAAATTGTAGATAATTGGTCAGCTTCGAGCTGCCACTGTGATAATTTGATGCTGCGTCATAAAGGTTTAAAATCTAAAACAGTTGAAAACAGTTTTAATCTCTCAGTGCTTTTGGGAAAGGACGTAATTGCAGCTTTGATGCCAAAGTTCTCAAATATAAATTGGACATCAGGCCATATCACACTTCTTTAGTTGACATCCCCTAAACCCCTCTCCCTAACAGTGCCTGTCCAATGATATCTCAGTGATCTTAACAAGGCAGGGCAGGTCTGTCAAGCTTTGGATTTAAGCTGCGTGCTAGTATTTCTACAGCATACAGTGAAAAGGGAGAACAGCAGGGCCGTGTTTGTAGTGCTGTTACTGAGAAGCTGGGCACAGTCTGATAATACTTGATTTAAACATTGGTTTCAACCTGGGCATGGATGTTATGGGGTTAATTTTCTCTGTTAATAAAAATGCAAAGAAATGTGGGATTGCAAACCATCCAATAAAAACTGCAACCCAAAATGACTATCAGTCCAAAAATATTGGTCCAATACATTGGTCCGTTAAACTGTCAGTCATATCGTGCCAGGAATTCTGGGAAGTGGCCACAGAACTCCAATGTTATTTGCATTTGGGCAGTAGCACTCCCTAAAGAATTTCCACTGTTGGTTTTCATGACTATTTTATGAAGAATTGAGTGATACATCTGTCAAGGTTACTGTTGTAACCTGCATAATATGTGCCATGTTTGACTGGAAAGCTTGCAAGCATAGCAACAGTAAGTAAGATGAGCAGGGCTTAGCAAACAGGCAGTTGTTTACATACATCCTCTGTCCATACTATATATATTTGATAAATCTAAATAACAGACACAAAACATAGAGCTCCAAAAATCTTTTTCCACCGTTTCTCCAGTTTTCTGCCGTTTTACCACTTGAAATTGCATTGCTTCCCACATGAGCATGAAGAAAAATCAAACTACCCCAAATGTGCAGAATTGTTTAGCATTTCACAAAAATGTAACTTTCTGTTGTGCACGTTTTGTACCTGTGGACCCTGGGTCAATGTTGGAGAGGTTCTGGTAGCACTGCAGTTTGATTTCATAAAGGATGTACATCTGCTCCTGTGCAGAGAGAGGACCATCAAACCCCATCTGTGGAGCACAACAAACATGATCAGATCTGTGCTCATCTCATTTTAATTGGATCCCTATCTATTTTACATTAAGTTTTACTTGCAACTTTCAAAGCGCTGCAAGGTCTGGCACAAAGCAACACTTCCAACATTCTGACCTCCTATGTGCAACAACATTGTTTTGTGTGGTGTAAAGGGCTGCTAGTGTGGCTATAGTCTTGTTGCATTACAAACCAATCAGGAAATTGTAGGGCAGCTAAAGCCCCATGCAATTTATTTATATAAAAAGAGGTGATGCACAATAAGTGTATAACTTTCAGTAAAAATGGCAGCATTATTCACAACTGATTGCAGGTATTCTGAGCTTTGACAAAAACCCAGTTTTCACTTCTTCTACAAAGTTGATCCTTTCTTCACTATAAATGAAACACAGCACTATGGAATGCCCTCACTATTCAAGAGGATTTTTATCATTCACAAACTATTTAGTTGTGTGACTGATGAAGTTGAATTCAGTTAGGTGATTTTGCCTATTGGTCTATTGGTTTGAAGATGCAAACATACGTTATCTACAGCAGAAGTCAAAGGTAACTGGACGTGCTGTTTAAAAGACATTTTTTCCACTTATCAAAGAGGCTTCGTCACTTGAGGCTTTGTCAGCCTGACATCATATGGGAGTCATTTCTGACATTGTGCAGTCAGTTAGCGTCACACAATTTAAAGTGTGAATTTCCATGATATTGCCTGAGAAGAGCATCTGTGTCCCAAACAAGTCCATCTGTCAAACCATCTGACAAATTAAAGAGAGAGCACACTGATGTCTGTGCTGCTGTATGTGAAACACTGTGACTGGGTTTTATGGCTCCTATAGAATCAACCATGTTCACCATCTTAGTTTAGCGTGTTAGCATGCAAACATTTGCTAATTAGCACTAAACACAGAGTACAGCTGAGGCTGATGGGAATGTCATGAGTTTTGCAGGTATTTGCTTATAAACCAAAGTATGGATGAAGGCAAATTTGGACCTGGTGGTGGCGCTAGAGGAAAGTCAGGGATCACCATTATTATCATTTGGATTTATCATCTGGGGACCATGAATTTTCAACATTGCATGGCAATCCATCCAATAGTTTTTGGGAGATTACAGTCATCTCTACATTATTAGAATTACTAATAAAGAAGTACTTTCCTTTATTTAAGTTCTAAACAACCTCACTATATCAAAGATTATCTTTTATTTTACAGTCTCAGCAACAGTAAGATCCATGTCTGCCTATCTCTCCTTTCATTCACATTTTTTTCACGCAAGACTACTTGGTGAAAGCTGTAATTAAGCCCTTCAGCTATTGTATAGCCTGAGACTTATCTAAAGAAGCAATTCAAGACCTTAAGGCTTTTATTTTGGAGTAATAGTATGTCCATGGATTTCATGTTTAGTTTTCCAATCAATGAATTCTTTGTTTTCCTTTTTCCTTTTTTATTGTTTTCAAACATTTTACCTACATAATTGTTGTTCTAATATTCTGCTCAATTAGTTTCACTTATTCACTTTTATTATTTTGTAAAAGTAATAGTAATAGTATTCATGGGCACCTGGTTATAGTTAAAAGTGGGGGTGCAAGATTATTGACAGGCAAGGGGAGGTATGGCAGGAAAATGAAAATATTACACCAACCTCCCTTTGAGAAATATGACATATTAACAATTCCTTATGTGTCGTAAAAACACATAACTCTAGAAACACAAGATAAAGGGCGTCATATGTCGACAGTCTTCTTGTCAATTCAGCATCAATATAATTCATAAAGAAACTGTATTTCCGTACAAACTTTACATTTGGGATTTTGTCGCCTCAACTCGCTACCAGTCTCTGTTGGTTGGCTCTTAGTGGGGGCGCACCTACCTTCCGATAATATTAAACATGTTTCATTTTATCGGAACGTCAAGACGAAGAAAAGACTGACTTAAAACAACTCAGACTGAGTTTTATGACCACCTTACAGATGATTGATTGCAGAACATTTTGTTTTCTTTTGTGGCAAAGTTGTATGATCAAAAAGTAGGGATGCAAAAGCACACGTTTGCTCCCCCATGTCTAATAGTGGGGGTGCAGCTGCTCCACTTGCTCCATTGCTCAGGCACCTATGATAGTATTTAATACTAGAGGTCACACTCCTTTGTCTTGTCAAGATCTGCAAAGAAAGTTTTTTTACTCAAACCCATTCTTAAATGCTGAAATCCAGGACATTTTGTCAGTGCCTGAAGTTGGTTCAAGCTGTAACACCAAACTCATGAGTCTTCCTTGTGGGCACAAATGAGAAAAGAAAGCATGTGCCACCCCCAGACCTGTAATTCCAGGTCAATGAACAGATGTAGAAGTGTTAACTAACAAGACATATTTTTGCATTTAGCACCACATACAGACATTGCAATCGTCTTGTAGGCACTGACTCAAAGTTCTCACCATCTGTACTTGTCGGTAGAGATTATGCCGGTTATTTCACTCCAATACAGGCACTGAACATTTGAATAAAGACATCATTATAGATTCATGCTGTCTCATAACATGTCAGCCTCTCAAGGAGAATGTCATTTTATTTATAGCACAAAGTCAGGTTTATAGAACCATGTAAAATTACATTTCTGACACCCCATTAAGCAGACCAATCAGGCATACTGGATGTCCTCTCATCATTAAGATGTACATGCTTAAGAGTGGGTGTGCTGCAGACACAGTGGAAGAGGAGGTTTTCTGAAGTGTCTGCCATTTCCCAGGAACTGTTGTCGCAGGAAAGCTTGGACTAACACTGGATTCATGCCTGAATATAATTTAAAGATATTGAAGAAGGCCACTGGCCACTCTTGATTAAATATTGAAAAAATCTACTTTGACTTGAAACACAAGACAGGACGTGTTTACATCAATATTTAGAACCAAAGCTACAATCATCAACTAACCACCATCTTTCCCTGACCGTGTTTGTAGCCTAAACCTAACCACATTACACTGAAACACATTACACACACACCCCAGTTCTGGTATCAAAGTCTGTGCTTTGTACGCCCACCATCCTCCCCAACCATCTCCCTGTGGCTCCTGTGCAGCACAAGAATGCAGCACTTAATCCACTGGAAAAGAAAATGTTGCTGGTGAACATAATCCAGGCAGTAACTACACTTCCTCCAGAACATATAAAGCAAAACCATATCAACTTAATTTTTAGGAGACAGGGTTGCATAATGAGATAAGAAGAGAGAGAAAAGAGAGTCAGGAGGGAGGTTTTAATTACAGAGATGAAACGCAAGCTATTGTTTCTTTACAGTAATCTATGATGTGTAGTCACAGACAGTAAGGATGCACATCTCTTTTCAGCAGCAATTCACTAGCCTTGCTTTCCCATCATGGAAATACTTGTTGCCCTGGCTGTCTAAATTAACCTATAAGTCAATGTTGATGTTGACAAGCTGTCTCAGTTTCTCAAAGATGATGAGGTGGCCACTTCTGACTTAGTTTGAACTTATTTACATAATAATATTATATAAAAAGAGGTGGTGCGCATTAAGTTTACAACTTAAAGTAAAAATGGCAGCATTATTTACAACTGATTGCATATAGCCCACAGTATGTGTGTATCTAGTGAACTCCAATGCATATTTCAGGCAACATTTGATGTGACACCACATTCTGGAGAATGTTTCCCCACAACTGACTAGCTTTCAGGAAGAATCTTCTGGAAACGCATATGTAAAACCAGGGCCAAGCATGTTTAATGGACAGTAAGCTGAGGGTCATACTGTATTCGTGCACTGCACACGTTACTGGAAAAAAACTTAAAAGCACATTTCCTCAGCCTCACTGAGACTTGTAGGATCTACTGCAGGCAAAGCACAGGTATCATTTCAAAGTAGTCAAGGTGCTGATTTTGCACAATCAGGAAGGAGCCTTTTATCAGCAGCACATCTAAAAGGGTTAAAATTGGACAATCAAAATCAGAAAATGATTCCCCTCTAAATCAGATAGACCTCTGAATCACTCCCCACATTACAATTTGTTAAACAGTACAAATAAGTCTGGTGTTGTGCCCACTGAACCCCAGCTGGAGAAACAGTCGACCTATCAGAGCTTAGTAGGTGGGATTAAGAATGGGGGCTGTATGTTCTTAGATAGCTACCTAGCTACATCCATGAGAAATTACGACAAAAAATGGCAACAGGCATGGATGAGACTGTATAGGCTGTTTGTAAATTGACTTACAGAAACAACAACTTTTAAATGGGCAAATCTTTTAATCTGTGTGAAAAAAGTTAGCTGCTCCTAGTAACCCCTACCACAGCTGCCATGTCAACTGAAGGGAACATCAGCAGAGCGTATATGTCACTCGCTACTGATTGGTTAGGGCAAAATTAAATAAAATAACACTCCCTCCCAACAAGAAATCGACTAACGTCAACATGATGTCAGGCTGACTAAATGAAGTGAATCAAAATTGAAATTCAGTCTGGTTATCAGGCTAAAGCCCACTTCACCAGAGGAATTTGAAAACAGCCTTCTAGTGTCAATATGGGAAGTATCCCTAGAAAAAAACAACACATTTTTGAATAGAGTGGGTCTTTAAGTTATATATAAGTACAAAATCATACAGTCCAATGCTAGTCGAATATTTCTATATCAATTTTTATTTACTCTTACTGACTCCGATATTTGGGGCTTTAAAAAACTAGAAAAACAACAATATTTAAATGTCCCATATCACCAGAGCTTTTTCCAAACTATTCATGATTCTATTATTTGCAATTTCATGGCAGCATTTGTTAGTCCTTGCAGTGTTTCCCTTTCGTTCAGTATTTTTAGTGGTCCTGGTGCTGCAGACGCTGTCCATGGTGCTGATAATGCAGGACTCTCCTAGACCAAGACTCACAACAACAACAACAACAACAACAACAATCATTTTGCATGTTACACTCTAATCTGAACATCTCTGGATCATTCACAGGCCAATGACTAATAACCCTGCAAGTCTTGTGAGTCACTTGCCAGAATTTTAATCAGCCAATAAGCCTCATGTTACTCTCCTTTAACTTTTTGTTGCAGCTCAAACCGAATCATTTGAAATCTAATTATGTAAGAATAAAGTACTTCTATCATTTAGAGGTGTGGTTAGGTGTAACTTGACAGTCTTTCTAGGGGTGGGCACCAGATACCATCTCCTTTAATGAGAAACCACATAGGCTACCATCAGATGCTGTGCAGACCTGATCAGATATGAAGTGGTATGCGGAGCACGCAATATGGGCAGAGTGTGAGACAAACTGACAGATGACAGTTACTGATACAACTCCAAAAAGTCAAGCTCATGATAAACGCAGAGAGACTTTCTGCAGTGCCGCTGTTGCACCGATTCTGTGAAAAACCACACAAAGGGCAGCCGTGAAAAAAGAGACAAATGTTGGCCAGATATCAACAGGTTAGATGTAGACAAACTATACACTGTACAGGCAGCCAGTTTTTACCATCAGAAAATAACCATACTACAAAATATATGACTCATACTGTTATGTCCCTGGGTGATGACCACTTCTCTATACTTGTTCCTTGTGTATCTGGAGGACAAATAGCTCAACGACGCTGTAATATTGAGGAAAGATACATAAAGGATGGAGAAAGACATGTCTGTATACTCAGAGATAAAAAGAGTCACGTTGCATATGATGTTCACATGCGAATCCCAGCTTTTCTGCCAGCGATGCCTTTTTTTAAACAGGCTGAGGAGGGCATTGTTATAATGCAAAAATATCACTTCAACAGCAATTTAAAAAACGAAATAGCGACTGGTATAGTGTCAAAGCGTTTTGACAAATGCATACAGTACCAGTACATAATGTTTACTTACCTGTGCGTCAACCGAAGTCCAGCACATGAAAAAGTTTAAGACTAATATCCACACGGACAAGTTCATAGTTCGTCGGCCTGCCTTCATCTCCAGCACTGTCAAAATAACACTAAACGTTCATTTGAATTCAAGCAACATTATGCTCGAGATAAGCATCCCTTCTGTTGCCGGCGCATCGTTGAGTAAGAGCTGCACATTATTAGAAAGTTTCATCGCAAGTTGTGGTCCAAAGCTGAGATTTCCCAGCGCAGAGTGAAGGATGCGGCAGCGGACTTCATCACTTCACAAATTCCACGTGGTTTTCCCATTCAGGTCCTCCTCTTGTACGCTCAGAAATGAGGAGCGTGTCATCGCTGCCACTGCAGAGGAAGAGTGCCGGAAGCACGTGAAAACAGTGCTCGACCTGGGCGCTTCGCGTTCAGGTGTCATAATGAAAACTCTTCTGTAAGATATAAGAGATATGAAGATATTCTCTCCCCACGCGCATTCATTCATGGCACGCGCTGTTCGTAAAGGGTAGGGGCACTCACCGATTGCGTCACTTTTGGCAGCAGTGTTATTGACGCACAGACATGTTTTCTAAGATATACGGTAGGCCTAAATTGAAATACTTTTTGAATTTTCATTTACATCTCTCTTTTGTTAATCAACTTCAGTAATCAAGAAGTTCAGCTAAATCGACTCACCTGTAAGCTAACAGTAATATCCAATGTTTTAACTTATCATATCGCCATGACTTGGGGGACATGCATTGACAATAAAATGTCATAACTAATATTTAGCTTAAATATGAAAATGACTTAGGCCTATTATTTAATTTTATTCAGCCCCTCTCCTTGTTTGCTTATAAAGTTACAGCCACCTATTATTAGCACTGAGCTAGCTATGTGTTTCACAGCATAAGGTGTAGCATATTTGTGGCACAATAACTTAAAACTGCAATAAAAGATTTTTTTTTGGCTACTTTTCGGCAGCTGTAGCTAAACACAACACTGGCATAGGTTTATCGCCTCATAAAGTTGATATGGCAAACAGCATAGGACTGCAGCAGATAGGGCAACATTAGCAACTAGCCACCTGATGAATTTAAGTCCAATATTCACCCTTCTTTTAGCTGTGCTTTTGGTCTGCAACACCTCATTAAAATATGCCTTTTTAGCTGCTAAATGCTCCATTATGTTCACCACGCTAGTCAACTAACTTGTGCAGTGGGTTTCTAGAACTTTATTTGCTTTTTTTTGCAGCTAAACAATGAGCTATGTTGTAATCCATTATTAATATAACATATTGACTAGAGCTGCTTTAAAAACAAAGAACTAAACATAAAGACTAAATAACACTAGAATGCAATTAATACTGCAGTCTTAACTGATTATACTCGTCCACAAGACATTGGTTGGATAACAAATTAGAGCCATATGTGTCATATATAATGTGTATCTTAATTTGCTAACAATAACTTAATCCATATACATTATAAAATACTTAATAAGGAACAATAACAACGTAACGCCTTGTGATTGGTTAACATACAGAACAAGTTGTCTGTGCTTGATTTAGGTGAAGCTGAGAGCACACTAGTCTTTGACCATATTTGGCAGGTTTAACATGCGTCAACCGTGTTGATTTATTGTGTTACTGTATTTCATTTGGTCTTTTTGAAGGAGAAAGTTTTTCAGTAAAGGTTGAAATGAAGGACAAGGACTACAGAGCTTTATTAAAGGACATGTCAACTATTATGTTTAGTTTAAGTGGGCATTTTCAAGAAACAGATGGAGCCTCACCAACATAATTATTAACAGTTTTAATCGGAATCGATCAACTAATATGCTTTGACCCAACTATTCATAACATTCCATTCAATTTACAATTTAAAAGCATTACAACTCATGTTAAGATGAGTCATTGAAATATATATATATATATATATATATATACACAGTGAGACTGAACAATACTGGAAGGACATATGGGAGAAGGAGGCATCACATAACACCAATGCTCAATGGCTAGTGGATCTAAGAGCAGACCATAGCAATCTCCCAGAACAAGAGCCAGTAACCATCACAATGGCAGACATCCAAGAAAGAGTGTCAGGTATGAAGAGCTGGACAGCACCAGGTCCGGATATGATCCACACCTACTGGCTCAAGAAACTAACTGCACTCCATGAACGCCTGGCAGCACAGATGAACCAACTGCTGATGGATGGGACCCACCCAGAGTGGTTAACGCAAGGGAGGACGGTCCTGATCATGAAGGACCCCCAGAAGGGTGCAATTCCATCCAACTACCGGCCAATAACCTGCCTCTGTACAACATGGAAGCTCCTGTCAGGCATCATAGCGGCTAAGATGAATAGGCACAGAAAGGAATTGGTAGCGATACCAGGGCAGCCAAGCACCAGCTGCTGGTAGACAGAGCAGTCACTCGAGACTGTAAGATCAGACAGACCAATCTGTGCACCGCCTGGATTGATTACAAGAAAGCCTATGACTTGATGCCACACACATGGATACTGGAATGCTTGGAAATGTACAACATCAACAGGACAATAAGAACCTTCATCAAGAACTCAATGGGGCTGTGGAAGACAACTCTGGAGGCCAACTCAAAGTCAATTGCACAAGTGACCATCAAGTGCGGCATATACCAAGGTGATGCACTATCCCCACTGCTGTTCTGCATAGGCCTGAACCCTCTTAGCCAAATCATCGCGAAGAGTGGCTACGGATACCGGCTACGGAATGGAGCAACCATCAGCCACCTTCTCTACATGGATGACATCAAGCTGTATGCCAGGAGTGAGCGAGACATCGACTCACTAATCCACACCACCAGGATCTACAGCGACGACATTGGAATGTCATTCGGACTAGATAAGTGTGGCCGGATGGTCTCCAAGAGAGGGAAGGTAGTCAGAACTGAAGGGATCAGACTACCAGAAGGCAATATAGCAGATGTGGAGGACAGCTACAAGTACCTTGGGATCCCGCAAGCAAATGGCAACCATGAAGAGGCCTCAAGAAGGTCAGCCACAGCCAAATACCTCCACAGAGTAAGGCAAGTCCTGAAGAGTCAGCTGAATGGGAAGAACAAGGTCCGAGCTATCAACACCTACGCCCTGCCCGTCATCAGATACCCCGCTGGCATAATAAGCTGGCCAAAAGAGGAGATCGATGCCACTGATATAAAGACCAGGAAGCTCCTCACAATGCATGGAGGATTTCAACCCAAGTCCAGCACCCTGAGACTGTACACTAAGCAGGAGGAAGGAGGCCGAGGACAAGTGAGTGTCAGAACCACTATCCAGGATGAAACAACAAAGATCCATGAGTACATCAGGAAGATGGCCCCAAGTGATGAGATGCTTAGTGAGTACCTCAGGCAGCAGAAGCCGGATGAGGAAGGAGAGCAGGTGGAACCATCATGGGAGGACAAACCCCTGCACGGTATGTACCACCGGCAGATAGAAGAAGTGGCTGATATCAAGAAATCCTACCAGTGGCTGGAAAAGGCTGGACTGAAAGACAGCACAGAGGCACTAATAATGGCAGCACAGGAACAGGCTCTGAGCACAAGATCGATAGAGGCCGGTATCTACCACACCAGGCAGGACGCCAGGTGCAGACTGTGCAAAGATGCCCCTGAGACAATCCAGCACATAACAGCGGGGTGTAAGATGCAAGCAGGCAGGGCGTACATGGAACACCATAACCAAGTAGCTGGCATAGTGTACAGGAACATCTGTGCCGAGTATGGGCTGGAAGTCCCACGGTCAAGATGGGACACACCTCCGAAGGTGGTTGAGAATGACCAAGCTAAGATCCTGTGGGACTTCCAGATACAGACTGACAAACTGGTGATGGCAAATCAACCAGACATAGTAGTGGTGGACAAACAGCAGAAGAAGGCAGTAGTGATAGACGTAGCAATCCCAAGCGACGGCAACATCAGGAAGAAGGAACACGAGAAGCTCGAGAAATACCAAGGGCTGAAAGAGGAGCTAGAAAAGATGTGGAAAGTGAAGGCAACAGTGGTCCCCGTGGTAATAGGAACACTCGGGGCTGTGACCCCCAAACTGGGAGAGTGGCTCCAGCAGATTCCAGGAACAACATCCGAGATCTCTGTCCAGAAGAGTGCAGTACTAGGAACAGCTAAGATACTGCGCAGGACCCTCAAGCTCCCAGGCCTCTGGTAGAGGACCCGAGCTTGAAGGAGGAATAGACCGCCCACAGGGGTGAGTGGGGAATTTTTTTTTTATATATATATATACACAGTGTATTCCTTTCATTCAGTATTTTTAGAGACCATGGTGCTGAAGGAGCTGTCCATGGTGCTGACAAGGCACCCCTGTTCTCTTTAAAAGGCCTGTAACTGTTTATAAAGCACTTTGAGCATGAATCTCTAATTATGTTGCCTAGCCTGTAGCACAATGCACACATGGGTTGAGCCTGCCTGGTGACTCATTAATGAGCTAATACATTCAGTGCATACATGGATCTCACACTGTGTACAGCATCCTGTTCAGATGGCAACTGTTGATGCCATGCAGCTGTCAAATTGACATTTGTGGGCCAGCATTAACCCAGCACATAATGGGTGTGAAATAAACCACTTTACGACCTTATGTTAGCAGTGTAACAAGAGAGAGTGGAGACAGAAAGAGACAACGAACAAGAGAGAAAAATGGTACATTTAAAAACTTTCTGAATGCATTTTTGCAGAAATAGAAAGAGATCCTGTGATCATGCACACTCTCTCATGAAACACAGTTTGAATAGGCTATGATTATTGTATGATTTCTGAAACCCAAGTGCTTATTTATCCTCTGCTCAGTTACTTGAAAAGGTCATCCACTTATATTTTCATGAGTTCTCTTCAGCATCCCAAAAAGGCCTCCTCACCGTGCTGAAGTGATGGCCTGTGCGGGTTCCATCCACAGGTCAAGCAATTTATGTGTTGTGGCATTCTAACATAATTAGTAGGGCAGAGAAAAAAACTTATTTTTTCACTTGAATGGGAAAGTGTGTCCAAACATTTGACTGGTACTGTATATATAACATATATATAGTCTTTGACCTCCTATGTACTCACTGGTTCACTTCACCTCCATCAGCAGCTTCAATATGCATTTTCATCATTGTTTATCTCAAAAGCCTGCATGTCTCAGAGGACGTTGATTCACTTATGCTAATTTTGGACCTTGCTTTCATATTGGAGATGTGAGAAACACAATGGGTAATTTTTTGAAATTGTAAACAAGCACACACATGACTCAGTATGTGAGTGAGTTATAAACAGGGAAAAACATACACATAATGATTATCTGTCAATGATAAGTGCGTATAAAGCTCATATGGTTACCCTCTCATTGTAATTTTACAGTGGCTCACAGTTTGCATAGTGGAGCACAACAGGAAAGATACATAAAAGGCATTTTAGCTCTTCCAAAATGAAAGGCTGGTATCTCTAATCTGAAGAATTTACTTGCATATTCGATTCACACTTCAATCCTTACCATTTATATGTATTTTATTTAATGAAAGATACAAATAGTATTAATTTTCTTCTGCAGTTAGTCACAAAAATTGTATCCATTCATATTTAGAAAGTTCAGTTTGATTTTACTGCTCAGCTATACTTTAAATTGACAAAATCAACATCCTGTGGTTAAAACTCTGATGACGGGGCTCCCCATTGGTTTACACTGAGATCATATATTGTGTGTTCATGGTGTCACTGAAATCCTATTGCCAGTAATGTAATTGCATGTGACTGTATCTGTGTTTCACAAGTTGTCACTGCTTTAGCTCAACTTACCTCTCATCTGAGGAAAGTTGCACCAAGTGACAATGTCTTTTTGGAAAGTTATATTTAAAACTGTTGATACAGCATCGGTCTAGTGATGAAACATACAGAAATATACTGTGAGTACATACCTTGCTCGGAGGCATTACTTAAATTAAAAAGTGGCTTATTTCACCCCTGTACAGACTACTGCAGATCAAAAGGGTGCATGTAGACATGAGCTGAGTAGTACAAGACAAATCAAAAAGTATCCATTTACCACCTTGCATTTAAAAATAATAATTGACAAGAAGGGTGTAGCTATCGTAGAAAAGCTCTCCAGCAAACTCACATTTTGCTTCTCATAAATTGGTACTCAAACCTAACAGAAACCCAGAGAGTGTGGCTGCTCCGCTGCTTCACTGCTGAGTGCCTGACATGAGAGAGGAGCTGATTGAGACACAGAGTGCAGTAAGTCCTGCCAGCTCGCTTCCCAGCGTGGAGTTTGTGTTGTGATGATGTAAATTAGCCACTTGTCAACCTGCCTGGGTTGGTGAACACTCTTCTGTTCGTTCTCACACTTAAATCGTTACGTTTTCAATTGTACAATTATTGCCTAACTCTTTATTAACCAGCATGCTGTAACCAGCCGGTAATCGCATGCGTGGATTTAAAGATGGAGGACTAAAGGGTGGGAGGGGACACATTAACATGCCATCACCAGCTCATCTAATACCTTTAGATGAAATAACCTTTGTTGATCAAACGTTCTTAATTGAAAAAAGTGTTTACAACCACTATAAAAGGTGGATTTCCTCTTATTTCTCCAAAATAAGGTTCATGCTCCCAAAACAGTTCATAGCTGTTTCATCTTACAAAATGTACAAAGTAGTGTGTAGCACAATATAAAGCTATCTGTGTAATTTTGTCAAAATCTTCAAACTAAAGTCAGTGCTCTTAAAACAAGTTACCCGTGTCTTAACTCTATCAGTACCTTGACCTCAAAGTCCCAAAAACAGTGTCACATATTGCAAAAATGCACATATAGAGTACACTTACTAAACAAGATATGGTGAAAATTGGTATTTTTCAACAGTCCTATCAAACGTAACAAAGGCAGATATGAAGGTACAAGGAGCCGGTCTTTTCAAAGTCATGAAAACAGGCGGTAAGGCAGCTGAATTATAAAGTAAATTTAGGGATATTTAGGGAAGCAAAGCAAGATGAAGTGATTTATTGAACTACTGAGACAAGTGACAGTGTAAAAATGTAAAAGGAAGTCACAAAAAAGAGTGGCTGAGTGAAACAACAACTGTATGATTGTAGTTTTTGATAAAGTAATACTTATCATTTGTTTTGCATCCCTGAAAACTGCATTAATAGAGCTTTAAATACTACTATAGATGCTACAGCTACAGCCTCAATCTTGCAGCCTGGCTGGCTCGACTAGTCCAGCCTCCTACAAAGTATGTTGCTCTGACACACAAGTCTGCATTAGAAATTCAATGCCAACATTCAGTGCCAGTGCAGGAAGTAGTGGGAGAGTCACAGGGCAGCACAAAGACAGGCAGACGTAAAAGCTTCACCCTTCAAAAAGAGTCCGTGTTTCATGTCACACTAGTGGTCAGCATTCAAGCATGACTACACCTTCTCCTAACTTACTGTAAACCAAGTGGTTTTAGTTGCCTAAAATGTGAAAGAACTGAAATTGTCCTTTATTTTGAAACTTGCTGGATGATCAAATAGTTATCACAAAATGTCTCCTGTCTTTAGTTTAATTAAAAATAAATAAATACCTGCAGCCTTCCTCACTGACTTTCACTTACATAACTCCATCATATTCAGTATGAGTGCAGAAGTGAAAGCATAGTTATCAGGTCAGACTATTAAACCCAGAGTAATGACTCATGAAATCTGAGGTATAATCACTCGGGAGATATTGACACTGAAGTCAGAGTAAGGTGGTTTCATAACTGCCAATGAGAATATGATAATGTGTGCCATGTATGCCAAGGAATAATTTTCTGATGCTGTCTTCTTTTTTAGAAATAGCATATCATCTTATCGGTTTTGTTTTCAAACTTTCTCAATTTGCAGACCCAGACTCAGTCTGGGACTAGTTGCACTTGTGTGGGGGACCCACTGGGGATGGCACCAACACTGTTAGCACAAATGCATTTTTCATTATGGGGTCCCTTGAAATTTTTATGACAAACAGCATTTTACCTGCCAATCTTTCCCCTTCGTATTTCAACAAACCGTTCACAAGTCGCGGTGGACTGAAGGGAGGTAATCATTTACTGATTGTTACAAAGGAGGAATGTTTGTATGCATGAGTGAGGGTAGTCATAAAAAAATGTTTTTTATTCAAAATACAAAGGCAGAGATGAAACAGCACATACTGTACCATTCACAAAATGATGCGCTTGAATATAATTTGCAAGATTTCTTGGACACTATATGCTTTTACCCTACACACAGGGATTATCGTCTTGTATAGAATGTAATAGAATAGAATGTTTTATTTTTCTGTCATTCTTACAACCGTTGAAGCCATTGTATTACAATGAATTATACCTTCTCGAACAGAAAAGTGAGGGGAACTTTAGTAGTATCCACTTTATGCTACTCAATACTTCTAATTCACTACATTTCAGTGGAAATTATGGTACACAAATAGTTCACCAATACAGATTTTACATGCAAAACTTATGATCAGCTTATAAAATGTGATGCATTGTCAAGTAACTAAAATTAGCTCCTCTCCACTCCCCCGAGTCTAATCTCCTGCAGACCATCTTAATGTGAAAACATGGGATTTAATAAGAGAGCTGAATGGAGTCATATTCAGACGACTCTGGCTCACTGAACATTTTACTAAATACAATGACGCTGTTAAAATTATGGAAATGAATGCAGGCCAGTGCACATCACTGTTTCCATGACTACAAAAAGCGTCCAGTCTGATGTATGCTGAATGCTGCCATGTTATTGTGTTAAACAGCATTCAGTTCCAGTATATATTTTACTTTCCAGCATTCAGCATCAATATGGTCAGCAGGCAGTTTAATTGTATGGGCAGCATACATTAAAAGCCAGTGACATCATGGCTGTATCATCCCATGTATTATAGTAGTGGGAGACTATAGCCCTCAGAAGTAACATAGCTGAAGGTCTTGTACACACACTGTGAAAACTTTCTTCTATAGAAATCAACATTAAATCAGCACTGAACAAAGGCAAAAGGAGGGTGGTCCCTCTGAGCACTGTGACGCCTCTCCCTGTGGAGGTGAAGATACAAGAGTGCAGCTCTAACTGTATGTATCCTGCAATGATAGTATGCAGGACACACTCATGGGCAGAAGAGATGCTGAAAGCAGGCATTTATGTTTCACTCTGAGTGTAGCTGTGACCCAACTGCATACTACCTGTGAGAATGTTTACAGTACATCTAGAGCAGAGGAAAAAAACAGCAAAAATAAGTGTGCTTTAAATGTTGACGTGCGCAATAAGGTAGGAAGATTTTTGAGTGTGTTGTGGATGTACACTGTACACTGAACAACAAATGAGAAAAAAATAGCGTATAGCGGGCAGACAGCCCTGGTGTCTGTTCAGAAAAACACAATTAAACCAATAAATTCTTGGAAGGATTAGCAACACACCTCAGCTCACACATCTAACATCGTGTCACTGTCAGCAAAAGATGCTAGAACAGTTTTTAAAATGTCAACCGCTAAAACAATGCAGTATAAAGATTTGTGGCCTTTACCACAAAGTACCAAGACTCATGTGTGCATTGTATTTGATGGGTACATGGAGGAGCTTACACAAAGCCCAGGAGAGGGAGCGGCAGGGGGTCAATAGGGGCCCACAGGTCATTTGTGCCCCTGGCAAATGAATCCGCCCATTGTTCTACAGTTTACTGGAGGTCCACTCAATGTTTACGTACACAAAAACACACACCTGTATAACATAAAAATAATGGATAGTACACACTCATTATAGCACCGACACAATGCTGGGTTAACTTTACCCAGTACCAATGGGTTGTTTTGACTCAGTGTTAGTGTTATTTTTAGATTACTGTTGGGTTCCTGGATCAAAACCATGGGTACTGGATTAAGATAACCCATACTGGGTTCATTTTTAACTCAGTGATTTTTAGTGTGTACCTTAATCATCATTAAAGATCAGACAATCAACCTTACCATAAATGAAACATGAAAATTTTAATTTTGTACTCACAGAAACTGGGAAATGCACATATTTAGCTCAGACAGTATGCACAGATCATAAACATGTGTACCTTCACCAGAATACCTTCAGATAAATGTGCAAGTTAGTAGAACCAATTTAAGTTTGGTGAGTGTGAGAGATGAGAGTTTTATCAAGGATCCTGAGGTTGTGCAGTAAGATGTTGTAGTGCGAAACAAAAAAAAACAAAAAAATGGGAATAGTACCAGAAACAACTTGTGATTTAATTATTTCACACATACACATCTGTTAAAACCTAACTGACACAACTGAAAGAAATAAAAAGTGAGTTTCTCCCGTATATGTGACAGCTGTTTCAGCATAATGATTGAAAGTTACATCAGTGTGCTATTGTCTGGGAGGGAAATTGAGTGTGTGTGAGAGTCAATTTCACTGTCGATGAAAGTGATGAAAGTGACAAGTGTTGCCAAGTGTTTGGGTTGCAGATTTTGAGCTTATGAACCCACACCTCAAATACTCGAGACAGGAACTAACTCTTAAAATTCTACACCAGGGAAGTGCGGTAAAAATGGTATTATGGACTGCATTTACTCAAGTTTTAATTGTCTAAGATAGTTGCAGAAAAACTTGTGACAGAGCAAAGGACATGTTTTAGTTGTAAATACTCAAAATTGGAAAGACCAAGTTATTGAATCAGGCTGTCAAAGCACCACTATAAAGATCCCCTTAATATCCCTGTGAGGATCATTTTCCCACATAAAATGACCTTTCACTATGCGATAATTGAGGTTAAGTCAAATAATACACCCACAGTTAATATATTAATTTATATATTTAAAAAAACAGTTTGTCTGGAGCCCTGAGGTGGGAAATTTTCATTCCACAAGGTCTTTTCATTTTTTGTCAAACTGTAGCATCCTGGATATATTTTCAGGAAGGGATTGAATCAAATAATGGCATGGGCATGAACTTAGCTATGTCATTCACCTTTTTACAAAGTGTTTGTTAAATGTTTTCAGTATTATGTCAGAGTGGTTCCACCGAAGTGTGTTAGAGTTCACATTTAAATAATGTTCTACATGGCCCCCTCAGATGCTCTCTCTCTCTAAAGGTTGACTCGTGATAAGGGAGGGCACAAAAGATATATAAAAAGTAACCTTGTTCTCTAGAACATTTGAAGCTGTATTTATCAATGCCTGTTCTCTGCACCTTACATTCAGATGTGCTGTGCAGGATATGTTTTTGAGTTTTCTATTTTATGTAATAAGCAGCACTCATATACTGTCCAACATCAGGTTTTCATCAGCAGTCAGAAATGAACTGGGTTGCCTTGGAAACATTTGTGGCTTTACATCTTTACAACAACACCTGGCTCTTGCACCTCCCTGTCTGTCCAGTCTGCAACAGTGTCACATTTAGGACATCCTCAGACCTCAGCATCAGCTCTCAGACATCCTAAAATCGACATTATAATGTTGCTGTTCATTTGTTTTATTCTAGGTTAAAGTTTCCAGTAATGCGAAATACTTCATGGCAGACCCAGCAATTGGCGGTCGGATTTCAATTCAATTCAATTCAGTTTTATTTATATAGTGCCATATCATAACAAAGTTATCTCAGGGCACTTTTTCGAGTAGAGCAAGTCTAGACCGACTCTTTATATTTACAGAGACCCAACAGTTCCCACCATGAGCAAGCACTATGCACTATGCGATAGTGGCAAAGGAAAAAACTCCCTTTAACCCAGGTAGAAACCCAGCCAGGCAGAGGGGCCAGGCTCTGGGTGGTGCAGGTCATCTGCCTGGGCCCGAGTTGGGTTGAAAGAGAGAGGGAGGCCAGGAAGAGAAACAGGAGGAAAAGAACATACAGCAGCACAATACAGTTTCACACAGAGATGTAACGCAATGGCCGCTGCAATGGCATGGCTGTCAACACCAACAGAAACAATACTAAGAGCAACATTACAGCAGCAATACTAATAATAATAGCAACAGCAACTGCAGCAGCGGGTGCAGAGGAGGAGCACGGGGCCAGCAGGTGGCCGCAACCATAGATCCAGACTCTACAGCTCCGGAGGCAGAAACACCTGCAGAAAGCAACAGAAGGAGAGAGAAAGGGGAGAGAAAGCACACAACTACGGGAAGAAGTTGAATTAGTAACAAGCATTGATGGGATATGAGGGCGTACAGATGGAGAGGAAGAGGAGGAGAGGATTGCAATCACAAACATTACCACTATCCCCCAGTACTGGCAAGATCCTGCAGTTTTTCCAAATCTGCAAATTTTCTGCAAAACCTGGAAAAATGTTAAAAACACTTTACCAATAACTACATTTTCCACATAAAAAATAACCAATTTCTCCGAGCCAAAGAGACTGATTGGGGCACTTCACACTCTTTAGGGCTCAGTATTTTTAAATTCACAAAATAAATTGGTGTGAAAGGCGACATGGACCAAGCAAAAAACGTGTAAAGCTTCTTCAAATAGAGGTTCCATTTCCCTCAGGCTTGTTATTTTTCTGGCATGAATCATTTGAATCATGAAAAATCAAATTAAAATGAATCACCCTCAAAGGCATCTAAACAGTCCAACTTTGCTCTAGTTTAGTAGTGAATCCCAACAAGCCACACTAAGCAGGAATGTCAATACTTGTATCCATTTCAATTTTAGGTTTTTTTCTTGGCTGTCTGTGGACCTGAATTTGTGATCTTGGACCCTTATGTTGTTGTGTTCTTACAGGTCTTCAGGGGCCAGAATTCTCATCACACGTCTGCCTGAATACTCTGAAATGATAAGACCTTTTACCTCCTATCATCCAGATTTTTCTTATATAGAGCAGAATTCAATGCCTTGTTCCAGAAAGACATTTTATCGCATGGAAAATAGGTTTATGGGGGAACATGCCACTACTGGCTCCCTACCGTGATGTAAAACCAAGGTTGTGCTGAGACTGGGAAACATCAGTCATTTAATGAAAAGATTAAATTAAATAACTACATGTGAGTAATAAAGCTGGCTGAGGAAAACTGTAAATTACATAGCTATTTTCTTCCCTAATATGTTAACCTTCTCCACCAAGGTTTGTGGCAAATCATGATGTAATAACTGAACAAAAAGGAATAAAAATATTTAGCTTTAACTTGTTTTTTAGACTGACTTCCTGTGTCTCTGCCAGGATTTTATCCCGAGGACTTAGAATGCATTTCAGTAATATTTATTGGATACATTTGGCTTGCAATAAGAAATAAATAGATACAATTCTGGTGACAGTTTTTTTTCCACAATCACACTATAAATCCAAAAGAGATTATTTTTCTTGTTTTTCCAGCATTCATTTTCAGTGTTCAGACTTTTACAGCTCATGAATAAAAGGTGGGCAGAACATAACATACATACAAAGCAAAATAAAAGGCTGTCCCCACTAGAAAATACATGAGTTGATGCAGACATATCACAAGAAAGGGTAAATCTTTCCTTAAAGAGTTTAATGAGAATTATTAAGTCCTTGTTCCTAGAAGTACAGTATGGGATTAAAACACGTTAAAACAAATAAATAAATCATAATTAAATTAAAGAGAGCAACACAAAGAAAACAAGAATTCTTACCATATTGGCAGGGTTGTATAAATGTGCCTTTGTCTGTTCTGTTTTGTGTGCTGATGTCAGATACAATGAAACAAACAAAAGTTCAAATGAAACAAACAGATGACCAAAAGGATATAAGAATAATTGGATGGTAGTGACCTTTCTATTTTTGATCATCATTACTGTTATCATCACCATCATGACCATTAACATCACTTACAACATCACTGTCAACACCTGCATCCTCTGTGCTGCCATTACCACCATCCTGCTGTAATTAATAATTATTGTTTTCAGATACATGTCATCTGCCTGATTTATGATACATATACCACATTGCATTCTGATTGTATTTTAAGATATGGAGTTATAGCTAAGCTAAGCTTACTGCTGAATATCCCTTCAAACTGCACACATCACTGTGATCATCATGATTGTGCGTCATCACTGACAGGTGCATGACTGGAATTTCCACATCTACAAAATGCGGGGTTGTAGCAGTAGCAGAAAGTGGTGCGCAGGCCATGGACAGGACTTTCTTCATTCCGCTGAATTTTAGAGGGCGCTTTATAGTGGATACATTTACACACTCAGAATTTGGACACCACTAAAATGGCGGACAGTAAATAGAGTGCACAATATAATAAGTAGGGAGGGATTTCAGGCACAGACTAACAATCTAAAGTCATGCTAGCAACTCCGTGAGGCTGTATTTGGGTGCTTTGCGCTAAATGCTAATTTTTACCATGATCACCATATTAGTTTAGTGTGTTAGCATGCTAGCATTCGCCAACTAGCACTACACATGAAGTACAGCGGAGTCTGATGGGAATGTCATCAGTTTTGCAGGTATTTGTTAATAAACCAAAGTACTGAACAAATTGAAATGTTGACCTGATGATGGCGCTATATGAAAAGTTAAGGGCTCACCAGAGTCATTACAATTCACCCTGACATGGGCATGAATGTGTATCCATTCAATAATTGATGAGATATTTCAGCTGGACCAAAGTGGTGTACGGACCGACCGATATTGCCAATCCTAGAGCTATGCTGCGAGAGTGGCAAAAAAAAAAAAAAGGTATCCATCTTTTTGTCTGACTGCAGGTATGAGTGGAAAGTGAAAACTCTAAGAACACAGTACCGACCATCAATACATAAAGAAAATCACATAAACTTTAAAAAATCAACCCAGCATTGTTCCTGTACCATACTACATACCGGGGATCCAAAAACGTTCATTCTACAAAAGAGGTAAATGTAAACATTAACACAAAGTGTCTTAACATAAATCAATAAGTTAGGGCTAAGACAGCATTAAAAGTTTTGCTGCCTCAAGTACTTTCTCCAACAACCACATTCCAATTAAACCCATTGATCCAGTCACATATCGACCTATTATCACAATGTGTACACTACCTATGCACAACACCATTGATAAAGTGACAGAGAATGAGGAGCTTCTATTGAGACGGCAACATTCTTTTTGCTGTGGTAGATCCAGCAGTAGACTCTTTTTTTCTCTGAGACATGCGACAATAGATATTCTTAAAAATTACCAAGAAAAAAGTAAAACCCAGACAGGTCTGTCTGCTGAATCCACCAGGTCACCACACCTGAGAATGAGTTGGCCGAAGTCTATCTCCTTCACCTCACCCGCTCTGATTTCTAACATTGCAGCTCAACTGACTCGGTCAAACCACACTCTTTTGAAGGAATTCAGACTCAAATAGTATTATCATTTCGGAAGGAGGATTATTGAACGATTATTAACTTATTATTAGCTTGTTGTTTGGGTACCAGCAGCAGCAGTGAGGATCACATGTAAAGGCTCTCCTGCAGTGATAAAGATTAGTGAAGTGAAATGTTTTATCTTTTTTACTGACATAATCGTTATTTTATGTGAATGAACCTCCCTAATGATCTTCATTATCAGTGGTGGAATGTAACTAAGTACATTTACTCAAGTACTCTACTTAAGTACAGTATTAAGGTACTAGTACTTCACTTGAGTATTACAATTTTATGCTACTATTTCTACTCCACTACATTTCAAGGGAAATATTGTACTTTTTACCCCACTACATTTCTTTGACAGATATAATTAATAGTTACTTTTCAGATTAAAATTTTACATGAGAAACATATAATCTATTAAAATATAACACATTGTTAAAGATTAAACCAGTGGTTCCCAAACCTTTTGTCTTGTAGCCTTTTCAGGGTTTGCACAGCTTTTTAAGAGTAAAATTATAGCACTTTTCAAGCACTTTCAAGGCACCTAAACCAAAAATCTCCAGATTCTGAAAGCCTTTATCATCACATCTAAATTGTTACTATAAATACCAGGAGACAACAAACAAATATGATGACATATCATCTCATTTCAAATATTAAAGATTTTTGGTTTACAGAGTGATTGTGTCCTTGATGAAACACCAGATTATGTTAAAAATCAAGCATTTTTTAAGGAGTATATTTGAATTCAAGCATATTCCTAACCTTAAAAACATAACGGTTAAAATTAAGCATTTTCCAAAATGTCAAGACTTTGTACCAACCCTGCCTCTTACATTAAATCGATATGAGTTGGGGCTCCTTGTCATGTTTCAGATGTCGTTGAGTTGTTATCAGTTCCACCAAAGAGACATTTCCCCTCGAAACTTCTCACATGGTTTAATCTCAGTGACTGTACAAATGATCCAACTATCCAAACTCCAACAATGAAATACAGATTTGTGTAGCAGAACTTTGTTTTTTCTTCTTTCCTCACCCATTAATCATCTCACGACCCCTCAGATTTATCTTGTGACCCCTTGGGGGCCGACCCTTAGCTCCACCTCGAGCAGCTACAACAGTAAAATGGTGCTTACAAACTGATACATCAGGATTAATATTGTAATTTATTGTAATATATCAGTCACAGTGGCTGTTTTTCTGCAAAATGAGTACTTCACTTTTAATACTTTTTGCTGATATACTGATGTACTTTTACTTAAGTAGGATTTTAAATGCAGGACTTTTAGTATTTTTACAGTCTGGTATTGGCACTTTTACTTAAGTAAAATGTCTCAGTACTTTCAACACTGTTCATTATTAGGAGCATGGACAGGCCTTCTAGCCATGCTAGTGGTATATGGTTTTAGGGGTGGCAATGTCGGTCTGTCGGTTGGTCCACCACTTTGGTCCAGACTAAAATACCTCAACAACTGTTACATAAATTGATAGAAAATATTGTACAAACATTCATAGATCCCAGTGGATGAAACCTACAGACTTTGGCGATCCCCTGACTTTTCCTGTACCGCCACCATGAGGTCCACATTTGTGGCTGTGAGTGAAAATGTGAAATGATCCCTACACTTTTCATCATCAGCGTCATCATCAGGTCAAAATTTCCATTTGTCCAAAACTGTGGTTTCTGATCAAATACCTGCAAACCTGATGACATTTCCATCAGATTCAGCTGTACTTTGTGTTTAGGGCTAAAAAGCAAATGATAGCATGTTGACGTTAGCATTTAGCTCAAAGCACTGCTGTACAGGATTGATTTGCAAGCACAAAAACATTTGAAACAAACTCATGTAATGCTGCACAGACTGTTATTTGAACAACTACTGCTGCATCTACTACACACACCAAATGCAAAGTGAACACAAGGGAAAGGGCAAACAGAACCATTTGAAAGAGTAATAAATGAATGGTAGAGGACAGAGAGTAAGATAACATCTGGCAGACAGGTACAATTACCCGAGAGGCAGTGAGTCAAATCACAGGCACAACAACTTAGGGCTTAATTGCTAATTGAAGTTAAAAGTTACTGAGGGCACCAGGGTTCATGAAAGGTGATGGGGTATTTGTGGGAATACTTTCTGAACCTTTCTGTGACCTGCAGTGACCTTTTATGTATAAATTCAGTAGAGTGTCCTTTTATATTTTGTTTATCTTCTTCTCCCCAAAAGTCTTGCACCATTTCTATCTCTTCTCTCTTCCTCATTACATTTGTTTTCACTCTTTTCTCAATGTTTCTTTGATTAAGGATCCCAAGTCGTATTTCAGATCACTTGTTCAGTGAGAAATGGACTAATAAGAGGTCCTGACTTCCACCTTTCTGCCCTCTCTCTTGTGCTGCTGCTTTTCTCTCCTCCCTGCTCCGTGTTAATATCTGTCTGTCATGTCCTGTCCTGTCCTGCTGTCCTTTAATCTCAAGAGAAAACGATTAGAAACCCAATTTTAAACGGTCATACGTTCACACCTCCCTCCTGACCCCCCTCTTTCTCATTCTAACCTTTGTATTCATTATTTTATATATCTACTTCTCTTCTTTTGTCCATCTGCCTACGTTGCCATCAGCACTATTTTCTTCACGTGGCTTCACTCCACCTTTTTGAGTTTCCCCTCTTTGATTTATTCTCTCTTTCCCCCTTATTATTTCTCTCTTTCTCATTCCCTGTGTGACACTCTCACCTCTCTTCTCTTCCTCCTCGGAAAATCACTACAATCTGGCCATTACTTAAAAGTCATATGTTCCACCTGCCATTTCCAATTTAAATGCTTTTTGTAATCATAATCAAACTGGTATTAAATGTGACAAACTGGAACAAACTGGTTGTGAAAGATTTCACATTTTTCTTGATGCCAAAGCAGCTGCGATCATGTTTTGCATTTTGACACACATCAGAGCTTTATCACACACACACAAAAGCCTTGAATAAATAGCTGTTGAATTTGACTTTAAAGGCACGCTGTTCTCTCAGGTAGAAGTTTATACTTTACAGTACTTTCCTTTCTTCTTTTATTTCAGATGTGAGGTCATCTTCAAAACACAGCTGCTTTGAAATGCAATTAAAAAGCAAGCCAGACTGGCTGGAGCAATCAATGAGTATACAGTTGTACGGTGTGGCGAGGTTCAGCTCTTCAAAATTCTGCCCAAATGAATGCAGGCAGCTTGCGAGAGATTGTGCAAGAGTGCAATAAACCCAGCCAAAAGACATACTGACCAGAACCCAGCAGCTACATTATCAAAGGAATGTCAATGGTATACAATACAAGGTATGAAATAAGTATAGTTAATAAGAAACCTGATCTGGGTTATTATATACTGTATATTGTATTAAAAACAAGCTATTGAGGGAGACAATTTGATTGTTGAAGCAAAATGACTGAAATTGTTTCTCAGAAAATTGATTGTTTTAAGCAGGTTTTTGGTCATGTGAAATAATCTTTGGCACATCTCTTATGGGTGCAATTTTGTGCTTTTACTGCCCAAGTAATGAGAGAGGATAAGTAATCAGTAAAGTGCTGACCCCCAGTGGTAAGACCTTTGAATAGCACTCAGAGATAGCACAGAAACTTAAAGCACAGTCCTGGTACATCCTTTGATGGAAAATTTGCAGTTTTTTTTAAAAGGACTCTGACTGACTAACTGGAACACCTGCTTTTCAGGACTGGGTAACTGAAATGGGAAAGGTTGCTGCGTATGAAACAATGTCATATAGGAATTGTAACAGGGCAGAAAAATATTGGGTTAAATGGGGAAGGTATATTGCTTTTACAAGTGCACAAGGGTAAGGGTAAGTACTTTTAGGTGGACTTTATGTTCTTAAAGTCTTCATCTGTACTGAGGATAACAGTAATCATACTAATGTCTGCAACTTTCCTGATCAAGTGAAGGTTAAATTGAAGCACTGCCTAATCTTTCAAGCTCACTTACATATATCCACATTTGACATTTTTAACTCTGAAGATGGTTTCTCTTGATTCACCACTGGAGGGTAGAAATTATATCCATCTTCTTAATAACCCTGAACACCATCTTGCAGCTCTCTGTACCAGTTTCACTCTGAAAAGAACATGAATGTAAATCAATAGCAGAGATGCAGTACCTGTTCTGCGTGCCGGCCTGCCTCTCTTCCCCGCGGGGTTGAAATCAATGAGGCAAAATGGAGCTTTCAGCCTTCTCCGTGTTGAACTCAATGGACCTTGACGGCTCTGAAGATTAACGAGGGGGGCCTTCTGCTGAACAAGCAAGTTGACGCTCAAAACAGTGTGTAGCCACGTTCACCGTGGCTGTAGTACTGTAGCTCTGATCACAGGCCATTCAGCAGTGAGTTAGTGTGGCTCGCCATTTTAATATCACGGATGCCCACCTACCATCCAACAATAAAACAAACCAGTCAAACATGTAAAGTCACAATACTTGTATTTCTTTATTGAAATATAATCGACCCCTGAGGCTAGATAAAAAGGCCACAGTTTGTTTGTGCCTCGTCTAGCTCCTCAGTCTGACACAGCCAGTTAGAACACAACAGACCTGTCCAAAAACATACATTACACAACTGGTGTGACAACTCCAAATTTTGTTTTTTTGTAATCCAAACTTAAAAGTTTACACGGCCCTTTACATACAGACAACGTTTCAGGACACACACACAACTTAAATCAATTGCATAACTTCAACAATAATTGGTGTCTATTTGAAAAAGAATGCTACCTCTCCAATGAATGGCTCACATATAAAACAGGGTCACTTTCGGCATGTGTGTTTGGTCTGCCTGAAATGTGAAGGTGGTGCAGTAAATCAGCAGGTTTCTTTGTACCAGCCATAATGAATGATTCAAGAAAGCTAACTTTCTGATTTCAAACTGTATTTTGGACCTCAACCAAGTTAAATAGTCAACTAGCAGACACCTGGCTGGTACATGAGCTCAGTCTGCTTAAAGGAATTGTGCAACATTTTTGGAAATGGGCTTATTTGCTTTCTTGCCGAGAGCTAGACGAGGAGATCAATACCACTTTCATATCTGTAGGCTAAATATGAAGCTAGCTAGCCAGCAGTCAGTTATTTTAGCTTTAGCATAAAGACTGGAAAAGAGGAAACAGCTAGCCTGGCTCGGTCTAAATGTAAGAAATAATCCAGCGCATAAACCCACATAAAACCACAACTTGTACGGATTAAACAAAGTAAATATAATAATAAATATGAATTAGTGAGCTTTAGAGGTGCTGATTGGCTGATTTTGTTACCTTTCCCCCTGTTTCCAGTCTTTAAGCTAAGCTAAAGCAAGCTAAGATAACCGACTGCTGGCTGTAGCTTAAAATTTCTTCTTCTCATCTAACTCTCAACAAGACAGTGAATAAGTGTATTTCCCAAAATGTCAAAGTATTCCTTTTGGAAATTTCACATTGAACAATGAAACATATTGAAAATTACAAGTTGGATGACAAACTTTCCTTGTTTTGACCCTAGTGTGATTACATTTTCACTTGTGAGGCCATCCACATGAGCTCCAGTAAAGCAGAGGTCCTCCTGCTTTTTCAGCTCAGGACCAAATTCTGCTTCTTCATCTTGGTCCACAACACATTACAAGTCTCCTCCTATGGGGGCTCAAAGGCAAAAAAGGCCTATGACCCATTGAGAGTCCCAAAGAAAAAAGAAAAAAAGGGGGGGTGTTAAGCTTTTTGTCCAGGTCTGGGACACACTGAGGTAACATAGACAGTAATAAATTATTCAGCTGTTTAAAAAACACTTTGCAAGAATCATATCAATAATTCATATCAATAATACAAAATGGTATCAAACATACATGATGCAACATTCTCATCAAACACATTCAGTTTTTTTTTTGTTTTGTTTTGTTTTCCTCCTCCACCATCCAGAGTCTGTTGCTTCATTGCTCAATGAGCAGTGCTTCAAAGTCCTTCTCTGGAAACTCTCTGTGAAGTCCCTTTAACAGTAGATGTAGATTAATACTGTATTCCTTCTTTTGCTGAGGTTGATTTTCCACTTTCATGCTGAGGTGAATTTGTATGCCATCCAATAAATACGTTTCTTCATACTCAACCTTTTTAATTCAAAACTGAGTAATATGGAACTTTTATTTCAACACCTTTCGAATGATTCAATTCCAACTTATCTCATCTCTGTTACAATCATCGCCAAGGAAACAGGCATATGCAGGCACACAGGGCTACAACACTAATCGCCTCTTTGCTTGTTTTGTTATTCGATTTTTACATTCAAATCGTTTTAAACCGTGCCTTTCATTCCACTTACAGATTTGAACAGAAAACAACATGCCAATAGGAAAGTCAGAAATTGTATTAAAAGTGCAAAAATGTATTCCTTCAAGAGACGGTGTTCATCCAGACAAAAAAGTTGTCCACTGAAACTTTAGTGCGTTAACAGTACAAGCCATTTCATAGGTTATTAAATTTTACATTCCTATCCACCTCACGGCTACAAACATGAATACACTGAATGTCTTGTTGCTTCGAGTGTGTGGTCTTCCTACAACTAAACTGTAGCTAGGTTAGCATGGCTTTAAGCCCTAGGAGCATCACACTGCCTGGTTCAGAGAGGCTTTCTAACTCTGACATATTCCCAGGGCTACAGTATGCATCCCCAAACTAAAGGAGTGTTATCCTTTACCGAGCATGACTCTTCTAATAACATTGTCCTGAATTCAGCGGTGCAGTCTGAAAAGCCCCAAGATTGAAATAAAGTGACATCACATTATTTTGGTTAGTGGCCAGTGCAAATCAGCTTCTCCAGCCGGTTTCAGATCTGAAACATGAAGCTCTCACTATCCCTTATCTATTCTATTTCTTATTTCCTATAGATCTTTTGTAAAACAGCATTGAATTTGTTTACATTGCCACCTATAATTAGATTTCTTTTTCTATCACAAATATAATTGTAATTCTCTATATTTTTTAGATACAAAAACATGGAAAGTAAGTTGTTTTGAAGAGAATCTGTTAAGACTACAAAGACAAAATAAAAATATCAGGGCTATTGTTCATACAGTACTGAAGAAGACTGCACTCATCATGCCATGGATGACTGAAGAGGCAACCTAAATTAAACCATTATTATTTTCAAATACTTGACTCTGATATACTGTCTGTCTTTACAATGGGAAAATAATCCATTTGAAAGAGTGTCTGTAAACATGGCCGCTGAAACGTCAGTGTTGGTAAAAACCCTGTTATGTTTACATGAAATTGTGACCACATACACCGACCAATCTTACTTTCTTTTACAATTACAATATTTAAACATGTATTCCACAAGCTGATATGACCATAGCTTTCACCTGTCAACCGATATGACGCATCTTCTCAGTTTCTTTCCCTTGCTACGACATGTCCTTCCGTCCCCTCTGAACTGGCATTTTCACAACCAGAGCATCACATGACCACAAGGTACACGCTGCACTCACAGAACTCGCGGTTCACTCATCAGCAACACCGCACGACATCTATTTTCACTGCCAAAATCACTGTCACCGCTCTCATCTTCATCCGCCGTGCCCTTATGACGTCCGCTCTACAAAGAGAGAGGACACAGACAACATATCTAAAGATCACACAGGTGCTTTTCTTCCAGAAACTGGAGGAGTGTGAGGATAGAGAGGTGATGACCAGCAGGTTGTTGGAGTTAGTCCATAAAACAGGAGGCGCCGTTTTGACTGATTTTTCCTTCCCTTTCTCAAGAAGAAAAAAGCTCCAACATCAAGGTGATTCTGATCTCTGGCTTTTCCCCCAGAGTCTGTCCTCTTGTGCCACATCTGATATTAAATTCAAAAATTACACTTGATTGAGAAGCAGTTCAGTGACACTGTATTTCTGTCTTGAATACAGGTGGGAGGGATGTAAAGACCTTTGAAAGGGACCATAAATTGAGAAGAGAGGGCACTCATTCCAAGGCATTGTGAAGGGTTGAGAGGACATCAGTCCAACATTTCAGATTCTCCTTCCGTCCCCTCTGGATCCATCCAGCCATTCATCGACCCCCCCTCCCTCCCTTTTGTGCTCCAGTAGTTAACCACTGCTGGGGAGTTCCCTGACATCCAAAGGTAAGCGGGTGTGCATGTGGGTGTGTGTATGTTAAGAATGATTAACAGAAGGGAGGTCACAATATGGCGCAGTGGAACCTGTGGGAACCTGCGGAACGTTCTGCTCTCCATTTCATCTTCTTTTTCTTCTTCTGGTTTCGCTCTGGGACCTGTTGTCTGTGGAGAAAGAATAACGCAGGAGAAACAGTTTGACAAAGTAATCTTTACTCAGGAGCAACTTACTAGCTGTTTTCTGAGACCTTACAATACAATAATCCTGCCATAGTTATCATTTTGGCTCATAATGTTTTATCTATCATATATGAGGAGTTCATTCAACTCAGTGGTTATTTTTTAAGTCAAAGCTAGTGATAAAGGAATAAACACACATTCTAGGAAACGCTTATTTGCTTTCTCACTGAGAGTTAGATGAGGAGATTGATACCATTCTCATGTCTGTACAGTAAATATGAAGCTACTGCCAGCAGCCGGTTAGCTTAGCTTAGCACAAAGACTGGAAACAGGGGGGAACAGCTAGTCTGGCTCTGACCAAAGGTAACAAAAGCTCAATAATTAACATATTATGTTATTTTTTTAATCTGTACAAAAACCTAAGTGTAAAATCAACACATTGTGGTTTTTACAGGTGGATTATGTGCTGGACTATTTCGGGTGCAGTTAACTTCCTGGAGTCTGGTCGTCACCATGAGGTAGCCAGGCAAGCTAGGCTAAGCTAACCAGCTGCTGGCTCTAGCCTCATTATATTTACCATACAGGCATGAGAGTGGTATTGATCTTCTCATCTAACTCTCAGCAAGAAAGTAGATATTTCTCAGAATGACAAATTATTTAACAAAATATCCCATTAAGTGCCTGTTCAGTCAGTTTTGATGAGGGTGAACATGTGTCAATTGTTCCCTTTATTTTAATTCCCCTTTGTTTTGTGAACATCTTTTTTTTTTTTTTTTTTACTTTTTCTCTTTTCACAATACATATTTTTGCAGTGTTTTGCTTAGAGCCAATCAATAGTATGTAACACCTCTTAAAGATTTTACATTAAACATTTTGTAGGTGAGTGTTCAAGGCAGCCTAAAGGCAACCTACACAAGAGGATGGACACTTTCTGCCTGAACTGCTGATGCATCAGTCAGGGAAAAAAAGCACAATCATCATTTCTTTATCCACGGCATGCATGACTGGCTTTCTACAGTCTGACCACAAGAGGGCAATGTTGATTCATCCATCAACTCTCCTCAGTTTTGGTACATTATGAATAAAGACAAGAGTTTCCTCATGAGTCCCTTACAGGCCTGGCATGTGGACAATGAGAACTCCCTCTAATCTGGATTATTTCCTTTATACAAAGACAGAGGTGAATACAGCTGTGTATTTGGGTGTCTGAGTGACATGCCTACTTGTTGCTTATTGGTTCTTGCAAGAAAAGAAAGCCTTAAAACAGGATATGACCACATACAAAACATGGACACAAACCAAATTCTTATGAAATTACACGTGTGTCAAGACAGGAAATACCTCTGGGATTTTTTTTCTTCCTAAAAACATTTTCACTGCCCTCACATACCAGCATACCACTCTCTCAGTGCCACCTCTAAAGAAGTGAAATACTCACTGGAAAACAGGGGGAATGGTATTTTAAGTTTGTAAACAACAAAGTCTGAAGGGCCAATCACTGCTGTCCTAGAGCAGTTTAACAGCTGTTACTGCAAGTGAATCTACCTTATGTTATTTTTCATGCAAAGATCTCAAGGTCTTTTATCTTGTGAAAATAAGAGAGTAAACAGAACCTGGAGTTACCTTATAACACGAACCAGCTCATGAAAGGCTTTGTCCACATTCATTGGAGGATCCTTGGCACTGGTTTCAATATAAGTTATCTAAAGAAACAAGCAGAAATATTCCAAGTCTGAGCATAGATGGTATTAGAGTGGTATTAGTTGCTAATGACACATCTCCGAAATATGAAATAACCAATTTGGATGAATAACTACATAAAGATACTGTATAAAGTATAGGAATGTACAGTACAGGGAGTCATAATATGATTAGAATTTAACCCTTAGAATAAAACAACCAAACGCTACATGGTTAAGAAACAATGGGGATCACAATTAACAGTTGTCTGATGACCTGCAACATTGTAGAGTCAAACTGTGTCTGATGCTAGTCAGTGTGTGTAAACAGCCCCAAGTGTTGTACTTATTCTCCAGGCCGCATACAGGGTTCGTACAGCTTTTTAAGAGTAAAATTCAAGCGTGATGAGTGATTGTGTCGATGATGAAACACCAGATTATGTTGAAAATCAAGCATTTTTCAAGGAGTATATTCGAATTCAAGCATTTTCCTAACATTGAAAACATAACTTTCAAGACTTTGTACGAACCCTGTGCATGTGATCACTTCAAAATTGCAAAATTAAAAAGGGCCCTTGAATCCGAAATAGAAAAAAAAAGTGTGATGCTCAGATTTATTGTTTGCCAACTGAAAAGAGAGCGAAGAAGACATTTAGCCGTTTTCATGTTGTTCAGGTGTTTCACTGTGGACAGACGTCTCTACAAAAACGAACTGGAAAAGCTCATTTTAAAAGAATTCACAAGAATTCAGAATTCTTGTGACAGAATTTACATAGCTTAATGTAATACTAATAACTTATTTTTATTTCCCTTTCAGTTTTATTCTAATTTTGGATTGAATTATTTCAGATACAAGGACACACTTCTGCAAGCAATGATCTTTTCTCTCACTTCTGTTTCAGAAATGCTTTCACTGTCCTGTAGTCTCTGTAGTGCACACAGGCACATGTAAAAACTATGTTACAAACTCAGTTTAAGATATAAAAATCAGGTTACTGCAAAAAGCCTAGAACAAGTTAAGGACAAATTCTTAAAGAAAGGTTCACTACTTACGTTATGTTTTGCAGCCATCTCTTGGCCCTGGTCAGTGGTGACCTTTCTCAGATGAACCAAGTCCACTTTGTTTGCCACCAACACCATGGGGAAGGCCTCCCTGAGAGGAAAATGACACACACACAAACAAACAAACACACACCAGATCTCAGGTATTCCTGTACTGAATAATGAATTTCCAAACCACTTGCAGTGGTTTCAAAGAGTGTTTATAAGTGCCTCATGGTCTAGAGACTATTTTAAAGACCTGATAAATTTAGATTCGAGAGAGCATCACATGCTACACAAATTGCCTGGGAGGTGTCAGATTTCCGCAACACTCAAATCTTGTAGAAAATTGAGCTACAGTAGAGCACCATTAAATATGGACAGACAGCTACTTGCTCAGTTCCAGGTTACTTTTGTTCCATCTCAAGCTCAGTTTTATTGGCTACTGTCAGTCACTGTCAGAGAACAGATGCGTTCTCTTCTCTCACAGCTGACATTGACAACACAACTGATCAGATCATGTCTGCCCAACTGGTCTGCAGCTTGATGAAAGTGAAGCAAGGACGACATCCTGATCCTTAACCAGTCTAATCCTCAAACATATGACACCATGTGTGCTGACTCAGTGAAACTCAAACTAACCTTACTGTGGCAGGCAAAGTTTGACCTTAAATGAGAATAAATGTTCTTCAAAATACTAAATATAGTTAATATTTTGAATTTTAGTGCATGTGGTGTATTTGTCTATTATATGCTGGAGCTCCCTGGGCCTTAAAAGTAATTTCTTACTGGGTCTTATTTTGGGGCGTTTTGGCCAAAACTTCAATTGGTTTTAGACAAAAACTTAATTGGTGCAGCACTATCACATGAATGGAATTCAACAGGTCAAACAAGACTATAAAGAAACACCCAGTTTTGCCATACTGTAAACGTCTATTACATCTGACAGAGCTACTTCCTCTTTTGGTAACTTTGACTTCTGGGTACAGTAACTTTGACTTAATATATTTACCATAGTTCTACACACACAGATGTCTGTGTTTGTGCATGGAAATAAGTGGTTTCTGCTATGTGTTGCTCAGCTGAGCTGTTGTAACCTACCTGTCTTTGACCCGTAGTATGAGTTGATGGAATCGGTCGACATGTTCAAAGCTGGCCTTGTCCGTCACAGAGAAGACGATGAGGAAGCCATCTCCTGTCCTCATGTACTGCTCCCTCATCGCACTGAACTCCTCCTGGCCGGCTGTGTCCAGCACTGCCAAGATGGAGGGACACACATGTATTTCTTTACATGGAAAGGTCTCTCTTTTACTGACTTTTTACATTCAAAACACACCCAGATAATATACATATTTGACATGGCCTTTGAGCATGCTGTGCTGCATATCTTGTCTGAGTAAGAAAGTTACATTATAATTGTGACACTACTTTTTCCTATTACATATACAGTACAGACCACCCTATATGTTTATGCTTTTCAGTGGCAGTGGCAAACTGCTCATTTGGCCATTTCATGTCATTTTCATTTTCTTTAATTTCCTATTGCACCACCTACACACCTGATTCAACTTAACAATTAATGAGGTACTTATCAAGCATGCCAAAACCTATCAAAGCTGCGATAAAGAGTCAGAGTCCTTCCAAATATTAATTGTTGAACCCCTCCTAACCAGAAGCATTGTAACATTTATTTACTAAGGAATATAAACTGACCCAGTTTGCAGTAATCATTGTACAATGAGATTGTTCAATTTTGTTATTGTGACCTGTTTCAATTTTCTGAAAGTACACAGTCAGAATAACAGTTCTTTTGTTTCCTCCATGACTTGTGTGATCAGCTCCACCCACGCACTCTCATAATCCTGAGAGAAAGAGACTTGTAGATTTTCGGTGACCCTGTGACCCAGTGATCTTTCCTGGAGTGTCCCCTTCAGGCCTTGGCTACCCTTACATAACAACTGTGTCAGAACAATTTTCAGGCCTTGGCAGGGGTCATTAATTGATAACGATAATGATTTTAAAAGTAAAGTAAAAAGTAAAATTTTAAAAGTTTACACAAAGATGCGTTCCCATAAACTGTAAAACTGAAGTGATTTTCCAATTCTTTCCAGAGCTTTATATGTTTCCAACATAAAGTAAAATACTTTATTGAGGGAAGGATACAATCATGGAATGATGCATCATTTCTCCCACATGCAACAATAGCAGGCAGTGCCTTTTTCTAAATGTCATTCATTCTTCCAGGGAATTGCTATTTCATAGTGTAGGAAACAGCTACCACAGGAATGTAGTTAAAAGCTAAAAAGGATTTTATAGAACAAATACAAAAGGTTCACTCATTGGTCAATGATGGACGAAAGGAAAATGAAACAGTAAATACAATAAAAGGTTAGCATGGAGAGATCATTCTCAGCTGCTGTCTGGTTAATTTCACACGCACACACATTTCTACTCACCATCCAGTATTGCCCACTGTCCATCTATCTCTGTGTGTTTAAGGTAAGAGTCCTCTATCGTGGGATCATAGTCTGGCACAAAGATCTTCTGGAAAAATTGGATGGTGAGGGCGCTCTTCCCAACACCACCATCCCCCACCACCACCAGCTTGTACGTTGGCAGGTTGTCACTTGGCACAGCGCTGGTCGCCATGGCTACCTCAACAGTGGTGGTAAAGGTGGGAAGTAGGCTAGTAGGTGGCTGATGAGACACACCTGGCTGAAATGGAGGACCAAGAGAGAGAGAAAGAAAGAGAAGGGATTAACAATAGAGAGGGGAGGGAACAACAGACAGAGAGGGAGGGAGGTATTAAGGTTTTTTTGTTGCAGCTGCTTTTTCATCACCATGGAGACCACAGACCACAGCTAGGAGTTGTGGATCAAAGCAGAAAGATGGGGAAAAAAATAGTACAAAAATAAAGAGAAAGTGAGGCCAAAAGAGAGAGTTCAGCACCCATTAAGCCCACCTACAACACACATTTTCATAGTTGGGTAACAGTAATTCAGATTCTAACAAGCTGAATGGCAGCTGTACATGGCAGAGAAGCTGATGTTTTTCCCTTTAATACAGTCAGTTGTCTTGGAGCCAATGTCTAGCAGCCATTACAGGAACTGCATCTCATGGGGACTACTGTATGGACTTGAGTATTTATGCAAGATGAGCAGAAATCAAACCACAGAACCCTGCAGAGTTCTGCAACATAACGCCCACCCAGAGTGCTAAACCTGACTTTCTATTAAATGGCTTGTTTTGCTAATATGATCATAAATGCTCGAGTGTGGTGGACATCATAGGAGGGGTAATAAGATCATCATGAATCATTTTTTATTTAAGAAAACATTTCAACAATTACTTACAACACAAATCCTGGTTACAATTTGAGTCGATACTTTTCTTTCTGTGGTTAAAATAGAACTAATGCTCTCCTTTTCCACCGGGTCCCGTTGGCCAGCTTTCTACCACGGCCTCAAAGTGATAACCATACTGACCTGTGATATTATGGTCCTGCTTAGGTAGGTAGTGCTTAGGCACTAAACTGATTAGTGTGCAGGCATGCAGGCGGCTAGAGAGAAAGCATCATTTTTTAAAAGGCTTGTTATGTTTAGTAGCTTCAGTGTAACATATCAGGCTCTATTTTCATGAAATATGCGGCGCAGCACAGATCGCAGTCAAGTGCGCCCTGCCCAGTGCGTCGGGGGCATGCCAAGCGCACTTTTCGCGGCCAGGCTCGTCTGGACTTGGATACTGGGTGGGATCAGAAAGAATACATTATCAGACATACATACATTATAGGTGGGCGTGTTAGAGGTTGTGACAATCATGGCCAATCACATTTCTTCCCCTTTAAACACAGGGCTCTCCCCATAGTTTTTCCTCAGAGGAAACGTCACATAGGTCATTCACAGCCACATGTCTACCTCCAGGCGACACTTTGGCCAGAAAAGATGTGCAGCCATTGGCCCAGTTACCTGGTGTTTTGGATGGAGACACCGGGGAAGGACTGGCATGAATGGACTGTGTGAACAGCTTTCAATGTGTCAGTATCCAACACGCCTGTGATTTGCACTAGAAACTGTAGAATAATTAATCAAAACGACAAGTTTGATGTGCACGAGCGCAGAGGTTTCTGTGGTTATTTTGCAACAGTCTGGTGCTTGTTGCACAAAATTTAACCAGCAGGTCTGCCATGCAGAATTGTAGCTTGACAGAGCATCACTGCATCACTCCAGTCAGACAATGCAGATGGAACAGATACCTGCTGCCTTCAGATGGCTGTAAAGAGAGTCACCACTGTAAAGCAAAGGCCATCAGTATAGATTACTAGCTGCTGTGGTTTACAGAGCAAGTAAGAATCACTCATTAATCTTTAGTTTGCCTCGCTGGCATTAATACCATAATCGGAATGCAACTTTTTTGTCTGCATGATCACATGTCAGCTTAGTTTAGAAAGAAAGAAAGAAAGAAAGAAAGAAAGAAAACTCCACAGGGCACCTTTAAGATACTGCCAATGCAAAGCAAACATTTCCTGCAGCTGCTGCTTCATATTAAGAGCGTCCCACTGGAAAACCACAAAAGGCTTTTATTGTGAAGCAGCTACAGGAAATGCTGCCGCATTTGTCACCAAGATTAGGGCCTTACTGCTATTGTGATGAGAGTTGGTCTACCAAGATCTCACGTTTTTTTGTGAGCTGACGTGTTTTAAATATAAGGAAGTAAAAGAAGCAGCAGCCACAATAAAACTGGGTGGATGAAGGGTTGTAGGCAACAGGCCTTATTGTACTGTTGTATAGAAAACAACTTGTACTGTTCTCACGCCATTGGCTCTAATCATAGTCTCTCACAACATAACTGTATGGTAAAGCAAGCCTGGGTGAGCTTGGTTTGGCTAGTAGCAGAGACCAGGCTAATGACGTCTACTGTCAGTAGCCCACTAGAACCACAGAACCAGCAGAGAAATAGGGTGGCTTCAACACAGATGGATAACTGTAGTTTGTAATTATGGCTTTTTGAAAACAAAAATACACATCTATCTAGCTAGAATATGAGAGGCTTAACAGAAGAGTAGAGTATTTTTTTCCACACAAGTGAAGTTCAGTAGAGGCTCAATGCTGATCCTGATGCACAGCTTGTATAGTCCTCAACAAATGCGTGTTGTTTTTTTAAATCAGATTCTGCCCTTTTTCAGAGTCTTACATTAATACAGTAATACTCTATGGTTAATCTCTCTAATGATATGGGAGCTTTAATATGTGTCATGCTATCTCGTGCTGTTTGTGGCAAAAAAGCTCACACCACAGCTGGCCACAAAAAGAACGAGACACGGGAGGGAAGCAAGAGAAGAGAGCGGGAGAGGAGGGTGAGAGAAATCGGAAACAGAAGAGTGACGGAGAGGAAGAAAGGGCACATGAGGACAGAGTTGATAGAAATGTTACAATATGGTGTCGATACAATAGGCACCACTTGTGCTCCCCATTTTTGGCCAGTTTCTTTTTGTTTTGTTTTTGTTATTTCTCCTTTTACATGATATTGACAGTTCTGTGTCCAGATATAAAACTCAAACATGTTTAAAATAATATTTTCAAGAGTGATTAGCATCATTAAACACCGCCCACTGTGTGATTTTATCTATCATCTGCAACTGGCCCACACTGGAATGGACTCAACTTGGTCCAATCAGTGATGACATCCAAATCGCCATTGTGATGCAATCTTATAGAGTAAAATCCAGGTTGAAGTCAAATTGTCAATTAAATCAAGCTAACTTAAGGGCACCCTTGAAATTTTGACCATGCACTAGTCATGCTGTTGGGCAATGTTTTTATGAGTGGGTCCTCATTTTTGTGCACGAGGACGCACGTGCATGCGAGCGAGCACGAAGGCGAAACAATACACATTCCTATTCCTGCTGCCAGTTTCACACTACACCGCTGACTTACAGTTGCCGGTGGTAACGCACAGAGAAACATAGTAATGCAAAGGCAAAGAAGAAGACTGCAAACTAGCAAACATGGAAGTAAACAATTCATGATTTATAATATTTTTTTAAAAATGATTTGTTGTTTGAGGAAGGAAATGCATTCAACCCTTTTGTAAGGCCTCAGGGAAACACACTGTTTTGGTGGGAAACACTGTAAATGTAAATGTAATTTTGTTTGTTTAAAAGAAAACTCCACAGGTACCTTTAAATGTCCACATACAAAGAAAAGACCTAAATGTTCATTATGATAAATCACATATATCAAGCAAGTTTCAGCAAGTCTTTATTTTCTTTAATTAATTTCTCTACAACACTGATTTAAAATTAAAACAATTGCTGCCTGGAAGGTAAGAAATCTATAAATGTATGGCTTGCTTTAAAAACATTTTGGGAGTAATGTTATGTATATGCAATTTGTAGTGAATGGGTTAAACCACAGATGCAACCATTTAAGTCAAGCCATCGACAACATCCATGTACAAATTAGAAATTAAATTTGAAATAAAACCAATCTACTCCATCCTACTGTGAAACCTTCAGATTTCTAGTTCTCATTAAACTGTAGCAACAGTCAAAAGCAGATAAAAAAAAACACATTCACTCACTACTAGCACAACAACCCCACAACCCACCCACGCACCCATTCCTCCTTCATCCACCAGGAAACAGCTGTCAGCTGGCTACAGTCCATCCTTTCCTGCCCAACACAATGGAGGGAAGGAAGATGTTTCCTTCCTTTCCAAAGCCAGCCAGCCAATCAGTCAGTCTGCAGCAGTCAGCCAGCCAGGTTGGGCAAAGAATTTCCAAGCCAAATTCCTGATGTTAAAATGCCTCCTCAGTCAGTTAGTTGGCTGGCTGTCATAAAGTCACAAAGTAATGTCTATGCCACTGTCCCATTTCACAAGACACCGTCTTGGACAGATTTTCAGTGCTGTGCAGAAAAACAAAAACACAACAGCTTGAGAAATCACAGTACCTGCTCCCAGTTGTGGTTTTCACACCAGTCATGCCTGGCATGGCCTGGCTGGAGCCACACAACCTTGTACGGTGTGTCAACATTTCCCTCTGAGAGTCTCCTTGGTGGAGTGCACAATTCTTTGAAACACCACTCATCATTCTGTGAGACTAAAATAATCCACAGACACCGGTTTAAACCAAATTCCTTTGGGAGTGGAAGCTTGGTGGAGGAAATTTTACTACGTGCCCAACCAAAGTTAGTCATCTGACCAATGTGGCTGGCTATATGGCTTTACAAACCATGATGTTTCAGGGGGCCAACGAAGGCTGCAAAGGACATACTTATAGTATTGTGCACAACACTTAGGCTGTGTCCACACTAATGCCAATGAATCTGAATCCTTTCCTCTTGGTTTTGGCCTTTCATCCACACTAACCTGGCATTTTCCACCCATGAATTTTTTCAAAAACCCTCTCCAGAGGGGAAAAATTTGAAAATGCCTGTCTGGTGTTGTATTATTGAAAGGAGAACTCATCCAACATAGTTATGTAATTGCCCATTTTATACATTAATAACTGATCATGTCATATGATGTAAAACCGCAAGTGTTGTTATTAACATATTTATGTTTATTTATGTCACTCGACTTCGAGCATAAAGTAGTGCTTTAGTGAAATATGATAAGTTCCTCCTTATCCAATGTGACAGAAGACCAAAGAGGGGAATAAACCAGTGACATATTCTGTCAATCCACAATGCCTCCCCTACACTGACATTGCTCTACAGGTGTGTGGTTGCAGCTGGTATATTTTGGACTTCATATTTTGTCTTCACCGTGCTTCCATAAAGCCTCTCTGGGCTCTTGAGAAGCGGCTAGTTGCTGCCTTGGGAAAGGATAAAAGGGACTTCCCTCTTCACATGGGAACAAAGCAGCAACATATCTCACAGAACAGGAACACCCCAGCCTGTACTGTTAGCGTTGACATCAACACTCATCGATCATTCAAAGGAGGTGTTAAGACATAGTTCACCGAGTTCAAAATGTATAAAAGCTTCAAGCTGCTCTAGTCAAACTCCACCCTTATTTTTATTTTCTTGGATTGAGAGCTAATCTGATCTTTTGTTTTACCTTTGACTTATGATAACCATATGAGAAATGGATAGTATCATTTTATGAATTGTGCCATGGTCGACCAGAATATATATTTTCCTAAATATTGAAACCCTGACAATTTGGAGGAACTGGGTTTCAACCTGGGAGAAGCAGGTTGCTGGTTCTTGTCACCAAGACAGCTGAAGTGGAAGCAATAATTCGCTTAAAGGCCACCTCTCTCTGGTAGCTGGAGGCGAATACAAAAGGACCCTAACATTTCTTTACCAGCATCAATATTGGCAATATCCTTCAATTATTACTGTAGTCAAAAATCAGATGCGCATTTATACATTATTACTCATGCAGCCTTAAATCCTTCCACCATGCTTGCCAGCATGGCATCAAATTTACTTAAAAGAGGTTTTCTTCACAAAATAATATGGCTCTTTGTATGCAAATCACGCAAGTACAAATTCAGTGTGCAGTAAGATGCAATCTGCCCAACTGGGCTGCTGCTTTACTGTACAGGGTTGTTTCCTTTCCTGAGACAGTGTTTCAAACTGATGGTTACTTGAGCAGCACTAGGCTACGCTAATGATACTGTATATTCAGACATCTTTAAACTTCAGATGGCTTTAAACTCATTTTGACAAGTAATTTGTTGTGTACCGAATAACTGTCTGAAAGAGATACACATTATACAAAATCAGTTATTTAATGTTTTTTCAGCTGCCCCCCTCATCACACTTCCTCCAATGATGACAGACTTTATACCCAGATCTTTAACACCCTGTGCAACATTTGAGCTGTGAGGACAAAGTGCAAATAGCCTAACAGAGCACTGTATAGATGATCACATGATTGTGGGTCATCACCAATGACTAACTTGGCACAGTCTCCAGTCTCGCAGCATTGTTTGAGAACCCATTTAGCCATAAATGACACTGATGTCTTTTCTCATAATTCCATGCCGTTTTCAGAAATCCTCTGCGGATAAGGCTGCCATTCACACACACAACCCAAAAATCTCACTAATGTACTGTGACTTGCTGGGGGCTTTTCCTACTCTGACCTTTCCATTCATTCATTCTGATCTTTTTACATTTTTTTCCGGCTATTTTGGGAATTCCAACCAGGACACAGGATGTCATGAGCGAATCACTACCAGGCATGAGCGACACTGAATTAATGATTAAGTACTGTATATGAACAACTCATTTCCAATTGCATTAGTGAGAAAGAAGACAGTATTATTTAAAAAGGTGAAGATCCAATGTGTAATAGTGTTTGAATTACAACTTGAGTTACCCGTTATTCAAAATAACAAAGTAAGTTAATATACTTTGTTTAAAGTTTGAACTGCAAATCACTGGTTGATTATGAAGTAGATATCTTTGAACAAAAACAATCACATAACCTGCCAGTAGTCTATGGTATTTCTCATACACATTAGACACCACTGACAGCAGTCAATCACGGCCAAAAATTAACATTATACAAATTACAGTGGTAGTAAAAATCTGTTAGTCAGCAGCACAAAATTGTCTTTATGGTCTCAATACTATGGCCAGGAAAAAAATCAATACTATTAATCTACTAACTACTCAAAACTATTAATCAATACTACTACTTAGGGCTGGTTGAAAAATAAATGTAATTGTTTATCGTCCAGTAAATTCACTTTAGGATGAAATGATCCTCATTCTGTAAAGAAAATGTATTATTCTGAGCAAAAAGTAAATGATTTTGTTAGTTAAGTTTCTGTTTTACTCATGAGGAGTATGGTTTTGGACATTTGATTTGATTTTTTATATGTAATTTTGTATTTGCCATACGCTGATCTATACTGATATTGTTAAATACCCCAATACCGCAAATTCACAACTGAAGGAGACATTGCTCTAAACTTAAGGGGCAAAGAATTCAGTGAAAGCCTTCAGCCTGGCAACAGAAACTATGGCCTCAAACCTAAATGTCTGAATGAGTGCCAAAGCAAAAGACACTAATTCAGCTGAATTTCTTTGCATAGAAAGCTGAGGAACGTATAACCTTATAACCAACTGTTTATCAAGGAAATATCCAATCAGTTTTTTAGCTGTGGTTTGGCTGCTCTAGTCTCTACCTCAATGGGTAGAAAAAAAAGATAAAAATACAATAAAACAATATTATAAGCCAACCTTTTGCCACACTTTTAAATATCAAGTATCAAGTGTATAAGTGTCACTTAGGTAAGACTACATACATGCAAGTGACAATTTGAATCTCACAGGAACCATTATTTAATAACAAGTAACCTGGCCTTGTACAATAGATCACACACCGAGTCGCCTGGTTGGGAAACCCAGCATCTACCAGTCCTCTAGAAGGTAATTTCCCCTGGTCAAGGGTCACAATTAAGCTTCAGGGAAAGTGTGAAACAGCATGCAAAAGTCAGCTAACCATTACTCTCACAAGCAACGTCACCATCATCATCAGCAGCAGCAGCAGCAGCAGGGTTTGACATTTCCATGAAGTTATGATGGAAGGATAAAGGGGGATCTGTCCCCAGACAGCCAAATTATCTGGTGATTTCACTTTGCTATTAATAGTGATTAGCGTGTGTGTGTGTGTGTCTCTTTCTGCAGACTGACTGGTGCTTCTGAATGATCTCATCCTATGATTTGATACATCAAGAATCTCTCTGTTCTCTCTGTCCAGCGGTTACATCTGCACACAGAACAGTGGACACCACTGTGAGTACTGCAGCCGATACATACCGACCGTGTGTAAAACACTGCATATGTAGTACAACGTTTCGGGGTCATTTCTGACAGACGATAAAAGACAAACACTGTGTTTTGGTTTCGTCCCCACGGGGAAAAAATGTTTTTTTTGACACACAGAGGCAAGGCCCGTGTGTGTGTGTGTGTGTGTGTGTGTGTGAGTGAGAGAGAGAGAACGGCCGTATGGAAAACCGACAGTAGCCGCCCCTGAATAACGGATTTCGGTTGCTTCATCTTTCACTTGAAGTTTGCAGCAAAAAGGAATTTCCGCAAACGGGATACAGTGGTTCATACTCTTAATTAAGACGAGCTAACTTCCCTTGCCTGTTTACCGCGCTGTCATTAGTCGAAATAATCCGGTGACAGTTAGCTAGGCTACAGTAAATTGTTGATAAAGGCTACTGAGAGTAGTTGAGCATTTTACATTAACAGTAGGTGTTGCCTGCACTGTCCGTGAATACAGACGCCCGCATTCACGACCTCCTCTCTGTCAACAGGAAAGCTAAGTTACTTACCGATATGAGCTTCGCTGTCGTGAACACAAAGAAACGTCCTCACGCCGACATATTCCTCCTCATCTCTCTCTTTCTCGGCTTCAAACCACCGCCGCCCTTTCGCCACAGACGGGAGTGTGCTCCCCACATCTGCGAAACAATACGTTGAGTAGCTAATCTTTGTATTGCAACAGCTGATGCTATAAATAGAAAAGCCCCAAAGGGGTGAACGCTGTTTCTGTGAAGACATTAAACCACTAATTGTGGGCTTTCAGTGCAATATGATATCCACGTGTAAGATCAATTGGAAAGTAAAGTGTTCGTTTTCTTCATAATGTATTTTTTTGTGTGAAAATTTTGAAATTTCACGAAGCAGTGAAAGAGTTCCCCATTTTAGTGAAATGGACTGTTCCTTTATATAGCGGACTTCTTTAAAGGCATAGTCCTGTCAAATTAGCGGTACCTGATTTAAGGGGAGTCAAATGGATTAATTATTTAAAAAGAAAAAAGCTATGTGCTTGTCTGTGTTGGGGGTGTAGCTATGTTTTTAGTTGAATTATTGACAACTAATCGTTCTAATGTATTTACAGACCTATTATATCAGTAATATATCAGGTTATGATTTCCCATACTTTTCAGATGTTTTTTCTCCTGTTTGCTGTACTCTATGAGCAGACCTTTTAAAATAATCCTCAAATTATTTTGTGCCATCAGTACAAAGGCTTGTGACACAGAGACCCACAAATCTTACATAGGCTATACATTTTTAATGGACTGACAAACTCAGCAACAGGTGAAGGTTATAAAAGATGTGAAGAAGTGAGGTTTCAGCAGGTGTGAGTCAGGGGTCACTAATCTGTTCACTCCTCTGGTTCACTGTTCTAGCTTATTTTATTCTCCACATGTTTGTTTTTTTGTTGTTGTTGTTTGTATGTTTGTTTTGTGATTCTCAATTAAACCATAAAATTAAAAATGAAGAATAGGAATTAATAAGTAAAGCATGCACTTAGAAGACTGATTTGTGTGAGAAGACAATAGGTCTTTTGCAAATCTTATAATTATGAGTACGGAAGTCTTATTTACGAGAGAACATCTCCATTTTTTTCTCTTTGTTGAAAGTATTGCACCTTTGTAGATTTATGACATTTCAAATGTGAAAAAAAACAATAACACAGGACACAGGCACGTGGTTTTCTGGCATTTCACATGAAAACATGACTTTCACATGTTTTTTGTATGATAAAAGGCATTTAACATAAAGTGTATACATTAACAATTCTGTGCGCTTGCATTTTCAGTGGACATGCTCAAGAAAAAAAGGATATGACACTGCATCATTGGTTCATTTTAGCTAGAGGTCAAAGAGAGAGAAGGATCTGATCAATCAAAATAAAAGAAGGTGTGTGTGTGTGTGTGTGTGAGATACAAAATGATTGAGAGCAAAAGGGCAAAGAGAGGGAGAGAGGGGCTTGGTGATATTGAGAATAAATTAGGACAGATGCTGTAGGCTACAGTTTCTTTTCGCTCAGCAGTAATTCTGCATGCACCGAACTGTGTACCAACAGATATGTGCAGAAGGAATAAAGAGTACCAGAGCATATCGTTTGTTCTACAGATTAAAATCTGATTATGAATCACTTCTGAGCAATCACATTCCTTGTTTCATTACTTATTCAGTAACAGGTCAGTAAAATCATTTGAATACAAATACCAGGGGTCATGAAACAGTGTAACTCTGAAAGGCAAGGTCTGCAGTTACCAAAGGACTTCTGACTGACTGTATCAATATGTCACGATAGCTAGTAGCTACTTTAAAGACCTGCTTCCCAGAAACCTTGGTAATTATTAGTCTGTTTGCGAGCAGATGACTACATACCGAATATCAACTCGAAGCCTCAGAGGACAGGGTGCAACCACTAAGGAATGCTGATATCTCATGAGATGTCTCTTTACTGATATATTATTTAAAGAGAGATATGACATAGTGTAGCGAATGCGCGCACACACATACAGTATACACACAAATGCAAGTACATGCTCAGAAAAACAAAAAACACACACGCACACATTTTCCACATTACTGGCAAGACTATTTCTGATGTAGCAGTCCATTACCAGTAACCAGCAGAGGTGTGTGTGTGTGAGAGAGAGAGAGGGAGAGAGAAAGTTGTGAATAATTCAATTGAAATGAGGAAGAGGGAGCTTGATATGAGTTTTACCTCTGTAAATTATCCAGTAATTAGGCGTGTTAGAACTCACATTACAGTAACTAAGTGATGGGGATGAGGCGGGCCTCTCTTCCTCTTTCTTCCTCTCTTTCTCTGTCCAGGATTACACACATATATACACAGGGATATACACACAGAGAGAGACACAGGAAGCACACGTATACATACTCTGTAATTCTTTCCATACATTTTGTTTGGTGTTAAAATATCTTTTGATTGTCAGCACTTTTAACAAACATATTTGGAAAGAAAGAAAGAATATATAAAGATGTCAAATTCAATGCTATACACACACTGCATTTATCCAACTGACAGGGCTTGTTGATTCCAGTTGGTGCAAAAGCTCTTGAACAGATTTAGTGGAAATATTTCAAATTACAGTTATGCTGCAGAGGAAATGTGAGCACATTTTGACATGTTATTTAAAAGACATGATTTTTGGAGGGAGTTGTTGAGATATTTCAGTCTAGACTAAAATGGTTGTCTGACCAACTGACATTGCCAACCCTAGAGCCAATCGACCATGTCAAGGTTTGCAAATGACACTTCCTGCTGTATCGTGTCAGTGGTTTTTAATGTTGGCCAACCCAGTTGTACCATTAAATGTATCAGCATTTGAAATGCACCCCCAACAAAATCAAACAACAAAAGTTAAAGTCAGTTAAGGCAGTATGCTTGAAGGGGGCTGTCACAGTGACTGTGTGGACGGGGTAAGGATCTGGAGGTGTGCACACACCTTATGCCCTGAAGCTCGTCCTGAAGCTCTTCGCTGGAAGGTAAAGAGAAACTAATAATACTTTTGAAATTGAAGGTACTAATGGTGAGGGTAAAGTCAGAGAAACAAAATGTTATCTGTGTCTGGCTGAAACATCATATACATCCACATCTCAAGAAAAGTTCATTTTTCTACAACTGGAAAAAGGAATTGATCTATCCCAGTACATTTAAGTCATATGGCAATGCATTATCAGACTTTTTTTAGAAATCTTCATCTATGGAAGACCTTACAGTAAATCAAAAGCATACAGGATGTCTACGGTATGTTTCTAACAGGCCAGCAATGACGCATGAATTCTGTCTTTGTTTTTCCAGTATGTTCATTGGGGAGTCAAAAGCTTGCTCTGTTTGACGTAAGAATCTATTGATTTAGGATTTGGAAGACTTGTAGGAAGCAATCAAGAGGTGGTGAATTGATTGACTGGGTTACTGATTTATTCATTCATTGAGAGGTCACTCCACTGGATTGAACACCAGGTTGATGGGATCTTAATTTGAGAATTGATTGCTTTGTGTCTCCTGCATACTCCTCGTTTTTCTTGAGATGCTGCCAGCATTTGGAGGGCCGGGTCAGATAGAGCGAGCCTTTCTGATGGCAGCACAATCACAGGAGGGCCGATGTCCACGGACACAATTATACTGTTCTAATGATATGTTAAAAAATGGTATTCTCACTGGAATATTTGTAGCCTGTGTACAAGTTTAAGTGTTGATTTTTGTCTTAAGGTACACCAAAAGGTCACAGTGTTCATCATGTCCGCATTGAGAGGTGTAACTGTCATTTAGTTTAATGGATCATTAAGCATCAGTGACGTCTGTGTGTGTGTCAGTATTGATGCACTGACACATAGATTGTATATATGCGCACATGCATCCATGTTTAAAATAACAAACACTGAATCCAATGCACATCAATGTCCAGCAAATAGCCTCGACCTCTACGCATAGGACACTGCTCTCGAAAACGTCCAACTCTTAACACACGAACACACGCACATATCTCAGATCCTACGAAGATCAGACAGAATGCAGCTTGTTTGAATCTAGTTTTGTTTTATTACATGAAATGAAAGGGGCTGATGGTGGTCTGGCTTCTGTCTCCAACCTAAGGTCAATATAGTTCCTTCAGGCTGGTTTAAAATGCCAAGGACCAAAGAGTGCAAGAGGTCACTAACAGGCCCACCGATATCAGCTTTTAAAAAATGTTCATGCATTGTGGTACCTGCCTAATTCTTTCCACAGTCACAGGGATGTGGCTTCTTCCAGCACACATTGTACAGAAGGCAGAGAGAAACACCACGGAAATGCTTCCAGTCTATCTATCAGGACTGACACATCTCTGTATGAAGTTAATTATGGTAATGCCACATGAATGTCATGAACACACAATATTGCACTTATTTATTTAAGGTTTATAGCTCAGAATTACTAGAATAGAATAGAATAGAACAGAATAGAACAGGGGATTCTTTCTGTCTCTTTCCGTTTGCACACATATTACACACATACACAGAGACACACATTTCCATCGCCTCTTGCCTGTTTCCATGGATACAGTAGTGAGCTGTTTCTTTCCACTAGGATCAGACCGTCTGTCTTGATCACAATACATATGCACACACACACACACACACACACACACATACACTGCAAAGTGATGAATTTTTCAGTTTTACCAGATTAGTCTGTACAACAATGACTATGTGATAGTGTCCTACATAGGGCTTATGAATCATCAGTCTACAGGTGTTATGTAGATGACTGCAATAATTCCTCTCTAATTACTGTATATGCTATATGGAGTAAAAGGGCTAAAATGGACAAAAACATTGGTTGGGTTCTTCAAAAATGGGTCTTCAGCAGTCAGTGGTTATTAAATCAAAAGTATTGCAGATAAAACATCATTTGGGTGAGCCGGCTGAGGTGAGGTAGCTCTCAGAGTGGCTTGCTGTAGACATTGTCTCCTGTTGGTCTACAGGATTAGATTTGAACTGAAATTAAAACAAGTATGTGTTGCTGGGTTGTACTCTACAAGTACACCAATTAATTTAAACTGGTGTTAGGCTGCCCCACCCAAGTACACTTCCACCTCAACACTAGCACTACACTCATCTAAGTTTCCATGTTGAGGAAAACCTTCTGAATACAAAACATTTTGGCTGTTTCAGCAGTTACACATTGTAATTTTAAACATGGTAATTAGAGGTCATCACAGCATGATGCAGTAAGACAGTCTGCATACTAAAGGTTTTCTCACTACTGTCTTAAGCAACTGCACAACTTTCACTTCCTCCTCTACCATGACCCCACTGTCGTGTGCAGCCAAAGTGCATGTAAATCAGCTGCTGTGTACTTGGCTCCAGCTTTCATTTGCATCATGTGCATGAGCACCAAGCTCAGCTACACCTTTAAAATTTAACAACAGCTCACATGCATGTAGACACATCTCAAAATCGTTGCATATCAGCAGCAGCCACACATATGTTTTAACCTCTTCCCCTTTTTTTTAATCTACACTCTATCTAAAGAAATGTGGAACATAGAACACATGCATGTGCAGCAACACACATTAATTGCAGTGGGCAGGGTCTCTTGAAAGAATGGAAAATACCATAGGGCTGTAATGAACCGTTCCCATCTATTCATCACACCCACAGATGACAGCAGCAGCGTGGAAAAAAAAAAGATGTGGGGGAGATCGACTTTATTTTTATTCTGGTGAGTTCTAGCTGTTCTGTTCCTCATTTTTCTGTTCTAATCATTCAGATGTGTGTTTGTTTTCGACTGATTGATACTGACTGACTCTTCTCTAACTAACTCTGTTTGATTCTACCCTGTACAATTACTGTTCTGCTTTGTCTGTTTCTCTTACAATAGCACATAATATACATACATACAATAAAAAATGATGACATAACATTTGTCTAAACTGACCTTTAGTGACCTCTTTTATCCAAAAGTCACTACAGTAACCTTAAATGATGTTTCCCCCCCTTTTTTTCTGACAAATTCTATTTTACTATTTATTATTCTCCTATATTCTATTCACAAAATGATTTTATTTCATTTTTACTTGGAGGCAGGAAGGAATACAAAGTTTCAACATAGTCACAGTCTGGATGGCTTAGTTTCCACTATGAAAAATAAAAAAATAAGTAAATAAATAAAGACAGTGCTGAGTGAACCACAGTGTAAACAATTTGTCATCTTGGAGAGATGAATTCAGTATTTGCCATAAAATTGACAAATGAATAAAATTATTTGCAAGGTTGTACTCCCCCACACTAAATACAGCTAATAACAGATAGTATTTTTTTTTTGTATTTTAAAATGTCACACATAAAATTGCAATAAAGCACAATATTCAGTTCCTTGTAGGAACAACAGTGGAGGGAAGAATAATCCCAACTCTAACTCCCGTCCTGAATTTCCTGATAAAAGCACATTCACACTTGCACTTGTGTCTGCAAATATCCACTCCATCTATCATTCATTTCAACTGAATCCCATTTGACTGACAAAGTCAAGAATTCATTTCCTGTTTAATGCAAGCTCTGGCTGGCTGGCTCCAGCTGTCTTGCAGGTCAAAGTTCACCTTTGTCCAACTGTGATCTGAGAAAAAGTGTTGAGTGTGATGCATCTCATGTTTAAAAATGGTGAAGTAAATCTAGACATGTGTGCCATCGCCCCTTTTTTGTACAGTATTATCCTAGCAGACTGCATTATTGCTCTCAGAAAGTTTACAGGCTATGATTGCTCTGCTAAATATTTCATTATTTTCATTCATTTCATTGGATGGAAGGAAACTGTGACCGTATTGAGAGAAACGTCTTTAAGGCAAGTCTTGGACTGACCCCAAATTCACGCCACATGCAAAATGTCAGCAGCGCATAAACGCATGACTGAGCAAAGCTTTGAATAGCTGCAGCAAGATCTTCTTCCTGTCCTTCTTGAGGTGAAACAAACCTGTTATTTAAAATGCCAGCAGTAATAGTGTTACCTTTTTTGTGTGCATGTGCGCGTGCAGGCACACGTGTCATGTGAGGTGAGCGTGTGCAAAAGTCAGGTGGATCATGTGACAATTTGGGTGTGAGTCTGTGTGTGAGTTTCATGCAACATGGGGGTGTGTGTTAATTAAAGTAATCTTACTGTTCAACAGAATGACACCCTGGTTTGACAATTACAGCGTAGATAGTGAACTATTTTAAAAATACAACTGTGACCCCTTGACCAGGTATAGCTCAGATTAAAGCTTTTGTAATCTTACAGAGGGAGGCCCCAAGAGCTGTGTAAGTGTTGTAACGGTGTAGCCTAAAACCACAAAAGGAAATGTATTAACAAAGCAAGAATCTGTATTCACCTTTGGTTTCATAGTATAGCTTTTGTAGGTCAAAACTCCACCGATGACATGTGACTATGAATAAAAGCAGTGGCATTTTAAACAATTAGATATATAACTTACTGACTTACTACCAGAGTCCAGCATTAAACAGAGACAGGCAGAAATTTGAGAAACTCAGTCAGGTCAATTACGGCAAATTATTTATAACATGATTAAAGATACAGATATAACTCAATTTCTGGCAATGTGAACGTTTTATTTTAGCACGCACATTGCGTATGCCTTTTCCACATTTACATATTTCTCACCTGGCAGAATGGGCACTTTTGTTTCTCTAATTCAGCGGAGAGCTGCTCAAACTGAACGGGGCGGCTGGATCCAGGTGAACTTAGGTGACCAAGTGCAAATAGCATAGCGTCTAATATCCCGACAGCCAATGGGAGGAGAGATGTCTGAAAGTAGGCTATAGCCTACGACTGGCCAATAAAGCATGTTTTCTCAACTTTTGGTCCCCTCTTTGGGCGGATATAGAAGGAAAATGTAGAAGGAAAGTATTAAAGAGACTTTAGTTGAAAATATATGTTTGAACCTGATGTATAAAAAGAGAGTTGTGTTGCACACAGTCCAATATAGTATCGTTACTTGCTAATTCTCGACCGCCATGAAGAGGGCGCTATTGAGTTGGTCGTCAAGAGTCTCAATAACAGAAGAGGAAGAAGAAGAAGAAGCTGCACAAGAAAATGGCTTCCAGCTGGGTCGCAAGTGAGGAGCTCTCCTGTCCAGTCTGCCAGGAAACATTTAAGGATCCTGTTCTTCTTCCCTGTAGCCACAGCTTTTGTAATGTCTGTGTGCTAGCATGGTGGCGAACGAAACGAATACGTCAGTGTCCCGTTTGCAAGACAGTGTCGTCAACTAAAAAACCTCCTCGCAACCTGGTCTTGAAGAACCTGTGCGAGGCGTTTCTACTGGAGATGGAGTCTGGGGCTGTCTGCCGCCTGCACACCGAGAAACTGAAGCTGTACTGCGTGGACCACCGGACGCCTGTTTGTGTTGTGTGTAGGGATTCAAAACACCACCTAAACCACAGATTTACACCCGTCGACGAAGCGGCAGAGTTCTACAGAAATGGCCTCCTTAAATGCCTGAATCCTTTAAGGGAGAAAGTGAAACTCTTCAGCGAAGTCAAAGTAAACTGCGAGACAACAGATGAAGAAATTAAGAATCAGGCTCAGGACACTGAGATGAAGATAAGAAAGGAGTTCAAGGTGCTAAAGGAGTTTTTGCGAAAGGAGGAGGAGACCAGGATCGCAGCACTGAAGAATGAAGAGGGGCACAAACGAAAGACGATGAAGGACATGATTGCAGTTTTGACCAGAGAGATAAACACCATGGAAAGTACCATTAAATCCATAGAGGCAGGGCTGAAAGATGACGACACGTCTTTCCTGTTAAAAGCCGACGCTTTAAAGCAAGAAGCTCAGCGCCCCCAGCTGGATGAGCCAAAGCAGGTCACAGGAGCCCTGATCGACGTTGCCAAATACCTGGGAAATATGAGCTTCAACGTCTGGTACAAAATGAAGGAGATAGTGTCATACACCCCTGTAATCCTGAACCCCAACACTGCCCATCGAGAACTCCACCTGTCTGAGGGGTTGACCAGTGTAAGATGTGGACCAAAACAGCCTCTTGCTACAATCCCAGAGAGGATGGAGCAGCACCACTGTGTCCTGGGCTTTGAGGGCTTCAGTTCAGGGAGTCACATCTGGGATGTGGAGATTGGTGACAATCAGATATGGGCCCTGGGTGTGATAGCACAGGATGCCCACAGGATGGGGGACATACAGTCTGGGTTATGGATTTTGAGGTTTTGTCACGGTAAATTCATGACATTCTCCCCGTCACATCAAGTGTCTGACCTCCCACTGAAAGACAAGCTCCAGAGGGTCCGAGTGCACCTGGACTGGAACAAAGGAAAGCTATCGTTCTGGGATCCAGATACTAACACACTCATACATACCTTCACACACACATTCACCAACACGCTGTTTCCATACATCAACACCTGGAATGACATCCCACTGAAGATATTACCAGTGAAACTCTGTGTGTGAGATAGAAGTACCCGAAGATCTAAGTGATTTGAGGATGTGCATACTTTCTTTTCATCTGTAAAAAAAAAAAAGAGAGAGAATATCGCTTAATTTTTTAATTTGTTTTTCTTGTTTTTATCTTTTCAGAGAACTTATTCTTATTTCTGTTCAAGATTCAAGATTTCTTTATTTGTCATTTCCCGAGTATTTACATACCCAGAGAAACGAAAAACTGTTCATCAACTAGTGCAATAAAATAAAATAAAATCAAACATTCAACAAACATTGACAACTTAAATTAGAAAAATGGATGTATAAGAAAGAAAAATGGATGTTTAAGATATCTGTGGGATGCAATGCAGTCAAAATAAATGAAGGTCACGAATACTGTATTTGTGACGTGAAATATTGCAGCAATATTGGGCGTACTGAATAATAGTAATTGTATATTCTGAGATATGTGCAATGTGAAATATACTGACAAACTACCAAATGGTAGCAGGGAGTTTGAACATAGTAACCTACTATGTCACTGTTTTTGTATTTGTATTTTTCTCTGTTAAAGTAACATCTGGGTGGCGGTACCTTGGTGGTCACATACTGTAACATTGAACAGTGCTGTACAGATAAAGCTTTGATTGATTCAAGTGATCTTTTTTGCATTTCTCTGCCGTACTGTTGGAGTGCCTTATTTATCTCTCAAGTGTCAACATGTTTTTGGTTTGTTAAGAGTTGACAGTTACATGCTATGTAAGCATTTCAAATGTTTGTACTTTGTTGAGCCGTGGTTGCCTTATTGAAACTACTTCCACCTTTCTATGCATAACTTTGAATGATTCCAGTTATGTAATTGTATAAAAGGGAAAAAAAAGTTTATTATATAAAATAAAACCCAATAAAACGTTTAAACACTTATCAGGCTGTGTGAACAAATTGACAGGTGAATTCTGCTCTTGTTCTGTGACAAGTCACTGCACTGTAATTTTCAGCTATGTTTATTGATCATGCTGATTGATAGGTGGTTTACAGAGTTAATTACTTCCATTCAACTTAAAGCTCATGTTTCAGAATCAGAATCTGGTTTATTGCCAAGCAGGATTTAAAATACAAGGAATTTGCTTTGGTAAATTGGTGCATAAATAAGCATAGTAAAATGCTTATTATAATAAAAATAATTATGAACGTTCTACATCTGACATTTTCAATGTCGTTAATTGTGGCTTTTGTATAATAAATATTTTTTTCTGTACATGCTACTGCCAGCATATTATGATACTGAAAACATAAAAACATTGTCAGGATGAGCTTTTGCAATTTAATGAACATGTTATTCTGCTTAACATCTCAAGAATGCTGCCTTTATATTAACATGCTGGGCTAAATTCACTATACAGCTGCTCTTACAGCGTTCATTGCTTTGTGATTTGTTTACATTTTAGTACAAAGGGCTTAAATGCATTAATGTGAGAGGTTAAATCCCATTCAAACCCTCTGACAGACAGACGTGCTACTTTAAAACCTACTGTCGTAAAACTGTCGTGCCACACCATGATGAGGACAGCTAAATCGCTTTACGGACAGGCTTTTCTGTCATCATGTAACTGTTTTCGGCTGTCCTTGTGAAGATGTGGGGAACATGTGAGTGTTAAAAATGTTTATTTGCTATGAAGAGGGTAAGTGGTGTTGTTTTTTAGCCTCATTGTGTTTGCATTCAGTGAAGATAAGTTAACGCTAAAGCGGGTTCTCATAGGAGTGTTTCCTCATTGGGTCAGTTAGCTTAAGGTCACTGTACAATGTAGATAACGCGTATAAAAAAAGAACTACAAGCTCAATATGTCCGTTTGCATCGGAAGAGTTGGTTAACTGTACTTTTGGGGCATTTTTGTGTCGTTTTCTAGTGTTTACGCGACGTGAAGTGCCTAGAGATAGTGATTGGCATGTACTGCTTGGCTAACTTCAATTCGGCAGTGCTGAGAAAATCAACAGATTTTGCGTATGACTGCTGATTATTAATAATTTGGACTTCAAACCCAAGCAGGAAGAGAGATTCATTGGTCATTTCACTCAGCAGATAAGTTCAGAAAAATACAGGAAAAGACAACTCTTAAGGCTTACCATGATGTTGTGTTAACCAACATCTCACTTTGTCACTGCTGATATGAGGCTAAATCCCTCGAGTCAGCCTGATATCAAGTTATGGTCAGTTATGTTGATATATCTCCCAATATTACCTGAATATACCCCTCAATTGTTGCTCATTTATAGCGAGAACATACAGTAACACAATGCATTAGTTGTGTGAGCTATTATTTTCCCTTTTGGTGTTAATGTCTTCTTTGTTACCTGCAAAGACATGATGAGCAGGGACTGTGACATGTGCCTGTTAACTGAATAATATGGTCTGTGATGAAGGTGATGTTACGGAGGCCTAGTGGTTAAAGAGAATGTTCCTTCAACAGGACAACAAGGGTTCAAATCCCTGCCTGAAGTGTCCTTGAGAGAGACACTCAAACTCTACCAAACCTCTTTGAAAGGGGAGGAATCAACAAAGTGTCACATTTCTATTGAATTACTCTCTGCATGTCTCTTACTTGCAGGCCTGTTGGTATGCTTATGAACGTTTTGTCTGCCTCCCTCACAGATGCCACCCACTGAAGTCTGCGGCAGCTACATCAACTGACACAAAAATCGATTAAACACAAAAACGGGACATGGCGTCTCGCTTCCTCAAGTACTCGGTGCTCCTTCAGAAGTACCGGACTCCGCTGCTCATTGCGAGCTGTGGCGGGGTCTTTGCAGCCAACATGATCTACCATGTCTTCCCCGACAAGTCCTACCGTCAGCTCTATCAGGCCTGGTACAAAGGAGAGCCAGTCACGCTGTCTGAAAAGCTCGAGGATGTTTTCCAGCAGGTTGTGTGTGTGTGTGTGTGTGTGTGTGTGTGTGTGTGTGTGTGTGTGTGTGTGTGTGTGCAGGAGTTTTTCTTCTTTCTTTGCTTCCTCCCCTCAAGGTTACATTTAATAGCAATTTTTGTAAGCTAAATTAGATTTGTACAATTACTTGCAGATGATGCAGACGAGATAAAAAGACCCAAAGGATGTTACACCTAGAAATTCACTTCATTGCCAGCTATTGAACTATTAAAAAGCACTATATTTGAGCAATAACAGTTATGTCAGGGTTATTGGCATTCTATGCATGCACAACCTTTTTACAGTAGTTAAAGTAAGAAGAATAGTCATTCATTTAATAAATTACAGCACTCCCAAAGCATAGATTCACAGTTCATGGAGGAGCAATTCCATTAAAGTAGAGTATCACAATGTGCAGTGAAAAAAGAGTGACATAAAATCCAAATTATAATGTTGTTGTTGTCATCTGTAGGTGATGAAGGACTATGGTATCAGCTCACCCAAGAATTTCTCTGCCTTCGCCTCCTTTGGGTTCCACCCGGTTGGTGCTGGTGTCCCTTGGCTTCCTGCAGGGGCCCACATTGGCATCCCAGCAAACTTCAACAGCACGGCCGACGACCCGAGCGGAATCACCAACCGCACCATTTTCATCAACGGCAAAGCGGTGGATTGGAGCAGCGATACTGGCTCCGCTCTAAAGGAGGCGCTGGTGTTTTCCCTTGAGGCACAGAAGTTTGCCATAGCGCGAGAAGTGGCCCGCTTGCAGTCCGGAGGACCTGTTGTGAGCGCTACTGTTGCCCCATTCTGCCTGGGTGGGGTTTGGGTGTACAGCGTGGTGCTGAAGCAGATGTTTGGGCTCCATACAGGGCCTGCACTGTTTCGCGGGGCTGTGAATGTTGTGGCGCTGGGGCTCGGTGCCGTGTCCTACTTTCTCACCTCGGATGCTGTCAGCCAGTGGATTGACTTTAGCTCAGACCGGCGTGCAGCGAGAGTGTCCCGTGATTATGCCAAAGGAGGGGTAGAGTTTTACGATAAGATTCTGTCCAGAAACAAGACTCTGCGCTCCCTGATGGGGCGGCAAGGAGAGGATATGTATGCTCCCAGTGGGAACTTGTTTCCTGCTCACCTCCTTCAGCTGAAACACACATCGTACACATCCAGGAGGGAAGGGATCCTCGCTCTGCTGAAAGAGGAGAGAGTTTGAAATGAAATGGGAGGGGGGCTGTTGTGTTGAGAATGAAAATAGAGGTCCCTGGGCCTCACCTGAGCCTGTAATGATCTACTGTAAGTTGTGCTTATCTCTGAATAGACTGTTGAAAAATAGCAGGGTGGGAGGGTTCCTGAGCTCTTTTTTTTTTAGCTGCAATAAATCCTGACCCAAAGAATTGTTAACAATATGTCATCCCACATGGGCTGAATGTTATTCTGTGCAACGTTCTATGAATCCTGAAGTGTGGAAACATTGAAATTACAAGACAGTCTTGTAAAGTCCTGGGGTGTCAAATGTTTAGTGGCTTGTGTGACTAGTCACATATTTATTCAACAAAGACGAGATTTAGAGGGTTAATTCTGGATCCAGTGTACAAATAAACATTTTTGAAGCCTGTCAGAGCATGTGATGAAATATATGTTGAATTGACATGGTTGAACAGTCTTTGTCATGCAGAATAAGGTGTCATTTGTTTTTTGGATCTAGATATTACAATTGGGACCTGTTGGAATGATCAGTGTTGCAAAACACTCAGTTTAACAGGTCTGTTCAGCCAAATGCATAGTTTAGTTTAGCTCTTATTTGCCCTGGTTTTGAGATCCATCTGCAAGAATTTTGTTTGTGGTTTCTGATCACAGCACTGCAAAATAACTAAAACTAAACAGCAACAATTCTTCCCACAAACAATGTTCTGGTGACCCTGGATTATCCATAGACCTTACCGTGAACAGTTCATTGCAACTATATTCTACCAAAAAGTCCTCATGAAAACTGATGACAGCGTGTTCGGTGGATTATCTTGACTGGCGGGGATGTTGTTTCCAAAAAGACAAATTGCTTTTAAATTCTTTAATTACAGTTTTTTCACATCTCAGAAGTTGAAACCCTTTATTTTCTTCTCCCTGTAGAATCAGTTGATCAGTTCTCAAAAATGGAGAGGGAAGCAGCACAGTACAGGATAATGACCATGCAACGGCAGAGAGGTTTCCTGCTGCAGATCTTCAGCGTTTGCCCGAATTTCCGAACAAACTTAAGGGTTTGCCCTTGATTTTGAAGTGTTTGGCTGCTCAGCTGAAAGCTTCTTGTGGCACTTATAATCTCTGTGCTGTTTGTGTTTTGGTGTGTAAATATGGAAATGCGAGCCATAAGGCAATGAACCCCCCCATAAAGAAGTTGTATGTACCGTCCATATGTGCATACTTAAAGTAGACATCATGATATGGAACTGGTTATTGCAGTATTTTCCCAGTACATCTATTAAAAAAAGCTCCATCTTTGTGTCTTTCCCTGTGCTTTTATTCATGTTTCAAATAACCTTTTAAGGAGAGTAACATTCATTTGCATGACACTAATACTTTGTTTAACGATAATCGTAATATGCAGTTTATTGTGACTCAGAACTCATATCACCCAAGTTCCCTTAGGTCATCTGTGTGCATATTAACAAGGTTCAGATATAGTGTCAAATCTGGACATTAAAAGCATGCAGACGATAGAACTGGTGGAGTAGAGGGGCTGTTCTTATTCAGGACAGCTTGGGTTCGGTGTTCTCTGACAGCAAGTGTCCTCTCTACATTATTTGTGCCCTTGAGCAAGATGCAGAATTTGTTCCAGATCCATGGTTATGCAGCAGATTGTGGGCTTGGACACCCTGCACTCGGCATCAAAAAATGCTTTCTTCAATATGTGAACTAAATATTTTTGATGTACAAAAAGAATACCCTTATCACTAGGTCATACTATATTGAAAACAGTTGAAAAAACGTTGGGGGAAAAAATCAATAAATACATACAACTGATTAGGAATGTTCCTGTGAAAAAGAAGAAGAAAAAAAGCTTTGAACTTTTAGGTCTACTCCATCATTTCCCCAGCTACAAAGTGGCTTTTGGGATATGCATACCAACAACACTGGGCTTATTGTCTTGTTCTCACCACTCCGCTTCATCTGCTTACTTCATTGTATGCCAAACAGAGTTACTGTACAATGATCCATTGTTTGTTGCACTATAGGCTGTTTCTTTTTCGAGCCACTTGAGGTCAGTACAGCCCACATTACCACTCTCACAATTTGTTGCTATCTTTCTTTTACAGTGTATGAATGACAGGGCTACAGATTCATTTGGTCTGAATGGGCAGGCTTGGACTTGAAGTGAAAGAGAACAGGAAAAGTAATTTTCATAATTACATTCATTTTGAAAGTCACACAATGATATTCATTCTGAAATTCAGACCCCTGTAGGAACAGGACTCTTCAAAATGAAATTCAAGTTAATAATACATTCCAATTAAAATAAAATCTGTGTGTGTTTGTGTTTGCATTAAGTTACATTCTCAGCCATATGAATTCAATTTTTTTTGAGTGTATTATATTCAATTTAATTCCGTTTTATTTATATAGCGCCAAATCATATCAAAGTTATCTCACAGCACTTTTTCATGTAGAGCAGGTCTAGACTGTACTCTTTATATTTACAGAGACCCAACAGTTCCCACCATGAGCAAGCACTAGGTGACAGTGGCAAGGAAAAACTCCCTTTTAACAGGCAGAAACCTCGAGTAGAACCAGGCTCTGGGTGCGCGGTCATCTGCCTCGACCGGTTATACATTACATTACAATACATTACATTACAATACATTTGACCTATACAGAAAAATAGAGCATTGAAATGCATTTAAGGTATACAGAGGGCATTTGCAATACATATCAGAATACATAACTGCATTGTCAATACAGAACCTAATGTATTATTCACATGGTAGGTATATGTAGTATGTTTTGTTTTTTTACAGTGTACGAAAAACTTGGTACATGCTGCAATATATTATACATATTCCACATGTGCTGTTCAGTAAATACACATATATTTTCAGTACATATTAAGATCAGGTCAACATATGTTATATACTTCTGTCAGCTCTTGATATCAGCATTTGTGACCACATGAGGAACGTGTTTAGACAGCAGCATTTGATTGACGCAAATTAAACCTGCCATTATGTTCTTTAAAAGGCTTACAATGCAGCTAAGTGTGGGGATATGTAAGATTATATGGTAGGTTTAAACTAGGTGCGCTGAACAAACTGCGCGCCTCCCGCTCCGTGGCCCCGCCCCTGTGCGCTCGGTTTGCGCCATTACGTCGCTATGCTGATCGCTGCTGTGCTGCAAGGCAGGCAGGCAGGCAGGCAAAGCAGCTGCAGAGGCATCAGGGAACGCACAGTACAAGGGACAGGCTCATGTTGGGAAAGTCAGAAACGCAACATTTGCTTATTCTGTGATTTGAAGCCCAAACATTTTCACTCGTAACCTTTTGCTGATCACATTTTCTTTATTTTTACGCTTGTGTGGGAATATATTTTTCATTCTCTCGACCTGAAATGACTGCTAGTCGCCGTGTCTAGCCAATGGTTACTGCGGGGGCTCCTGTCTTGTGGATTATCCGTCGTCGCCGAGCCAGTTGCATGGTCGAGCCCGGAGGAGGCCCCGCTCTGCTGGATGGATGTGTGTGAAGCAGCGCCGGACTCCGAGTACTGATGAAGACGGTGATAATGATGATGCTTGGGTTTCATCGGCAGCGGGTGAACTGATCTTGGATGTTCGGGCTATATCGCCCCCACACTAACCATTTTCCTCATACTGCAAAAAAATATATTCCTTAAAAACTGGACGCCCCTGGAGCAGTTTATGACGGTAAGAAAGACACTCATTCACAGGCCACCAGTTTTTACAGCCAGCTGACGTTAGCTAACGCTAGCTAGCTTAGCGCTGTCACTTTTATCCAAGTTGCTCCCCGCACAGCTAAAAAGGCTAATGTTGCGAAATAACATTGGGATAACGCTTCTCCAAGGGGCCTGTTTTGTTATAACACTTGTGTCTGCCTGAGTGGGATCTCACAAAAAGAAACAGAAAGCCCTAATATACCTTTTATTCTATAACCTTAATAGCCAGTGCTTGTGTAGCTTGCTTGTTAGCTAGCTGCTTCTCAGCCCATTCAATATCTCGCAGCTTACTTTACGTAGCTGCGAAACAGTCGCTAATCCAGTGTGCGCAGTATTGGTATGCATTTAAAGGTTTATTGAATTAATACAACTTTGTCCGGCTTACCTTAAGTCGACATTCATAATTGAGTTAAATAGGTCGCTAATAGCTAATTCATTATACAGTGTACAATAAGCCCTTTAATGACCAGAGTCCAGTTGGCGTTCAATGGAACCAGTGCAGTGTCAGTTCTGTTGCCACGGATGTGGCTTTAAAGATGACATTCCTTCATCATATGTGATAGCCATTAATTAGTGATTATTAAGTGATTTGCGTTGTCGTGTTTGGCGCAAGTGTTGTTTGACTGAGCTAATGTGGTTCTTTTACCACTTAGCACCAGCGGTAAATAGATATAACGAATACAGATCCTTCAGATAACATTGATGTTGGTTGGGTTTTGTCATTCATTGCTAAATAATCGGTGAAGCACCGGTTGTTACAACTGCTCTCATGTACGTGTCACATTCTAGAAATGTCACAGGAGAGGGCCTGTATGGATAAGCTGCTTATTGCGACCCTGCTTTTAGTTGCCCGTGCATCAATAATTGTTCATTTTTTTCGCGAAGTAAATGACAGAAAATGACTCTCTGCTGCTGAAAAGCTGTTAACTGTGTGGTGTTAAGTAATGGATGTGAGGGTTTGCTGTATGATGAGGCGTCCTCCTTTTTTTTCGATGACGTAATCCTCCACCATCCGTGCCACATCTTTTGGGTCGCAGTCGGTTCCTCTGCTGCCTGCTGCTTGCCAGTCTGCTACCGCTGCTGAGATCATATGGACCCTGCTCTGTCCTGTCTGTCTAGCCTCTATCTCTCCCTCCCTGGCTCTTTCTTGTCTTTTTCTCCATCTAAACAGCAAAATTACTTTAGAGTCAAGGCTTAGAGCCACGATTGGTTCTGAATGGGATCTCAGGAGGGACTTGTGAATGAAATCCAGTGGCTGGATTCAGTTTTCCAAGTGTTCTCCAAAGTCAGCAACCTCAAAAGTGTGGTTGGGGGGTCCCCAGAAGCCCCCGACGCCCCCAACCCACATGACATACATGTATATTGTGTAATTTTACTTATTTTTTACAATTCTTTTCTACAGTATCAATTTCTGAAGCAATCCATATAAACAAAAAACCTTAGCAGATGGAGGTGCAAAAATATGGGTGTCTGACCTAATGTTTATGGTTGGTCTTGACCTGAATACGTTTGGGAATCCCTGTCTGATGGTTGCAGAAGCTGAACTACTTATCTTGGGAATTAGGCCTGCCATGTTGCACATTTTTATTTGGGACACCATTCTAGGCTGTTGATTGCCACCACCATATTATATATTAAAGCTGTGGTAGTCAGGATTATTTTGCAACAGTGGATTTTGAGCTCAGCCAGAGTAAAGATAAGAGAGTCGCATCCAGGCTTCTTTTAAGGACACAATCCTGCACATCCCTTCTGTGATAGCTGAAACATACAGTAGGATTGGAGGCTGTGCTGTGGCACTGTTGGCACATAAACATGACTAAATAAGGCTGTGCAAAGTTTGTTTTCATGGGTTTTGTGACATGCAGTCTGACCATTTTTATTTCTATCCATATTATAAATATATATCTAGCGTAAATGCTGTGCTGAGAAGAATCCTGGAGTGAACTAAACATTTATTTGCCTTTGCTCTGCCCAAACCTGAGGAAGTCCTGAGTTTAAGAGTGGATGGACTCAGCTGGTGAAGATTAAATTGCCTGTGGCAATGGCCCTGGTTCACTTGAGCAGTGCACCTGAACCTTCTCTCCCCATGGTGTATAACAGAAGTGTGTGTGTGTGTGTGTGTGTGTGTGTGTGTGTGTGTGTGTGTGTGTGAGACAGAGAGAGAGAACAGACAGTAAAGTGAGGGGAAGAAGTGAAGAGAGGATATGGATAGTGGAAGACAGAGGGGGCACACAGGTGTGGCAGGGGTAATGGAGATAAACTGCACCTGCTAGCAGAGGGCAGGGGGATCCCATGGGACCAAGTTGGTAGTTAGGTAATATCATCAGATCCCCAGGCAACTTGCTTAAATTTAACTGTGGATGTGGTGCAGAGGCAAATAGTAATTTACCCTTATTTTTATTTTAAACAATTCTTAGTCAACCTCAACCTAATGGTGTTGGATAGCAGTAGCCAAAAATGAATAATTTCTGCCAGTTGTCTTCACTTTAGTTAAAATTATTCTCAGTCTTGGGGCATAGCCTGCAGGCCTGTAATATACACAACAGTTTGAGAAACTGTTGGTCAACATTGCCTGTAGCTTGACAACAAGGGATAAAAAAAAAATTAGGTTACCATTTAGAGTTTTGCAAGGAATTTCTTCTTTATCCACCACTCTGTGATATTCTATTGTTTCGACTGGAACTGGAGAAGCTATTAAGTGAGGAACAGTGTTGAATAATTCAGCTAGCAGCATTCAGCTGTTTAATTAGTGTTAATGTGGTAAGCTAGGAGATGCAGCAAATTCATGTCCACTTTGACGTGCTTAGACCTCTCGCCACCAATTTATCATCATCATGCTGTTTTTGCAGATGTGTCTCCACAGGTTTGGCTGGTGCCTGTGGAGGAGAAGATGCATAAAGATGACAGCTTCCTGGTTAAACATCATAAACCAGCCCACATAGCAAAGAAGTCAAAGGTCAACCATTGTTCTTGCCGGTTTGAAAGGCTGAGATGTGTATACACTGTGGGATGGGCTAGGAGCACAGAACGTTGGAGAATGTGTAGAACATTATGTGCCTAAAGCTCATCGGTTTGGTACACGAAGGCTTTTGCAAAATGAATGGATGAAGTCATTTAGACCAAATACCATTTCCTTTTTGGAATTTAATGCTGTGTTTCTATTGAGTCTCATAACTGTGTCAGTCCAGGAGGATGTCATCTTTATGCACACTGAGCTTTAGCTGCTGTCTGTCTGACTTTCTCGCCTGCTGCTTCTCACCTCTTTGCTTTGAGTTACTCTTCCCTTTTCTGTCTATCTTTCTCTGACACCTTGTGTGTGTTAAGTCTCAACGTTGGAAAGGCGCACCCTACCACTCAGCATGGCGCAGAGTAGTGCTGACAGCTTATTGGTGTTAACTGACAGTGATGGTAGGAAGACTGCTGCCTGGGTGCTGCAGCCAAGATACATTATCAGGCTTTAAAGATGCTAGCATTTCCCTATCTTACACTGGTAGGCTTGGATCCATTTCCAGAAGAGCTATGAAAAAAAACTGTTAGTATTGACTTTCACTTCTGTCACCATAATGTCGTTTTTTATTCTCTGTCAGTGTAGTGCCACCAAGTTGCTTTTTTCCCACCCCATACACAAATGAATGAGTTGGTTATTAAGACTCACGCTTGTGCATGTTTCAAATTGAGTGGTACTTACCTTTCAAGATCCCTCATTAGATCCTCCTCTTTATTTGAGCGAGACCAGGCTCCCTGTGACCTATGTTGGCTGTTGGTGACAGCCCTGTCAAAGAGCAGCCTGTTCATGTTTAACCAAGAGGACCAGCTGCCTGCCCATTCTATTATAACCCTTTGGAAAGTTCACAGTCCTATTTGCAGTTGGGAAGCGCAGTAAGCAGAGCCATTGATAGACAGGGTTCGGCCATTTTAGTTAACAGTGGCTGCACACCGACCCAACTGTTGCCAAGTTACTGGGGATTTTGTGCCAGCTTATTCTTCCTTGAATGTTGTGCATCTTGTGTCATTAATTACATGAAGGGAAGTTACTGCCAATAAGTCATTCTGAAATGGGAGGCAAAATAGTCTCCATGCATTTAAAAACATGCCTAATTTGGCACAGGCTGGCACAAATACAAATAACATGGCACGCTCTGGTAGCACTCTCAGATCACTGTCATTGTTCTGACAGCACTTTCATTCTGTCTGACTGGCAGTCCTTACTAGCCAAACAGCCATCCATTCACATAAATATCCAGCCAGATAGCTCTCAGAAAGGCAGCTAGTTAGTGGTCTGTTGCTGGGGCGGATATGGCACAAGTCTTTCGCGAAAATCGTCTCCCAAGCCCCAAACACAGCTGTGTTTATTCAGTGCACGATACCACAGCTACAGAATGCCAGGACGAAGGTGCCTTGACAGATCTAGATTTCCAAAATGGAAAAGCAAGTGGTGCCATATTAATAGTGACACACGAGTCATGATTGGTGGTAAAGAATAACAGCACCATGTGGATGCCTCTGTCAGGCTTTTAGCATTGTCATCTCAATATCATTCAGAAAATAGAGGAGAAGACTCACCTGTTTACATACGTTTTAAATTTTTAAGCCCAGACTAAAAATAATTATTTTCTGCTTGTGAACACTGGGACAAAAATAACAGTGGCCTTGTGAATTGAGTGTAGGCTAGATAGATTCAGTTCTAGCAGGGGAAAAAAACATGTTTTATTTAGGAATGAACAACATTGATTCATAGTTGGACAGTAGTAGCATTGTCATATAGATCACAGGGATTCTTCATGCTAAATAAGAATGTTCCAAGTAGTCTTGTGACTATGGGCCATTTCTGTGAAAAATCATTAAATCACTCAGTAGTGCCGTTTCATGGAATGTGGGTTTGTAGTGGTTTTAGCTCTCCTTCAGTTCCATTTTGAAATTGTATTTTCGATGTATTATTGTCACATCAGGGTCACCTCTCGTATCTGGATCATGCATAACTAATCACATAAAACTGCATATTGTGGTAATGGTGTTCTCAGTTAGTGGGCAGTCATAATGGTTTGATTAGCTGAAACAGCATGTTATCCAGCCAGAGAGAGGAGCTAGAGACAGACCCCCTACTTCTTAGACACACACGCACGCACACGCACATACACGCAAACACGCAAACACGCACACGCGCTTTGAAAACCAGTTACATTTACTCTACATGCACGCACAATATCTTATCAGATTCTTACCTGTAAATATCTTAAAGCCCAGTGTAGCGTATCACTGTCTGTTTGATTTTTCTGAAGACCACCGTTTTCTCGGACCTACATCTACAAAATGACTCAAAACGTTCTGATTTATTCAGAGAGATTGACCTTTTACTCCACTAGCCCACAAGCCTGTAGGCCTTGGTAACATAAATAGTGGCTCTAGATATCTGTTGTAATTCATCATCGGTATCAGCCCTATTATGAGTCACTTGTGTGTTCTAACCCAGTTTCTGAAAAATGCAGGTCTAGATTATGCCAACAAAGCAAAGCTAGCTAGATTATAGTCTAGGGGCTGTGTGATAGACTTAGGCCCTGTTTGCACCTGGCATTAACATGCATGTTGGGTGATCCAATCACAAGTGGACAGCAGTACAAGTGTGTGTGCACCCACGATGCATTGAGATCCGATCACTCAGACCACATTCGGAGGTGGTCTGGGCCCCATATGGCCACATTCTTTTAGCAGTGTGTATGCGAATGTGTCCTGTGTCACATTGAAGGACCACCTACTCAACTGACGTCCTCTGCGTAAGTGAAAGTACGTACTCATTTGCGCATCATATTAAAGTGCAAAACAACAAGAAGGAGCCACAACAACAACAAAAGAAGAAGAAGAAGAAGAAGAAGCCACAACAACAGGCAAAATGGATTCTCATGGATGGAGTACACGCGAAACACGCTGTCTGATTTCCATTTGGGCCGAAGAGTCAGTACGACGGAAACTGGGTGATTCATATTGCAACCGGGCAGACTAGGCACAGGAAGTGTACTTCTTCTTCTTTTAATTTCCAGCAGAATAGGCACAGGAAGTGAATTCCTGCCTGCCGCCGGGTTAAAAACAACAACGCATTTGGTCTTTGCAAACGGAAATGATGTACGTGTTTATTGGCATATAGAGCGGGGAAGTGAGATCCGATCACTAGTGGTCCCTTGAGACGCATGTGGAGACCCATTCTAATGCCAGGTGTGACATACTTAGAGCTGTCCACTTGTGATCAGATCACCCAAGGCGCATGGGAATGCCAGGTGTACACGGGGGCCTTAGCTAGCCTTGCAGAGGTTAGATTAAGACAGTGCAACATAAAGACATTAAAGGATTAACATGATCATTGATGATCACTGGGTATGAGGTGGATGGATGCAGAGTTGGCCTTCGGATAAATGGAGGGTGGCTGGACAGGTGGGCAAACCGAAGGTAAGGGGGTTACTGATTGGCATCAATGGGTGGATGGAATATGTGAAGCAGTAGTAGATGTTTGGCTTTTAATGGTAAAAACCAATACTTAATGCAGGATTAAAAGAAACAGACAGTTTTCATTTAAATAGAGTGCCATTTTGGAACAGCTCTACTTAAAAAGCTGTACTTCCAAAACAAATAAAATGTCATTCCTGTGGTGCTTTCTATAAAAAATGAACTAAATGAGTAATTTCAGTAATTATTATTATTCGTTCTTAGAAAATAATACCCAAACATTTTATTCATTCATTTAAATATTGTTTTTGGTAAAGGCGGATCCAGGGTGCATTTTTAACATCTGGCCAGGGACAGCAGATGAAAATTAGCCTTCTATGCTAACTCTGCCTCATTTGCAGTTCTTTCTTTTGTTGTTCAATGATCACTGTCTCTGTCAAATAAACTAGTAATAATAAAAAAAAAAACGTACCTGTACCTCTTGCCAGTTTCATTCAAAGGGTATCTCTTGAATGCATTCAGCTTGTTGAAATGTGTTCACTTTGTCATCTTTTCAGTCCCTTCTTTTCCTTCTGTCTGACTTTCTACTCAGCTTATCCATCCAGAGCTCTGAAGTCTTGCTGGTTACTGATCAGTCACAACCATAGTGCAAACTTCAGCAAAGCAGCAGATGTTAAGGGTTGTTTTGTGTAACAGGGATAACATTTGCAAAGCAAAGGAACAATATGCCATACATTTTTAGCAAAATGGCTGCTGTCCCAAAGTCAGTGTGTGACCACTCCCCCTGGCTCAAGTATGTTAGCAAGCTGCTCAGAGAGTGATACGATCATATTTGAATTTTCGGGCAAGTCGTCTGTTAAATTGAGGCACAGGGTTTAGGGTTTATTTACATCTAAATATATACTAGAAATGTAGTTAGAATTCAGCCCAGATATGGTGACGAAAGTAATGCACGAGTGTTGGGAAGTATAGTGCATCAATAATGTTCAAGTGTCTACAACAAGAGCAAGTCTTCAGATGCACACTGCCCTCAGACTCAGGCTGGAGTCATAATGGGGGTAAGATGATGAGATCAGTCCTTCCTGACTACTGCTGCTCCATGTCATTATATTATAACAGAATACCCACTGGATGGTATGATTATACCTAAACCCTTTTCTTCTGAAAGAGAGGACTCCTCTCCCCTGCAGCCCCACCCCCACCTTTACACTACTCAGGTATGCAAGTGCAGCTGGCTCCTAACTCTTTACTCAAGAGTTATGCTCCAGTGCGTGTTTTGGCTTGTCCTTTCCTTCACTATCATTCTCACTATCCCCCAGAATGCATACACAGCGGCATGTGCACTTCTATTCACATTTACACACACACACACACACACACACACACACACACACACACACACACACACCGTTTCTTAAAGGTGTATTGCGATTTGCTCAGCAAAGAGTTGTAGACCTATTACCATGTGCCCATTATAACCTGTTGCTTGTGCAACCTGAGCTTAATGTGTGTGTGTGTGTGTGTGTGTGTGTGTGTGTGTGTGTCAGCTTCAGATCCTCAGGTCTGCCTTTGAAACAGCTGCTTAAAGAGCCTTGAATACCTCAGGAGGTCAAAGGACACAGTTGCTTAAGAACTGTGCCAGAGCCAAAAATGGATTGCGTTCCTTTTTCTGCTGTGTCCCCCCCTCTTGAACTACCAAGGTTTCATTGTTTTTGATCTCCGTTTGAGATGAAATGTGACCAGTTCAGCTTAAAGAAAGACACTGGTTTACAAATATTTTTTCAGAGTTTAACTGGATTAAATTACTTACAGTCATGTAGCTAAAAAGTGGTGACATTTTACCAAAGAGCAGCATTAGTGACAGTAAATGAGTTTCATTTTGGTTCCATCATCTATTAAATGTCTAGAGGCCATGTTTCTAAACCCTTAGTTACCTGCTCTCTTTTTCAGACAAGCAGTGTGTTTTTGTGTGACACTTGACAGGGTTATTTCTGCAACCTCAACAGTTTACGTGGTCAAACCTTGTTTTATCCGCTGCTTGTTTTGCTTGGAGATCTGTGGAGGAAGCGCAAAAGGATTCCATATCCAACTCAAACAAGAACATAAAGAGCAGTCTAAAAACACAGGACATTAGTAGTGCTGTTTTTATTTCATGCTGCTTCCAATTTCTCTGCCATCGGCCCGGGCTTGTTTTCTATCCATCCCTTCTTTCTTTTTATCCTTACTGGTCTTGAATCCTAGTCTACATGACCATCTTGTTCAAGACAAAGGTGTTAGTAATTTCTGCCTCTCCATAATTTCCTCTGTTTTAGTCAAGGTGCAGAATGTAGATGGAGGCACTGAAAATGTCACCACTGTGCGTGTGATACGATGCAGTGAAGAAAGCGAAAGGGAAATCATCAACAACATGCGTAGTGATATCTGGTTTCAAAGTCTAATGGGCATGCTTTTTTGGAGGGTGTGTCCACCCGCGTGAGCTTGGATCACAGCACACACACAAACATTCCCGTGTTACCTCCCTGTGCTCTTTTTTTGACATCTGGGCCTAACCATTCTCAACTTTAACTCACAGCCTGAGGACAGGAATGATCCTTTCACTTTAAGAGATTAATAGATGAAGCCAGTAAGGGATTGCTTTTTTGAAAAGGGCTTAGCTTAAACATGGTAAGCATGCAGGAAAAACAACAGGGCTTCAATGGAGGTTCGAGACTTAAGAGCAGGGAAGCATTTGAATAAACATGGCATAAAATGAATAACTTACTGCTATATTTTGACTGCAAGAAGCGAAACCGACCACCACAGTAAGGCTGTGTTGCAACTGCTGCGGTAACCTTAGCGTAAAAAGTCAGCTAACCTTGGCAACCTAACGTTAGTCGTCTTACATTGCTGCATAGCTGGTTAACACGACTGTAGCTAATTGGTGTGGTGAGTTAAACAGGGACCCATGTAATCTTACTGTATGTTAGCTTGGTATTAATGCTGCATTCACATGGAATCAGGCAGACGGCAGAGGGACAACACCTTCTGGACAGCACAGGACAAACAAACAGTCCAACTGAATGGCAGGAAACACGCATGACGTGTCTATTATCTTATGTAATTACTCTAGTAATACATGTAGCTATAGCTTTCTCTTAATATTCTATTGCAAACTAAAATGAATGTTAAATTCCCTCCAAAACCTAAGGTCATTCATTCATTTCCGACATGGCTAGTGGGAGGAGAACTGCACTTGGTGTATCCCTTGTTTATGTTTGTCTGTAAAAGAGATGTTTTTAGCTTCTGGTTGTCCAGATCGCCCATGTTTTCTCCTTGTGTGAGGGAGCTACGTAACACGGCTAAACTGACAGCTGAAATGTGCCATGATTTAGATTAAAAAGTGGCCTTCTAGCTAACATGTCCCTGTCTGTCCCTGGTGTGAGACCAGCAGACGTCAGTCTGTTCACAGTGGCAAAGAAGGGAACGTTGCACAGGAAAAGGCAGGACAAGGCCACAGGACAGTTATCACCAAGAAGTTTTTCGGAGGAGCTGCTGAGTCAGCTTTCTATAACATAAAAGTCTGAAGTGCACAGCGATGAACATTACACATGCAACATTCTGCTGCTCCATTTTGCAAGGAGCTCTTGTTCCTGTGGAGGTTGAACGCGCTTATTGTAAGTTGCTTTGGACAAAAGCATTGGCCATGTGAATGTCATGTAATGAATGTACTGTACCACTATTTACTGTAGGGTTAATGTTTTGTTCTGTTGAAACAAAACATTAACCTCAAGTTTTATGTTGAAACAGATACACTGCGGAAAAATATTTTTGCGTTTATTTTGTCAAACATTTAGTTTTATGTCAGTATATGATGTAACTCGAGACTTTCTATATCAAAATAAAAGAATATAGGAAAAAATTAAGTAACTAGTTTTTACATTTTTAAATGTCTATGTAAAGCATTGATTGGTAACACAACTAAAACGGGAAGTGTATGATGGTGTCGATTTGAGTGGTGCTTTGGACTGATACAATTTAAGTAAATGGCAACTGATTCTGGAGCCCGGTAAACTCATTCTCATGTTAGCAGAGAGTTGCAGAAACTTAGGACAATATATTGGACAGTCTCTCGATCTATTGATCTTTTTTACCATGTGTCTGCCGGATTGGTATGTACTGTATCAGCTTGGTTAATTCTGTGGGCGTTTTGTCTAGATGTTTCAATGTGTCTGACAGCCCTGGGTTTGCAGCAATTCTCAATAGGAAAAACAAATTGCAGTCTATGTGATTTTGCACTGTCAAGTCCTGTGTGTGTGTGTGTGTGTGTGTGTGTGTGTGTGTGTGTGTGTGTGTGAGCTTATATTCGGTATCTGTGTGTGCAGACAGAAAGCGAGCAAAATGGACAACCATACCCTGAGAGAATCTGTGTGTGTGTGTCAGAGATGAAAACGAGAGGACAGAGAGAACATGGGAACAAGACTGTGTGAGTGTGAGAGAGAGAGAGAAACAGGCAGCTTTGCTGCTATTTTCTGGGGCAGGCTATCAGGCAGCCTCAGCAGCAGGGAGGGATAATAACAGAAGCTGTTACATTCTTGTGGTTTCTCTGATTTCAGCATGAGGCAGGGGGCTGGCTCTGGCTGACTCACGGCTGCTCCGTGCCAGCATGGAAGCTACTAGCAAGAGGACAATACATGACATTTCTTGGACACTTTAATCTAAGACACATTAATTACAGGACTATGAATCTGCGCACATTTTAGCACCTTTTGCTCAAGAATGAACCTAGCAACTGATTAACAGTGGCTGAGCTACCACTGTGAGCAGTGGCAACAATTTGACTTTATAGTTAAGATTGTTCCTCAGGCCATTTCAGGTCCAATTTCAAACGCTGCAGATGAGGACTGGCCCTTATTTAGATATTATCCTGGTATTTGACTGGTTGTGTTTCAATGCAACTGCAGTGTTTTGATTTTTAGAGGAGTTGATTAATTGTCATAGCTACATGGAGGTAACAAAAGCACTGTTTCATTGATCAACTCCAGCAACGACAAAAATATTCTAGAAAAACATAGCTGTGTGTGCTGGTTGGAAATGAATGGGATGCTATTATGTTCAAAAGGAGCAAGGTGACAAAACAAAAGCATTTAGAGGGATTTCACAGAAAGAGTTTACATTATGACAAGAGCAGGTGTTCATCTGGATAAAGTACATAAACTGGCCAAACTGATTCAGTCACTTCTGGACATTGGAGACCTGAAAACATCTAGGTGTCTTAAATATGGCCAGAACCCTAAATGGCCTTAAAAATGTCTATAGTTTAAATGTTTAGTGGACCTATAAACATACCGCACTAATAAATGTTACTGTACAGCCAAACATTACAACATCACAAATTGTATGAAGCCATGCAAAGTCAGTGTGCATCTGTGTTTGTTTCTTGTGCTTGGCAGCTCTCAATGCCGTGGTCCATTTTCTTAACATTGCTATTCGATACAATAAGAGCATTACTCTGAAGTTGAATCTGTTTCATTGGTTCATTTAAGCTTTCACTTAGGTCTGGGGTTGCACTGATCTTCTTTGGTAAAACCAGATTAATGAGGAACAGGCTAAATCAAGCACTGTTTAACCCCTGGTTGTGAAGCCTGGTTGGAAATGAACTACCAGCCTCTGACAGATAAATGTTCAAACTCATCAGTCACTCAATAGTAAATCATTATTTTGCTTCTGATATCTATACCAGCCACTTTCTTCTTGCTGCAGAGGAAATGCCATCATTGTTTAGTAACACTACCACAAATACATAACCTGTACTGACCTACACATGTAACCTTATAAAGCTATAGGACGTGTAGTTTATTTACAGTAACATGCAAAATGCTACAGAATACATGTAATCAACCTAATGTCAATTGCTAAAAGCTGTTGGAATTTTCCAAACTGTTTGATAAGCTACAACATGTTAATGACACACAGTATTCTGTCTCAAAGCTGCAACACCTCTATGGGAAAAGGGAATGCTAGCAGCACTTCCCTTGAAAAGCCTGATGCTGGGAGATTAGTATCAGCTGTTTAGCACAGGAGCCTTCACCTTGGTACTTTGTATGAAGCCTTGGGACACGCAAAAGAGCGACTAATTGCTGTCTCAGTATTTTTCACCAGCAGCTAACCTTATTTTCTACAGCGTGGAAACATTGTACAGACTGTGAGGTGATTGTCAGGTGGGCCCACGCTTTCCTGTTTTGGCCCTGTTTACCAACCACAATGTGTTCCACCCACCTCCCTCTCTTCATCTTCACCTCTTCATAGAACCAGTGGTACAGAGACATCCCCTAACACCTCTCCCACACACATGCCTCTTGTTATATGAGCTATATAATACAGTCAAACAAGCTGTTTAATCATCAACTCCACTTTCTTCCTCTTGAATTGCCTGTGTTGCAGCAGGGGCCTACGGCTGTTTGGCTTTGTAGGTATATAGTTTTCAGTTAATCCACCTTAAGGATATTAAGTTTATTGATTTTATATTTGGATGGTTTATAGGTCTTCTAACGTCTATCTTAAGTAGAACGGCTAGCCATATCCACAACCCAAAAAAATATAAATGGTGCACCTGTTGACAGAGACTTGAACCGCAGCAGTGGAGGGTAAAAAAACAGTCAGTGTGACATAAAAAGCAATATAGTACACCAACCCCATATTTAATGTTTATGTAAGATAGAGTGCAGCAACCGTACATTCACTTTCTGAGATAAGTCACAAGCAGACCATCGTTTGTTTCTAAGAGATTACTGAAGTCATTTTGACTTAAAATGATGGTGATCATCACAAAATAACACAGAGGGAGAGCGAGGTATGGCACGGTGTAGAACCTACGCAGAGCTTCAAGTATCCTGAATTATGCATCAAGCAGAATCCCTTTCATCAGCAAAATCGAGCAGACTCAATAAGCCTACAGTGTGTCCCATCTGTGGGCGCACACCACACACACACACACACACACACACACACACACACACACTGGCCACACCAGGTACAGCTCTGTAAAACCTTCTGAAGGTTTCTCTCAGAAGTGAACATTTGTGCTGAAGGCACCTAGACAATTAACTCTCAGATGCTTTAAAGCAGCAGATGCTGTGCACAAGTTTATAAGTGTGGCTATGTGAGCATGTGGGTGTACGTGTGAATGAGACAGAGTGTGTTTTAGCATGTTGTACTGTGTGTATAGTATACATATGTATATATATATATACGTTTGTATTTTTGGTAGCAGCGATTTGTCCGTCCTCGCAGGGTTTTTATATATTGTGGGTTTACCACTCAGCTTTTAGTTGATATTTTTGTGAAGGATAGGGTTAGGCCGTTGTGTAATAATGCAAACTTGTGTGTGCATATGTTGCATTCACATAGCGCACTGTACATTTCTAGCCAGAGGTAGGAACCTTCTAAATGCATGAAATGAAAGCGCTCTCTTTCCTTTCCCGCTGGTTGCGGTGTTTGTACATATTTTTAGGTTCTTTTGTGTACCACATTTTGTCATTGCTTTCACAGCTTGTTAAATGTCTGTAATACAAAGAGTCCTGCAGATTAGGCTGTATTGTAATTATTTCCGAAGAGACCTTGAGAACTCATTGTTAAATGTGAAAAATCAATCAGACAATCTACAGTAGGACAATGATAATATGAACATGTTTTAGTAAAACCTTGATCAGCAGCAGGAGGTGCTCAGTTTCCAGAAAAAAGGACTGTCGTATTGCCGCTAAACTAAAGGATTAGACTGATGATAAAAGCCTTTTCCTAGTAGTCTTTACTCAACTACCCGCTGCCTATCTCTCATTTTACATGTAAGCTGCAGTGTAATTCTGTTTCTCAGCAAAGATCAAGAATAGAATATCCAAGGCCTTCTTAGAAAAAAGGCTTGAGTAGTGAGAGGATAGACAGGTAATGAGCGAGACGGGTTGAACATTTGATGAGATGACTTCTGATTGGTTTAGTGTTTGAGTATCATGGCCTGAACTGCCATAGCTTCTAAGAACAGGAATGCAGGGTTACCCTGAGGGTGGCAAGGCATTTAGTAAATCATGTAGTCATCTTGACTTTGTCACATGCTGTCACCTCTGTCTTCTTTTACCAGACTGACACATTTAGTTACTTGAGTGTTGCTAAGAATCATGCCGTAATATGAGTATATTTATTTTAAGCTAGTCTCGGTCTGTGTTGTCACCAGTGGCACAGGGTAAACACAGGGTAAACAAGTATACACTGGTGTAAATTTCATCACTGAAAAAACACAGAGCAGAGTAACTTAACACTTTGAGTTGGTTAATTATATTATTCTATCAATTATTATACTAACAATTTATTCTGGTCCCAATCTGTTCATTGCTTTGGCAGATTTTTTTTGCCTTTTTCCAGAGAAAATTGAGTAATTGTGTCTTCTTGACTCCAAAAATCCAAAAATAGTGTGTTAGACTAGTTTCATACTTCATGACAATTGGTTTCTTTCGCCGTAAGACCCATGTATGAGTGCCTGGGTGCATTCAGGCAAGACCTAGAGCTGCTTTCACATGATCAGCATCAAAGTGCTCAACGCTGCGTAATTCCATTCTTCTTTTTAATGTTTGTGTTTGAGTGTTGACGCCCGGCTCAGCAACTGCTCGAGAAAGTCACTGCGCCCCGATGCTCAGACTTTAAACCGTTTTAACTTTGACCTAGTTAGACAAAGACTACCAAGCATGTTCGGTGACACTAGCTGCCTGAATGCAGCAAGTCTTGTCATGTGAAAATCCCTTAAGTTAAAGTACATAATACAGCTGCTGGACACATGCATGTTGTGTAGTTTTATCCTGCAAAAATATATAGAAATATCATAATTTCAAACCAAATGTTGTAATATTGAGTTTTTTTGAGCTTTCAACATAATTGTGATCCCTCTAGTTAATACAGATCGGCATGTAAAATTCTATGCATTAATGTGTGGATGCCAGATTACCGCAGCTGTTCACACAAGGTTAAACAATGGAGATGCAAAAGAGCCAAGATCAGCTCTCTCACACGCATGAATATGTATGTATTTGCTTGCACGTACAGTATGTGTGCGTGCAGTGTTTGTTCTTTACAGTGTGTGGTGTCAAGGGAGCTTTTGCACTCTGATGAAGAGAGGCTGATTAACTTACTGCTTATTGATCCAACACACTTTTAAACACACACTCACACACAAATGCGGAGAGTGGTGGTTGAAGAATTTATACCATCGGGATAGATCTTTTTTTAATCTAAATTAGAATAACACCATGTAGCACTGACTGAGTCACAGCTGTAATTCTGAGGGGTGAAAGATGGCAAAGGTAAAAGTTTGATTCATCTTACATCACCTATACATTCCCAGAAATGGTTCTAGTTCTAATTGCATGCTACTAGAAATAATAATGGCAACAATTCACTTGATAATATTTTATTTCAAACCAACGAAACTTTGCTATGTAGTTTGTTTTCAATGTTAAATTCATGACGTAATGATGCGTTCAGGTTATTAGCTTGGTTTGACACACACGATATCAGAATGTTCTCACCAAAATCTAAAAGAAGACAATAATGAATAGAAAATCAGCCTTTCAGTTCTGAGGGAAAAGATACAAAAGCTCATACAAAAAACATGGGATTCAATTTCTCTATGTGTGTAGTTACATGTATATACATTATTGTTTCTGACAGGTGCAAATGTGGCTGTAGTTGTAATGACGCTAACCCAGCCTAGCAGCGGGGGGTGGGGGGTGGGGGGTGGGTGGGGGTGTGTGCTTGGTGCAGACCACCTGGCCTCCCTGCTGGTGGGGCAGGAATGTGCAGTGTTAAGGTGGATGCGGGTGGAAATCTGCAGCGTGTTCAGAACACGACCCCTGGTAACATTTAAAGGTGCCGCCGTCAGCAGGAAAGGAGAAATCGGGGGAATGTGCTGCTTTAATCAAACCTGCATCTCTGTTTCCCTGCTTTCTGTTTTTCTGTGTGTGCAGTGGGGTGTGTGTTGCTTTGTGCGTGTGTGTGTCCACATTACTGTAGAGAAGAGGGGCCTCTTGTTATATAAATGAGGTAACGCTGTCCCAGCCCTCTCATATTTCCAATCTGTGTGTTTAGCTTTTTCATTTGAAATTCATTTAGCTTGTTTCCACTACATTGCAGCGGGGCTAGATAACGGCCCGTATGTTTAGAAAATCACTGTCCACTCTGTCCAGTCCAGGGAAAGTTGACTTTTAGGTTACCAGCCTTTTCTTGTTGAGGACCCCCTTGCAACTTAAATGAATCAAGGTAGTATCAAAGCCCTGTAGCAAATAAATCTAGAAAGTATCATGTTTTTATAATATCTGTCGCTGCTGCCTGCAGAGGTTGTTGCATGCCTCTTACCTGGTTGGTAGAATAAACCTTTGTTAGATGATTCGGAGAAATGCAAAAGCAGCCGTCTGTGTGCTGTGACTTGCATCAGTTATTGAACCAGCTGTTTGTATAATGTTTGTTTCAATAGGTGTTGGTTGAATTTTTCCTAGGCCCCCGTGAATGAATCATTTTAAATGTAGTAGTTGTATATGTTACATACAACTGCTGCTGCTGGACAAGATGACAAACAAAACAGATTTTATGGCCCATAAAAAAAAAACATCAATTGGATTTATATTGTCTGTATTCGTTATGTTTTGTGTTTAATGAATTTATTTTACAGAGGACCGTCACGTTGTTGCCTGCGGTGCTAGCTGAAAGCAGGAAACCTAAAGATGTGGTGACATTTGTGCTACATGTAAATTCATAACATCAAGTCAACCTGTGTGTTTACATGCCCTGAGGAAAAACCTAGGTGTGTGTCAACTGTGGTTTTCTTACAGCAGTTATGATCAAAATGCTGTTGACGTAATCAGATGAAGGTATCTACGTGAACGTTTCCACAGTTGGCTTGTTTTCTTTGTAGATTATAGGTGAATATTTAGATTGAAGTGAGGCACAGTCGCTGAGCACATTAGTGGAAATATCAAATTCTTGGCTGTTTTTTTTATAAGCACACAACAGGTTTGTTAGTTTCTTTCTCTGTTTTGGACAAGTTCAAAGGAAATCTTTGGTTTCCACAGCCTTTAAATGTATTTTAGTGTGAGCTGAATGTTGTTTCGTAGATTGAGAACCATGAAACTATACATTCTGCCATGTAAACTTAAAATGGAATAAACTGTCTAATGAAATATCCTGAGCAATAAGTTTGAGAACCCCTGCTATATAGAGATGAGGGGACACAACAAGAGGGTGGAAGATGAAAAGAGAGACCTAGCTAACAAGCAGGTGTAAAGGAGAAAAAGGTGCAGGAAGACGTGTAGAAGATCAGATCGGAGTGGAGAGTAGGAGAATATAGAAGCTCATGAGGGCAAGGAGAGAGGGGAGGAGAGGTGGATGAGGACTGGCCGACATTATAAGGATATTATAACGGTCAGGTGAGAGGACATGTGAGATACATCTAGAGGAGATGAGTGCAGCAATGTTGAAAAGAGCTACTGCTGAAAATGCCTGTCAGTCTCTATTATTGGTATCTTTGATTCAGTAAGGAATCTCTGTGACAGGTGTTAGGGTTTTATGAATGGCTCTGTGTGAGTTTGTGTGTATGTACTGTATGTGTGTGTGTGTGTGTGTGTATGTAAATTGCTGCTTCCTGGCACTGATGACTGTAATTTGCATAATGGACTCACAGGCCATACTGACAGTTAAAGACAGGAGGAGAGGGAAAAACAGAAGGAGGAAAAAAAAAAAGCGTGTTTCAAGGAAAGTTCAGCAGGGCTTCTTTCATGTTGTGGTCCGCTCAAAGTTGGATCTGATACACGTTTTTAAATCCCCTAACTGGGGATGCAGTGGTAGCGTTGGGTCAAAAATGTACCAACCATCAGAGATTGTACTGTACTGTTTATACTAAGGCAGCTATCATTTAGCATCTCTGGTTGTGTCGACCTTTTCCTCCACAGAAATTCTGCCTTGTCAAACACAGGTGTAACTAATAACATAATTAATTGCTGCATTGCACTGCAGGCCAGAGCCTCCGCTAATGTTATTAGTTCCACCTGTGCTTTTTCTGCTGTGACATGTTAAAATGTCTGATATAAAGAAACAAAGAGTGCTCTGATGATAACAAAGTTATCAGTATGGGTGAAAAGAACTCTGCCGTTCATTTTACATCAATAAAAACGACTATATTTTGCTTATATATTAGGTGGAGGGGCACCCTGAGCTTCATATGTGAAATAGGAGGCATTTCTTTCAACATGATAAAAAAAGTTTGGGACCTTCTGAAATGACATGTACTGTAATAGATGTTATCCATATTGCTTACCTCTTAAATCATTTAACTTTGTATCTTACTGACTGACTCACCTAGTTTGACCCTTGTGGCATTCAGTTGGGTAATGTTTACTGTAGATATATTTTACTTGCAGTGGCGTTGGGCCTCTGCAGAAACCACAGGAAACCTAGCAGATCAACCCCCCGTTGTAAGCGAAATAAGAAACTGCAACTCTTAACATCTAATTTATCATCTAAGTTATCAACCAGCTACCACCCTCACCCAGCAAATAAATAAACAGTCACACAAGTTAATGATTTCATTTCAGTTTTTATTATACACTACGTGATTGAGAAGGGGCTCGGAATAGAATTAAATGTATAAAGTTGCATTGAGATAGCTGTTGGTAGTTATTAGACAGGCATGACAATCAGAAGCTGCAGGAAGTGCTTTACACAGGACATACTCATATTGTGTGTGTGTTGCAAAACAGAACAAATGAAACAAAAGTACAAATGAAGCATACCATGCTAAATGTACCTTGTGGCGTTTGCAATGTAAACACACACGGTGTTGTTTACCACCGAAATGAATTCTCTGTAAGTCCAAAAGCCGTTCCTTTTTGCAGTCAAAAATCTGTCTGTGTGTCTATATATGTGATTTTCAGATTTAGTGTCAAATAAGACATGTGTCCCTGTTTGTAGATAAGGAGACACTAGCTAGAAAGCTAATGTGGGTTGTTGTTGTTTAAAGTCTGTGGCTCTTTTTGTGTTGTGTCTTAGGTTGTTATCCAGCATCATCTAAGGATAGAATGGTGAAAGTTATTTCTTTATGCAAAATGGCTGTAGGCAGATAAGTGTTCTGTCTACATAGACCGTGAAACAGTGGCATTTGATGAGAATATGCACAGACCAAAACACCAAAATACAACTTTTTTTGTCCCTTTTTAGGTACTGATTTTCTTTCCTCAAGAGCACATGGCCTGCTGGTTACAAAGTGGATCTGAATCCTGTAGCAGTCAGTTGGATTTTAAAGCTGCTATCGGTAAAATACAGCTCATATACAGCTCTGCCGTGGCCTGCAACAAGACCACCAAACTCATGTCTTCTTTTACAAATCTATAATAAAAATACAATCAATCGGCAATTACTCTATATGAAAGGACTCCGATTGGGATCCTGCGCCCTCCCACTCGGGAGAGTATTGCTATTCACTGTTGTAGCACGTTTTTATTACGCTGAAATAAGAAATGAAGGTCTGTAAGCAGCTGAGACTTGGATCGGACCGTCTAGTTTTTCTAATCAATGCAGTCAGGCAGGCTGACTCAGGCTTTTCATTCATGCACTTGAAGAGGCTGATTCCATAAGGGTTCAAGCTGAGGTTTGCAGACATTTTTCAACCCTGTATAACTGAATTGTGATGCATTTGAGACCAAAGGACGGAAACCTGACTGGACCTTGTCCTCTCATAATAATCAGTACAATTGACTTATTTACACTAGCTCTTTTTTAAAATTAAGCCACACTTTATAAACCACTTCATTGAAATTGGACCCATGGGCAGTAATTCAAACTTGAACCAAGAAGTATCTCGGAAAGTAACTGTAATGGATGATTACAATGCAAGTTTTGAGTAACGTAAGTAATGTCACTTGTTTTTTGGAGACTGATATGGACAGGGAAGACTTTAACAGTGGCTTGGTTTGTCATTGAAGCCCACTTAAAGATTAAAAAAATGAATGATTACATTGACACCTAAATAGACACACTGTTTTAGACAGCCTAAACTCTCACTTACATATTATCAGTTGTCCTCCATCTGATGGCATACATTCTGTACACTTTCGGTTTCACAGTGGTTGAAGTGTGAAAAGTAAAGGTTGTCCTGCTGCAACCCTCACCCCCACCCAACACTGCTGGTGTCGTCCTTTTTTATGCATGTGGTTTTCAGACCAAGACAACAACAACAGCAACATAAAATCATAATTTTCTTAATAATTCTGAGAAAAATCAACTAATTTCAAAGATTTTGTAAATACTTACATATTTTGCTATATGGAAGAAAGCCATTTTCTCTTCTCTTCTCTTCTCTTCAAAGAGACTTTAGCAGTCAGATTACAGGCCACACTGTATGACTTTACCATCAGCCAGGAGCGCCACATATGGCTATCCCTAAAGTTGGGTCAGGGGTCATTCGCTGCCCACATTCCTTAAGCTGCAACTTCACTGGCACCCCACCTCCCCCACACAGACACATTTTAAATGCTTTGTTTGAATCTGTAAATTTCACACACACACACACACACACATGAAACTCTGTCTGCTGCTGCTGTTGCCCTACATACAATAAGTAGTATTAAAGGGATCATGGGGGTGGTCGGAGGTGGGAGGGGGAGGAGGATGGTAGTTGGAGGAAAAAAGTGTTTGACACCAAACATTGGGAAGGGAAGGGGTGGCGAAAACAGGTAGAAAGAGGATGGGTGACTGTGCTGTGGGGGTGCAGAGGAAAGAAAGACCTGGAACAGGAAGTTGTTTTTTTCCCCTTCCAGGCTAAGAGAAGATCTTGGCCTTGCTAGCTTAATGCCAAGCATACCTCTTTGTTTGTGAAGACAGAATAACTGAAATATAGCTTTGAGTCATGCCAATGCAGACCTCCACTCTGTGTATAGTGCATGTTTCATTTCTATGTTCTCATTTAAATGTCATACGCAGGAAGAGAGAAAGATCTATGAGGGCTTTAAAGTCGTTCTTTTCCAATCATCTATTATGAAAACTCACAGCAGTCAGAAGCTGTCTGCAAACACACACACACACACACACACATACTGTGGCACACATCTGTAATTGACCACCTGTTCGTCTGTGGCCTAGTTTACGCTGTATGAAACATTGTGGAGCGCTGATGTATAATTCCTCTGGGATTCCTAACTGCTAGCCTCTTATTTCAATTGTTCCAAAGTAACACAAAGGGGCAGAGAAACCATATGTAGCAACATGTCTTTTGATTTTCTTTTGAAGAACTTGGGGATATAAATAGAAATGTATGGGGCAAATTAAGTTCAGTAGCTGGCCTATATTCTAACCCGGGAGAGGACATTGCCTGTTGTGTAACTTGAAGACTTTGAAGACTTTGTTCTGTTAGCATAAATAAGAAATATGGGGGAGAATCGTAGTTCAGTAGGTAATGCTCGGATAACTTTTATTGTTGTGCTTCTGTGTTTGTGCATGCGAGTACGTGTGTATCCTGATTCACTGGAGCAATACACAACCTGACTTCGATGTTAGGTAACGTGTGTGTCTCTGTTTGTATGTATGTGCATGATGTGTGTGTGTGAATGTGTTGCAGTGGGTGCGTTCTGTTCATATACGTGTTTATATGATGGGGCGTGTACTCCTGTGTACAGACAGGAAGGCTCCCGTACCGTCTGTGTTTGCAATAAGCTGAGAGAGCCAGAGGAGCCCACCACTGAGGGAAGCTTTAGGGTCAAGACACACACACACACACACACACACACACACACTCCTGCCTGTTTGTAAGCTCTGCTGACTGCAGGAAGCAATAATGGTAGCGTGCTTCCGGAGTTCCGGAGGCTTCTCTCAGGGGAGTGTGGCTGCCCTGTCCAGCTCAGCAGAGCAACACTGAAAAGGACACAGCAGAGCAGAAAATTATAGAACAATGAGAATAGGATGGAGTAGAATGGAAAATGGAAACAGAATAGGATAGTGAAGAACTGAAAATACAAAAAATACAGCAAAACAGAACTTAAATTAAAGATGAGCAAAACAGAGTATAAATGAGAAAACACATGATGGTGTAAAAATGTATCAGAACAAAGCAACTGAGAACTGCTTCAGGCTTAACAACAAGCCAAATCAAATATCACTATATATTTGACCCAAAACCTCGATAACAACATTGTGACACTATCTGAGGGTGGACCATCAGTGCTTTCAAAAGGTGTTCATACCCAGGATTTAGTTTTTTATACAATTTGGGATCATTTAAAGTCACGTACAGAGGTGTTATTGAGGGGGAAAATGTGATGAAATGGCAGCACACTACAGAGATGATCCAGTACTGCGGTTTGTGGTTTTTTAAATTGTCTTCAACATGATGGCAGAAATATGTCAGGACAGGAAGAGAGCGGGGAAGGCCTGTGGAGAGAGTCTGTGTGTCGGACCTCATCATCTACGTGTCCTGTAGCTCTTCCACAGTGTGAGCCGGTGATAGGAGAGCGTCCCTCCTCCCTCCCTCCCTCTCTTCCTCCCTTCCTTCCTTCTGCATGGCTTCATCTCTGCATTCCTCTCTGCTCATCTCACTGGACCATTGATTCGCTCTGTTTCCCAAGCTGACAGTGCCGCGGCCGGCATCAGTGCACATGTGTCAGTATATGCATATGTCACACCAGGTTGCATATTACCTGCTAGCTGTCGCCCACTGGATTCTACCTTCCTGTAATACAGCTCAGCAGTCCCTCTGTGTTAGACCCCCCCCGCCTGATAAATGCCCACATCTTTCAAACTCCACGTGGTTGTTTAGAGGCGAGGGTTTCGTTAGTGGAGGTGGTAAGCACAGTCACCTGCTGCCCTGAATCAGACAGATGCTGATGCATCTCCTATTGTGATCAGTTTAGTTACTGAGTGATGACATGAACAATCGCCTCACTCATTATATATGCTGTGTGATGTAACGCCTCTGCTCTTTTCCTGTGTAGGCTAATGACACTGTTATTTCACAACAGCGTCATTGCTTATGACGTTTGTGGAAGCTGTCTTAATTTCAGGCGAGCTACAATACACTGTGAAAAACACTGCAGTAAGTACTTTCCAGTAAAAATGTAGAAGTAACGTAAATTGTAATCCCCAAGCCCAAACCAAGATAACCCCGGTGACATCATCAGAGGTTTTGTTTTTCACACTTCCCCAGAGCCACAGACGACATTATAGAAATGTTTTCACAAGTGCTCCCCTTAGTTATAAAACGTATCTTGATGTGTAAAACCTGTTGAGTGCTCCTTTTAAAAATATGTTATTGGTATTTGGGCTGATATTCCTCTCAATGGGTCACACCAATATGATGGCACATTAATTGTGCGCTGACAGCGATAACAGTTGGTAGAATTGTCTGAAGTACTTTTTTTCCCAGTTTCTGAAAGTATGACATGATATGTGGCCTTGTTCAGATGTCAAAGGAACAAGAGAAACGTACTCAAGCCCCTTTCAGACATGCACTCCATCACGTTGATCTGACGGCAATGTAACATGTCGGCCTCGTGTCTGAATAAGCGCCCTCACTTTTAACACAGAACAAGTCTGAATTGAATGCCTTCAGATTAATGTAATGGTTGCAGCAGCACAGGGTGACAGAGAGAGAGAGCGTCTTGTTTTGCCTTCTAACACCGCTGTAATACATTTAATATCTCAATCTTCATCTCTTATTCACAAAGAAAATACAATTATTGTCATATCAGCACAGTTTATAAAAACTATATTCCCCTTGTGGTGTGACCAAGTCAGAAGAGGTTAAGGGGGGCTGAGGCGTGAGCCACAATTTTGTCATTATAATTGGTACTCCTTCTTGAACTCAGTCTAATCTGAAGACACACACGATACACAATGTCTGGAGGTGAGAATGCGGGCTGTGGCTGCTGTTAGCGGTGGCCTCAAATATAGATGTGTGCGTGTGCGTGTGCGTGTGCGTGTGCGTGTGCGTGTGTGTGTGTGTGTGTGTGTGTGTGTGTGCGTACACAGCGTGCACACCATCTGCCAGTGGTCATGGAGGTTTGTGCTGATGTGTAGTGACAAGCAGCTCAGACATGCAGAGAGCCCTCCATATATACTATATGCACACACAAATACGCTCACACTGAGCCATCGTTACAAATACAGCAGCTCTTGATGACGGGGCCATGACCCTTGTGGGGTTATTATGTCTCCTGTCAAGATAGATCATCAAAGAATAAAAAAAAAGCAGGGGGCCGACAGGAAGGCCACAAATCCCACTGCAGTGGCATATGTTACCCAACAAAATATAAAAAAATGAAAACAGTGCTGCAACTACACAAAAACAGAGAGCGCTCGCAGGAGAAACTCTCAGTTCATAGACTTGGTCAGACAGATGGAGCTTTTTATCACAGAGTTTTCCTCTCTTCTTTTAATATACAATTATTTTGCATTTAAGAATTAACCATTGACAGAAGCTATAATGTTAGCCAATAATAATTCTAACATAATCCAATAGAATAAACATTTTAGCTGGATACTTTACAGTTGAGTAGTAAACTTAATTATCAAATATGACATTAAATATAACAGCAAATTTTAAATGCTAAACCTAACTGGACATAAATTACTTTAAAGGAATAGTCTGACTCTGACATGTTGGGAAGTACACTTATCTGCTTTCTTGCTGAGAGTCAGATGAGAAGATTAATACCACTCTCATGTCTGTACGCTAAATATGAAGCTACTGCCAGCCGCCGGTTAGCTTAGCTTAGCACAAAGACTGGAAACAGGGGGAAACTGCTAGCCTGGCTCTGTCCAAAGGTAAATTCTTAAAATCTGCCTACCAGCACCTCTAAAGCTCACTAAACTAACAGCTTATATCTCGTTTCATTAACCTGTCCAAACAAGGAAGTGTAAAAAGAACACAGTGTTACGGTGGGTTATGTGCCGCACTATTTCTTGGCCAGGTGCAGTAACTTGCCGGAGTTTTGTTATCAGAGAATCCCGACAAGAAAACTAATAAGCATATTTCCCAAAATGTTGAATTAATTGAACTGGAATCAGGTAAATATGTATAAAAAATATACCATATTAAATATGAATAGACAGTATATGTCAATACCAATATACCTGTGATATCACGAAAACAGTAGGTTAGGTTAATTGAAGCTCATACATTTTTTTGGTAAATAAAAGATCATTCTTCGTTATTCATTCTTATGCTGCAGAGTGAGTATTGCAAAGTATAAGAGGCCATTTTTTATCTGTAAATTTGGATTCAAGCCACATGCGACCCGTTTGCAATCTACGGAGACAAGGAGCGCAGTCAGACGTGGCCTCAGTGAAAATGGGCTTTAGTTTGTTCTAAATGGAGCAGCTTCAGATTGAATTATTGTTATTTATTCCCACTGATGAGCAGACGGGGCACCCTCAGCCACTGTCCAGCCATTTTGATGATGAAATAATAAAATTAAAGTATTGATCAATTCTGAATAGATGAAGTTGTTATTAGAATGTAGTGAAGATATAGTTGAAATGTCATAAATGCTTCTACGTGTCAAACCAGGCAGCTGTAAGGACTAGATATCCTGATTGTTGGTTTTACTCACTTTTCACTTGCAATACTCCCTGCTATCGAAGATCAAGTTATTTCTTCTAATTTTATTTCATTTTATAGTAGCTTGTGAGTGTTTTCATGCTGGGCTATTGTATAGTTTCCACAGCCCCTGTTAGGAAATCTGCTGCTTGCCTTCTCATTGACATTCTTTTCTCATGAAGCAGTCAGTCTTTGCTGCTACGCCGTGCTTGCACAGGCTTGCCTTGCTGTGTGGCTGCCTTCACTAAGGCATTGGGGTAAAAAGTACATCATGCCGTACTGTACATTGGACTGAGCCTTTTCCAGAGGACATTTTCCTACCTTAGCACCCCGAAATTGTCATATAGTATGTGAACATTACAAGCACTGATATAATGATGCTCCATTTCTTTTTCTGTCCTGCTCTTTTTGCGGTTTCCCTTCTTGTTTCTCCCACTCATCACTTTCTCCCCTTCTGCTGTGTGTTTGGTTGTTGCAGACCCTGGTAGGAGCGTGATGAGCGCGCGCTTCCGCTTGCCTGCTGGCAGATCCTACAATGTCCGGGCGACGGAGCTGGAGCGAGACAGGCAGCACACACAGGTTGTGTGCAACGTACTGCTGCTGGACAACACTGTCCAGGCGTTCAAAGTCAGCGTAAGTACTGCTCTTCCTGGTGTATATGTATCTTACTGTAATTTTAATGAACTCAATTAGAAAAGACAAAACCAAATGGCAGAATCCAATGAATTGCTTGTTGATGCTTCGCAAAACAGTGCGACTGAAGCAGGAATTTTCAAACTGGGAGAGTCGAAGGGGGAGCTCAGAGTGAGAGACATGAGGCGTAAGCCACATTTTGCGTCAAAATTCGTACTCCATCTTGGAGTTACAACTCAGTCAAATCTGAACGCACAGACATGATACACATAGATTTAGATTCAGTCTGACTTATTATCTCTGATGTCCATCAGCGATGCTCCATTTAAGTTCAGAACTTGCCTGTGAATAATCATGTTTTGAAGTTGTCTTCAGTATCAAAGCAAACCAGTGACAGTTGTCTGTACGTCCATGGGTACACTGCAATTCAGGAACTGCTAATAGGTAATTTGTTATACTTTTAATGGTCAATTTACCAAAATGTAAACAAATATAGGCAAAAACAACGGGGCTCATGTTGTAGCCCACAGCTAACTGACTCCATGGCAACAGTATACTTCCTGTTTACATCCCCCAAAGCCCCCATATTAAGGGAACTGCAGTTCCAAAACTTGCAGCATCATTATTTCCCAAATGGAAGTAATAATAATAGGAGTGACAATGACCATTAATATGAACTTTTGTCATGTTCAAATTAATATTTTTTTGACAGTAATAATCATCATGGCAGTTCTCTCAATTTTGTCTGAGAGGAGGCCCAGTGTCAGATTTTGTAAAAGAATATATCAACCTGCCCAATAATTATTAATATGTACTAATCAACTTTATGTTGTTGCCCCCCCCCCCCACTCCCTCCACTTCTCCCATTACTGTAAAGTTCCCCTCAAGCCCACCTCAAATTAACTAGAGAGTTGGTGGGTGGAAAAGGCATCTGTGTGTTTCTACACATTTGCATCCCACAATGTATTTTTTTCCTGATACCCCCCCCCCCCCCTCCCCCAAGGTTTGCTTTCAGTGGTTGATCAGGCACAGTCAGCCTTTATCTTTATCTTTTTTACAAGCAGCACATACAGTCACACAATTGAGGGGAGAGTGTGTGTGTGTGTGTGTGTGACTTGGCTTGTGACTACCGTTACATTCGTCTGTCACTCTGTGATCACACATTTCCTTTTCTCTCTCTCCCTCTCTGTCTCTCTCTCTCTCTCTCTCTCACCCCTCTCTGTGTCTCTCTCTCTGTCACCGTGTGTTTGATCTGAGTTATGACAGTACGAGGAGGGAAATTCCCTTTGTGAGTCAGAAAATACAATTCCTCTAATAACATCCCCTCTGACAGATCACATCCTGTCGATGTTGAAGTGTGTGCATGTGTGTCTGTGAGTGCGGGAGGGGTGCATGCATGTGAGTACATGTATATGCGTGTATAAATATCTAGAGGAATACACAAATACACATTACGACTGTGCCATTCAGATTGCTTACATAATAACAACATTCTTTTTTCTTTCATTCTGAGAGAGAGAGAAAACATGTCTGATTTTGTATGTTTTTTACATCACGTTGTCTTTATGGTATAACAGCCTCTCCTGAAATGTGGTCATGTATTCCAAACAAAATAAAAGACAACTTCATTTGTTTAAATAATAATAATAATAAAAATACCTGAGCATGAAACTGGAAGTCCACCAACATCATTTTGCTTTTGTAATTTTGTTGGCTAAAGCATTAGAATAGTTGTATTTTTACATCAAGGAACACAGTAAAATAATAATCTTCTTGCACAGTCTCTTTTTTAAAATCTCTCCTCTCCATGTTCTTTCTTTACATCTCTCCCTCTCACCCACTCTGCTTCCTGCCCCCCCCCCCCATTCCCCTCTCGCTGAATGAATGACTTGGTCTCTGTCAGTCTCTCTGTCAGTGTCATTGATCAGACCCCTGCAGCAGCAGTAACTTCCTGGAAAGACAAGCCATCCTCAGAGCAACAATACTTCTATTGATCCTCTCCCTGGCCAACTGGCCTTGATTCTAGCGGAGAGTGAAAATCCAGAAGCAGTCACTTATTGTCATGGGAACCGAAGCGCTCGTGGTGCGGAGGGACGGGGGTGGGGGTGGGGTGGGTGCACATGAGGGCCTGTGTTGCTGATTTTATAGATGGGAAGCCGAATCTGGTGTAGCTTGAAAGCTTGATAGATGACAAGAAATGAAAAAAGCACACCACCACTACTGACCCACCTCTCTGCAAATACAAAAGCGGGGTCAGAAGCAGGATTCATTCAGAGTAAAGTGACGTTCAGCGGTAACCATTGTAACCACTACACACCACGTAAACATTCAGCTGTCGGCAGGAGCTATTGGTAATCAAGTAGCTCTTAATAATGAGCAAGTAAGAGCAGCAAGAGGCAAAGGATGAAAAACCGTGTAGAGCAGCTGTAATTTACTGCTGAATGAGACGAGAAACACACATTTTCCTTCTAAACAATTCTAATTTTGCTTTAATTTTGAGACCAGGGTTTATGTCCTGTCTCACGCTTCAAGTTGGCATTGATTGACCAGTGACCAATCATCCCAGACACTTGTTCATTTAGTACAGACCTGATAACCAATGCTCCGACGGTTAGCGTGCCATCTCTGTGACAGGGTGAGCCAAAATATAGACTACAGCTGCTCTGTTTTTGTTAAATTTCATTTTAATTATGTGTTCGAGTTAGACTTAAAGTTTGTGTGTGAAAACTGTGGAGAATGTCTCAGCATATTTTGTGTTTGTGCTGTGGGATGGGTGTGGCTGTGGGACCATTGAGCTCCTTCTCTATCCAGAAGCGGGGAGGTATGTGCGGCAGGAATATACTGTATGTGTGAGTTATTTCCTCTATATATTTTTGTCTGTAGCCATAAATATATGTAAGATTATGTTTTTTTCATAGATTAGGTCTGAAGAGAGGGAAGAAAACAATCTCACCACAAGGTCCATTTAGCTAGTAGCTGTTCAGGGGACTTTTGATTACATCATATAATCTCCGTCAGTTTGTTTTGCCCAGTTGGAATTGTAGATGTGATCACTACAATTCATCAATCATTTAATCTTGTGATGTGATTGATAGCTCCAGAACAGCCACTAAACGGATCTTGTAGTCCAGTCCCTAGTTACAAATATAAGATGAGCTAGCTATAGGATGTGAGTGTAGGTAAGTGCTACTAATATTTAGCAGTCTTGAAAATGTTTGCTAGCTGTTAGTGGGCTATGACTGTCAGACCTACCCAAAAAAACAACATTCAGCTGTAACATGTAGCCTGGCTGTGTGACGCAGGTGGTGTGTATCAAAGAATATATACAGTGTAACCTCTGTACATGTTTGAATCCTCTCTATTTGAGTGCAATTGGTAGATTCATGTAAAGCACTTAAATGTGCTCGATATTTAGACTACGGTGAGTTACGTTCCTGTTCAAGTCACTGTCCTTGTTTTTAAGAGGTTGTTACAGAATGGTGTGTGTGTGTGTGTGTGTGTGTGTGTGTTTTGAACACAGAGCGAGAGGCAGAGGTAGATGTGAATGAGTCCTCCTCCACGTACTTCTCTTCCTGTCTGGACAAGCTGCCTCACGCATTCCTGAATTTTCCACCATTCTTTAACACAAACACGTACACGCAGTACATTCAGCTGTTTCCTGTTGAAGGAAAGAAATAAGGAGGGAAATGAACATGTCACATTTTGCCCTTCTCCTTTTTTTTTTTTTTGTTATTTTTTTTTTTGTTAAAAACACTGGGATTTTCCCTCAGTCCGCCCAGTTTGATTGATGTTTGGGGGTCTTTTCCCCTCTAACACTTAAGATAAACCCTCAGGGTGAAAAACTTATCAGAGCATCTCTCTCTCAGCCAGTCTCTCGTGCTCTGATTGCGCTCTCTATCACCATGTCGCCCTCTCCTCTCCTCTCCTCGCTCTCACGCACACAGACACTATTTCAGTCAGTGGTGCTGCTGGACTGATGAAGATCAACACAAAGAGCGTTTGTCTCACACAACCGCATCGTCAGTCACTCCTTTTCTCTTTCTCTCTCTGTCTCTATGACTCTCTGTCTTCCTCTCACTTTCTCTCAGTCGTCTGTTGTTCTCCCCGTCTCTCTCTTTGTCTTTGTTGGTCTCTCCTTCAGTATGTGTTGTGTTACCCTTTCTATCTTTGTGACTCTTTCTCTCACTGAGTATATCCAGCTCCACAGTATGGAGTTTACTGCTGTAGTTTGTTGTGTAAAAGTACAGAGAAAGAATGTGTGAAAGTGTGTGTGAACATGCTTGCCAGTGTGCATGTTCCAGACAGTTTTAACAATGTATGGCTCCTGCAGTGGCGGCGATCGCACATTTGGCTTGCATGCTTGTAGAATACCAGTGGAGGCTAACACTTACACACACACACACACACACACACATATACACACACACACACACATATATACACACAGACACACACACAGAGTGGTGATGGGTTTCCTGGGAGCACAAGATAAAAAGTGCACAGAGGGCTCCCACATACAGCTTGAAAAGCCGCTTCATACAAAGTGGAAGCAGTGGACACACACACACGCGCGCAGACACACACACACACACACACGCAGACACACACACACACACGCAGACACACACACAGACACACACACACACAGACACAGTCTCTGAATAGCCTCACAAGGGGAAACATCATATTTGAGGCTTGCATGTTTTTTCACTTCCTCGTTTTGTCTCTTTGACCCCAGTATGGAAATCGGTTGAATCATTCGACTTTTCGGTTACTTTGTTAATCCAACGGCCTGTTAATGATGTGGCCAGTTTGTCTCTGAGTCAGTTTGTGTGATATTTTGTCATGTATATTATCAACTAGACAGCCAGAGTGTTTGTAGACAGCTAGTCAGATATTTTCTGATCGCTTTCAAACAGCTTTTATTTTCTCAAAGCTGATCCCTGTTGAAAAGCTTGGTTGGTTTTACACCATTTTTAAAGTCACTGCACCAAGTTAAGAATCTAAGAACTAGATCACCTGACAATCAGACGACGGAGATCTCATGACAGTCAAATGTGAGCTTTATTTTATTTTTTTTGAGAAGGTCCGTTTTTCTCTACCACAGCACAACACCAACATTTTCACATGTAGCCATTTTGGAGAGCTTTTGTTTTTTTTTTTGTTTTTTTTCAAAGACGCATTTTTCATAGTCAGCTTAGTGTGGATGTGAAAAAGATGTACATTTTCAAATTCAGCCAACTTGGTGTGGACATGTCCTGAGAGACTGTTTGTCCATTTCATAAGATTTAGTAACATTCCTTTGCCAACACTTCCAATATACAGCAGTGTGAGATTTTTTTGTACAGAGATGTACGTGCTTTTAACAGTTTTATTAATTTTCTTATCATTCAAACGTGGTAGGAAAGCTGTAGGGAAGTGAGCAAGAAGGGAAGGAAGGAGCGCAGAGGGTATCAGAGTTGACTCACACTTAACAAGGCTTTGACAGCAGTAGATTGCCAGAAGACAGACACACACACACACACACACACACACACACAGAGCGCGCTAAAAGACTGCCAGTGATCCTACAGGGCTGCCATGTCAACATTCATTCAGTCAACTATCATTCTGTTCGTTCGTACCCCACATACACGCTCTTTACTCACACATGCTTGCTGTAAAAGTGTGTCACCAGGGTAAAGGGGAGAGGTGGACGAGAGCAGTAACTGTGTGTGTGTGTGTGTGTGTGTGTGTGTGTGTGTCTCTGTGTGTATTCTCCCATGGGAGCCCTGATGGAGTTACACACTCACACTCTCTCTCCTCTCCCTCCTTCTCTCTCTGAGTCGCAGGCAGGATCAGGTGTGAGTTTCTGCTCCACTTGTGGTCCCACAATTTATCCTCTCGCCCTTCCTCCTACTCTCTCATGGAATGATGCGATATTAATGATCTGCTTGATAAATTATTCCTCACCCTTTCCCCCCCCTTTTTTTTCAGCCTCTCATCCCTCTCTCCCTCTTTTCCCTCCGTCCTGTTTTGTCTTCCTTTTTTTTTTACAACCTGGGTTTCATTTTTGTTTAGCCACTGTTCCTACCATTGTTGTGACATATTACCCACTGGTTCCATAGCAGGGGTACAACAAAAACAATCCATTCATTTTGAAAGTGAAACCACCCAAAATGTACATCATAGTCATCCATTACGGTGTTGGACTGCTTGCACACTTCACTGTGGTCTACGTTCAATTTCACTTTCATCTAGGGCTGCTTGATTATGGCAAAATCATAATCACACAATATTTTGGTCAATATTGAGATCACGATTATTTAACACGATTACTCATTGACTTTGGAAACATCATGCTTTAATTGAACTTTAAAAAATAAACATGTCTTTTAAACAGTGGATATCTTTGAAAGCAGAACTTGTAGATCTGAAGTTGCTCATAAAGCACATGGTCATTGATTTACTCGAAGTGAATTACCTTCCGTGAACTCTCAGCCTCTTTCTCGAAATGTTCATCCTTCCACATCTCTTTCTGATGCAAGCTTGACCACAGGCAGACTTTGGTTTCGCTGTTGAAATGTCACTTCTTTATTATTTCATCACAGTGCTTGTTTTTTTTGTTGTTTTTTAGTAGTAAACTTCTGACGCTTCTGCATCCGCTGCTTTCTAATCTCATGACGGTCTTCATCGAATACCTGCCCACCCACACATCGCGTTTGTGTTTTATTGATCAGTCTCCCATCAATTAAAGGGAACAAAAAGTTGAATTGTTGGTGAACATGTTTTCACTTCTTAGCTGCTCCCATAGTCCTGTATGTGAATGACATATTTATATTGTTTAATTAGTGATTTTCTTCATGAATGTAATATGGTGTACGATCAGATGCTTACCCAACAAGCCAGGTCACCAAATGTTTCTGTTTTCTTGAAGACAGCTGGTGAATGTGGGAACTGAGATCACATTTAAACAAGCTGATATGTTAATAGATTTTAAAATTCATTGCGGCTCTACACACTTCTGTGTAAAATGAGAAAAAGAAGAAACAAGGTGTAAGTAGCCGAAACTTTAGTGACGCAGTTTTGAAGGAGGCTTGACATGTTAGTTATATGTTAAGTTTTCATGCTGGCAACGTTTTATACGTGTTTTATTTAGGACTGTATAACGTTGCTCCATCGCTAGACAGATGTCAGATGGCGTTACATGGTCACTGAACAAACCAGGTAGTGAAATAGATAAATATGCGACAATAGCCCACAGGCGCGCATCAACTTAATCCCTTATACATGTTCTTCCTCATGTGGTTGGAAAGATATCCAATAAGGCTCAACATGGCCGAATCACACACGAAGCTTAACTTGGTGAAATGTTTCTGTAGCAGTGTTTTAAATAATTTAGATGTCTGTGGAGGGGGAAATGGGATTTCTTTGTGTAACGAGCACCAGCAGCACCACACTTAAGTCTTCTCTACAATATGGCACAGAATATGCATGGTTCAATCGGTTCCTCTCTCATTCACGTGTCCCCTCGCTGTTCTTCCCGTGACCTTTCACCGAGGAGTCCAGGAGCAGCAAAGAGGCGAGGACGTGATTCAGAGATCTTTTACTCAAAGCAATGCGTCCCTTCCTTCCTTTGTTTTTCCACAGTGCGTAACCATTACTAATTCATTGCGTGTTTTCTGTCCCTCTTTGTAGAAGTCGGATCATGGCCAGGTGCTGCTGGATGCTGTCTTTAAGCACCTGGAGCTGACTGAGAGAGACTACTTTGGCCTGCACTTGGCTGATGACTCCTTAGATACGCCAGTCAGTATGATGTTTTTGATCTATAGGAGTGTGTGTGTGTGTGTGTGTGTGTGCATGAGGATACATGTGTCAGCCTACAAGAGGACTCTAGAGATGCTCTGCATGTGGATCAGTAACATAAAATCAGATGCATCATGACTGTGTGTAAATAACTATCTAGAATGTGCATTTACCGCATGTCAGTGTGTATAGTATACCGATGTTTGTATGCACGTGCACAGTGTTTGAGTATTTCTGTCAGGTGTGTGTGTGTGTGTGTGGCCAGTGGTGAATAATTCAGGTTGTGTGTTCATGCTGTGGAAGCGTTATGGTGTCTCTTAAGTGTCTCTCAATCAATATTTTACAGCGCTGGCTCGATCCCAACAAGCCCATCAGGAAACAGTTAAAAAGTAGGTGAATCCACATCACACCACCTTAACGTACCAGTCCGGGTCATTTTCAGGAATCCACAGAAAGTCGTAAAGCCAAGACCAGTTCACTCAGGTCCAACTCAATTGCTTGAGTTTCAAGATTTACCAGCTGGTTGAAGCGGCAGTCTGCAGTCCAGCCTCAGTGATGCTTAAAAAGCCACACTCCACCTCAAGCAAAAGTCTCCAGTCCACTCTGAGTGGGATTTAAGATTCTGATTCTGCCTTAAGCAACGATTAAACTTCATTTCAACTCTTGTTTCCCTTTTTTTTTTATGACTAATAGAATTTGTAACATGTAGAACAATTAAGAAGCAGCCCTAGTGAGAAATGCAGTCCTCCTCGAGCAATGATTGAACTGTGTTTCAACTCTGTTTTTATGCTGAGTGACTGATTCATTGAGGAGTTTGTATTTTACACAGTACATGGAGTTACACTGATGTGCATGTATAAATGTAGGCTTCCTTATTTTACACTTTGAGTCACTTATTCCACCAGTTTATATCCTGTAACGGTTGGAAAAAAGGAATAGGTGTGGAATCTACATAAATATTGTCAGTATATCAAACAGTATTTCTTTGGCTTTTTGTTTTCAGGAAGTTTTTGCATAGCTCCCCGGTATATACAGTATCTACATTATCATAATAGAAATTAATATGTCACACATTCTTAGATAAATGTCGAAGTTCTTAGATAAGTACATTTAGCACATCTTAAATCGAGTAGTCACCACAGCTGCGCATGTTGTCTCAGTCAGGTGTTTGACTGTCAGATGAAATCCAGTCTTACAGTATTAAAGCTTACGTTGCACTTACAGTTTATATCCACTCACAGATCTGCCATGTTGTCTTTTCCCCTCTAACTGTTCATCATCATCATTTTTTCCCCAGGAGGGTCTCCCCATAACCTGAGCTTCAGAGTCAAATTCTTTGTGACAGACCCCAATAAACTTCAGGAAGAATACACACGGTAAGACTGTTACTGTTTATCACGCACGTAAATGCTCAATGTCATCTGATGGAAGGGGGTTCATTTTGGAAAGGTGTTACGCTAGATTCATAGTTCCATACACACAGTAACTGTGTTCACATTGTTTATGAACAGTGCCGCGCACTGCAGTCACTGTATTTGTCTTGTTTCATTCAGAAATAGAGAGTGTTGGTTTGCAGTGGAAATGGCTTTGCTAGATGTGTGTTACTGAGAAAGAGAAGAGTATTGAGTCTTTTTCCAATTAGTTTCTTGTTGTATTCACTCGCAACAATCTCTACCGACCGGCATCAGAAACATGCAGGAGGAAACTCATGCTGTCCAATCACAGTTCTTCCGGATGTATACTGTATGTATATAAAAAGTAGATGTATTTCCTTTCTGTAGATCTCAAGTAAACTAGGTACAGTTGGTTTTATGAAAAGAGCTTTTTATTGCAAATGGATTCCCAGGACCAGAGCTTCATTCTCTCGTTGATGCAGGCTCCTAAAAGAACATAAGAAACCAGCATGTTTTGTATCAAGGCCATGATGTGGACTCTGCAACACTGCGCTCTACAGAAACAAGGCATAGGAGGCGTCACAGCGCCTTTTCCGCCTGGTGTTTATTTCAGCCCTCTCTGCCGTGGCCTCACTCCCCGAGCCTCATCAAAACTTTGTGGACAGCTTGTAACAGTGAATAGGGAGCCTTGGATCTGACATGCTGATCTGGCGCATTGTGCGTTCAAGTCACGACCAAAGCACACTCCCTGTAGCTTTGTCAGACTGTGTTTATGACATCGGTGGTGTAGTACACATCAACAGCACTGATAACAAGAGCTTGGGTGAGGAATGGCTCCTTAAAGCATTGCTAGTAGTAGGATGATATTTTCCTTCTCACTTAAATTTCAATATATCTAATCTCCATTTCTCCATCTTGTTAAAGAATCTGTTATGTCAAATGAGTTTTATTGTATTACTAATTAAACCAAGGCCTCTACTAAAGACACATACATAACACACATAACAGGCACTTCCATCAGAAGCGTCACCATTATAATCTGACCGGCAGGCATCTGTGGGCTGCTTGTCTTTACATCATATTATATTCAATTTCTCTTGTCGTAATGCAGTGTGTTGTTGTCCCCCCCCACCACCACAGGTACCAATATTTTCTTCAGATCAAGCAGGATATATTTACTGGAAGGTGAGTGTGTCGTCCTTTGTGTGTCAGCTGCTGCTGTACAGTCAGAGCGGACAGTTCTGCCTCATAAAGAGTAACAGAATTATTGTCATTGCATTAGCATTGGTTGTAGTGGTGAGCGCTAGTGGGTCTAAATTCTGCCAAGAGGAGTATGACTGGAGGAAATAGTTTATATACAAACACACCCAACACGCTCATTATTGTTTTTGTCAGTGAAGATAAGTGTTGGTTTCTTCAAATAAAAAATCATGTTGATGTTTTTTACATTACTATATTACTCTTATTGTAAAAGATGAGTAATCTCTGCTCTTTGAAAAGAACTCAAATGTATTTTGTATTGATCCAAGACTGAATATCTATGTGTCTGTTTCTTTTTTTTGTGTGTGTGTGTGTGTGTTCCTGTGGCTTCCAGACTGCCGTGTCCACACAACACAGCCGCACTGCTGGCGTCCTATGCTGTTCAATGTAAGTACTGCTCCCCCGATGCATCCACTCTACATAACGGTTAAAAGGCAATTCATTAGGCCTCTCTTTAGCTCCACACACTGTTAAATGTAATGACTGTGGTGGCTCCAGTGCATTTGTAGCTGTTGCTCTGAAGCCATTGTGATTCAGTTAAGCTGTGTGGTGATATTTGATATTTGATATTATTCGCAGTGGTACAAATATTCATTGTGACTGTGGTTCGGTTTTTGCAGTGGGGACTAGTCAAAAATCCTCCTTGTTTTCCAAATATGGTACAGTGGCAAATGGAAATGTGCTAGAGCAACTGCAACTATGAATTATTCTTTATTTCTTCCCTATTTATTGAGGACTCAAATTTCTGGAATTGTTTGCACGTGAGTGCTGAAGGACAAATAAATAAATGTTTTGGATGTAATGTCCGATTGAATGTACAGTGGATATAAAAAGTCTACACACCACTGTTAAAAAGCCAGGTTTTTGTGATTCAAAAAGGGGAGACCAAGAAAAAGCATCTCAGAACTTTTTCCACCTTTAATGTGACTTACAACGTGAACAATTCAATTGAAAAACAAACTGAAATCCTTCAGGGAGAAAAATAAAAAATAATAAACTTACAATACCCCGGTTGCATAAGTGTGCACACCCTCTTATAATTGTGGATGTGGCTGTGTTCAGAATTAACCAATCACATTCAAACTCATGTTAAATAGTAGTCAGTACACAGCTGTCATCATTTAAAGTGACTCTGATTAATCCCAAATAAAGTTCAGCTGTTCTAGTAGGACTTTCCTGACATTTTCTTAGTTGCATCTTACAGCAAAAGCAATGGTCCGCAGAGAGCTTCCAAAGCATCAGAGGGATCTCATTGTTGAAAGGTACCAGTCAGGAGAAGGTGGTGGCAAGACGAAAGCCTTTTCTTACGAAGAAAAACATCCAAGCCTGGCTAAGTTTTCCAAAAGCATACATGGAGTCTCCCAAAAGCATGTGGAAAAATGTGTTATGGTCTGATGAAACCAAGGTTGAAGTTTTTGGCCATAATTCCAAAAGGTATGTTTGGTGCAAAAACAACACTGCACATCACCAAAAGAACACCATACCCACAGTGAAGCATGGTGGTGGCAGCATCATGCTTTGGGGATGTTTTTCTTCAGCTGGAACCGGGGCCTTAGTCAAGGTGGAGGGAATTACGAACATTTCCAAATACCAGTCAATTTTGGCACAAAACCTTCAGGCTTCCGCTAGAAAGCTGAAGATGAAGAGGAATTTCACCTTTCAGCACGACAACGACCCAAAGCATACATCCAAATCAACAAGAGAATGGCTTCACCAGGAGAAGATTCAAGTTTTGGAATGGCCCAGCCAGAGACCAGACCTGAATCCAATTGAACATCTGTGGGGTGATCTGAAGAGGGCTGTGCCCTCGCAATCTGACAGATTTGGAGCGCTTCTGCAAAGAAGAGTGGGCAAATATTGCCAAGTCAAGATGTGCCATGCTGATAGACTCCTACCCAAAAAGACTGAGTGCTGTAATAAAATCCAAAGGTGCTTCGACAAAGTATTAGTTTAGGGGTGTGCACACTTATGCAGCCGGGGTATTGTAAGTTTATTATTTTTTATTTTTCTCCCTGAAGGATTTCAGTTTGTTTTTCAATTGAATTGTTCACGTTGTAAGTCACATTAAAGGTGGGAAACGTTCTGAGATGCTTTATGTTGGTCTCCCCTTTTTACATCACAAAAACCTGGCTTTTTAACAGTGGTGTGTAGACTTTTTATATCCACTGTACTAGAGCTAGATGATATTGTTGCAAACAGTATCAACACTCTCATTATAGAAACCCAAATTTTGCTACAGGCATGCAGTTGGCAACCCAATAAATTATATAGCCGTTTGTTATTCCAACACCTCATGACCTACATTTTCACATTTTCACATCACACCACTGGTTAGAAAACATCTCTTCAGACCTACAGACCACTGTATGCCAGTGGAGGTTCGGCCTCAGCGCTAATCTCATCTACTGTTGTGATTTAGCGTTTGGGTTAAATGCTGACTGGGGCCCTCTGTCGTTAGAATAATGACTCCTGACACACTGCTCTGTCTGTCTGTCTCACTCGCTCTTTCTCTTTTACTGCTGCACATTGTGTTCATGCAGCCTGTTTTGCCCTCTGTCTGTTTCTTTGTTTTATCTCTGTTCAGTCTTTCCCCCCTCTCCTACCCCCTCCCCTCGCCTCTGCTCCCTCCCGCTTTCCGTCCTCCACCTCTCTGGCATATTTCGTGGGGAATTTGCACTGCTACAGTATATAGGTCAGAGAAGAGATTTGGCCTAGACTATCGACATCATGACACTACTGCTTTTACTCCCCCCCCGCCCAGTGCCAGCCCAGATTATGAAGATAAATGTTTGCTTTGGGAGAAACGGTTTGAAGCAGCTGCTGTGTTGCTAATTCAGTTAGCTCGACCTAAGTGCCAGCACTGATCACTCTAAATCCTGCGCTAAAACTTGCATTCTCAAAACACCACAAATCCCACCCAGTAGACCTAAATTCTGGTTTGAAATTGACCAAATACTGTCTAAAAACCAGAGCAACCCCTTCTTCAGAAATGATGCATTTTGGTAAAAAAAAAATCTTGAAATGACATGTTTCTTTGTTCATTTTAAAGCAGTAGGTGTGGGCTTGTGTAATGCAGCTTTTCATGTTGCATCATCAAACACTTTTACATCTTTAAAGCTGGTTTTCACTGAGTTGCATAGTGTCTCTTTTGCTAATTTATTCACATTGACAGTGGTGGATGTTGGGGGAGTAAAGATGTCAAATGTTAATTGTTAATAAAGGCAGTGAGAGCTTGCACACGCACACACATGCATGCTTACACACTTGGACTAAATGACCCACAGTGCGTGTAAATCCATCATCACAAATGGAGAGTTGAATGTCTTGTTTGTGCTCTGTTGTCAATAGCACGGCTGTAAGGAGCCTGAGCTCAAGCTAGTCTTTCCACTTTGAGCCAATCTGCAGCTGAGTTTGGATCTCGCATCAAAAGATGATATGTAAAGAGAGATCAGGTTGTCGGCTACTCTGAGATTAATTGGCCTTAACATTGAACCCTGTTAAAGTAATAAGTGCAGCATAAAAGCCTTCTGTTGTAAGATGTAAGCTATTGACCGCATATATATGTCTCCCTGGAGCTGTGTGCACATCAATAAGCGGGTGAGTTGGAATTGATTCGTTGATCAATATGATTAGGTTACCGGCTAGTAGGTTAGTCCACGGACTACTTGAGTGAATTGATGCTATTGTGCCTCAACCCACTAGCTAGTGATCTAATGGCTTTGGGGATTCGCTTTGAGCTCCTTTTCTGTGAGGGTTCTGAAAGCTACCAGAGATCTGGGAATCATTTCACTCTTTGTCTTTCTGCCTGTCATCTGCAATCACTCCTTTCTTCATCTCTGAGTCAAAACAGCTGTTTTTTGATCCCACTGTCTTTTGATATTTTGAGCCACATTTAAATGCCTCTGGCTGTCTGCTATATGAAACACATTCATTAGAACAGGGCCAAAACACACTTGTTAATTCCTAATTGATCTGTACTTGCCATTTAGTTTTTGACATGTTCTTTAAGATATGTGTTGTAATCTCACACAGTCTCACCATCTCTTTGGCAAAAATAATGCGGGGCTATTGAACTAAATGATTTTAATCTCCTGGTGCTGTCAGCATGCTTTAACACTAAGTGCACAAGTTCAGTGTCTATCCATTATGTGCTTGTACAGATAATGCATACTTTCTTACTGGTACAGGATTTTCAGAGTCTGTGAGATATTTGCAGCTAAGGTGTGAAGATTAATTTGTTTTTTTTCCACCATTGTGATTGTTCCTATGCCAAAGTAAATAAGATGGCAGAAAGATGAAAAAGTGTGAGATGATGGATCAGTTAACAAGTGCAAATTGAACTAAAGGTGATGACAGAAAAGTTCCTGTATGTCAGTGGTTTGGTGCCATTTCGGTTAACAGTGAGCCAAAGCTCACATGAACTTCATATCCTGAAGATGTCTGTCAATGAAGATAGTTATGGCCTTTATTGGATAAATGGTTTTCATTGCCAACAGGCCGTATTGGCAGTGAAAACACTCCAGTATAGCATACATTATCACAACGAAATTCAGTTCATTACAATCCTGTGTCACAGTAATTTTTCTAAAGGGATAATTATGAAGCATACCTGTGCACAATGAGTGTAGACCTCTCTGACATCCTCGTTGTCTGCCTTTCCTCCTCTTCGCCTGTTAAATTGAAAGATTGCCGTTGCATTGACATTATCTCTCTCTCTCTCTCTCCCCCCCTCCCTGTGTGTGTGTGTGTGTGTGTGTGTGTGTGTGTGTAGCTGAGTTGGGGGACTACAGTGAAACGGAGCACACAGCCGGCTATCTGTCGGAATACTGCTTCACCGCCAACCCTCCACAAGACTTCCACAAAGAGGTCGCCAAGCATCACCAGCAGCACAGGTACGCTGGGATACACAAACAAGCACGGGTTGTGATCCCGCACACATTCAAATGCACGTGCAAACACAAAGGGACTTGCACATACTGTACAACCGTGCATGGGGCAGGAAAATTACTAAAAATGACTGGGATTCCAGGCCTTGAAAAGATTACTACTGTATGTCCAGATAAAGAGGCTGTTGGTCACTGCAGAGCCACTGTCATGTCAAATACTGTTATAATGACACCATTTGTTGCAGTAAAGGTAATTAATTCCGCCATCAGTGTATATCATATTAGGCACTGTCATAATAGAGAAAATGCACTACTTCAAATGCTTTAAGGTTCGCTTATACATACATGTGCACACAAATGACTTCTGTGCCACAGTTTGTCTGACCTTTTCCCTGCTGTTACTTCATTCATACCTCTGATCGCCCATTTCTTTTGTTTCTTTTTGTGCCCTTCCCTCTCTCTCTCCTTCTCCACCTACCCTGTTATCGTCACTCCCTTTGCTCCCACACACAACCTCTCTCCCTCCCTCCCTCCCTCTCTCTCAGTGGTCTATCTCCTGCCCAGTCAGAGTTTAATTATCTGAACACAGCACGCACGCTGGAGCTCTACGGGGTAGAGTTGCACTATGCAAGGGTAAGTAAGGTTTTATTATGTGACTGTTGACACTTGTCTGTTTTGGTGTGTGTGTGTGTGTGTGTGTGTGTGTGTGTGTTAAAGACTGCTGTATATCCAGTTTCTGTTTGTGTGTGTTTGTTTGTTTCTGTGTTGCTGTTTGTCTAGTGCCTGAGAGTTTTTTTTTCCCCATCAAAAGCCATGTGGCCTGTTAGACATGTCAGTGTATCTGTAATCTCACTCTAGCCTTCTCTCCCCTCCCTTTCCCTTCAGCTGTACTGCCTTCAACCAGTGCCATCAGAATTTATATAATAAAGTCCCAACCTGCACCCCACTGTCACAACCTGGTTGATTGGATGCTGTTTTCATTCCCTCAGCAGCTGAGGAGGAATGAGAACAGGTTGGAGGAGCTGCAGTGTGTGTACAGTTGATGTTGATGCCCACACACTGGCGTTCAGCTCTCACTGATACGGCAACAGATAGTAACAGTAACAGTAGCCAAGTCATCATTTAGATTGATTTGTTTCATATATTTCTATTGGATAGACATGAATCTCAAGTATTACCTGTCTAATCTACTCTGGCTGCTGTGCGACAGTAACAGCTGAACGCTCACCTCAGCTGCTGAAGGGATGAGAACTACGTTGCATCATGATGTTGATGTTGCATCATGTTGTAATATGATGTGATGGTGTTTAAACCCTTTTGTGTAGTGGGACTAACTTGGTTTCAACTTCAAACATACTTTAAGAGCAGTTTTGAGAAGGCAATTACATAAGCATTGCTTGCATCATTTGGGTGGGGAGTAGCCTTAAGTAATAGTATTTTCTATAGGAGTAAACGGTTATAAACATTTATATGCAGTATATTTATTAACTTTAATATTAAATCAAAATTTCAAAGTATGCAGCAATGGAATAATCAAGAAAGAAACATGAAAGCCATTCCTTAAATGAAGCCACCAGCTAGAAAACAGCATCATGATCAGTATATGTCAGTCTGATGTGGTTAACAGTCTCCAGGCTGGTATTCCAGTTTAGACTATGCATGGTTATTGATTAGCGGAAATCGATTTTGGTGTCCTCATAAAGCAGCACAAGACGAACAAGTTTCAGCACTCTGTCATCATCAGTTTCACATTGCACATGCAGGATGTCCAGTGCATACTGTATAGAATTACATTTCTAAATTAGATAATCAATTAGGACAAAAGTCTAAACATGCTGGAAGGTCTTCTCTAATTTACTGTAGATGTTTATTGGACTCTGGCCTGAACCTGTCCTCACATACTCTGTGTGAGTTTCTGTGTCTCATTAACCTCGACGCTTAGTTTGAGGCAGGTGGACCCAGAGGCAAGTCTGTTTTCAACAGCGTCTACTTGTTTTGTAGCAGCCTAACAAAAAATGTCTTGCTCTCTTTTTTTTTTTCCTGTTGTACTCTTTGTGTCTCTGTCCGGCTCTGCTCCCCTGCCTCCATCTTCACTACACACACACTCCTTCACACACTCTGTTTCCCCTCTCTTCAGGACCAGAGCAACACAGAGATTCTTATTGGGGTGATGTCCGCCGGCATTGTGATTTACAAGAACAGGGTACGGATCAACTATTTCCCATGGTGAGTGACACACACACACACACACACACACACACACACACACACACACACACACACACACACACACACACACACAAAACCTAAAATTACATGTATTATTAAGTGTGCAGGTCCACTACCTGAGTGTTTCTGCAAGATTTATCTGTTGCTATTTTTAATCTAGCAACTAACCATGATAAAGTAAGAACCAAAAAGTGAAAGAACTGTGGAAAGTGGCAGTTTTTGTGATTTGCATGGGGCTCCAATGAGAGGCTACTTTATAAGCTTGCTCCAAGGTTGCGAATGTGTGGGGAGGGAGTCAGAGTGAAGTTGTCGATGGTGAGGCAGAAGTTGTGGGTGGTTTTGGTGAGAGCTTTGGGACCAATGATGATCTTATCAGATTTGTCACAGTTCAGTTTTAGAAAGTTGGCTTGCATCCATGATTTTATTTCAGTGAGGCAATTGGTCAGGGTGGAGTGAGTTGCAGTGGTGATGGATTTAGTGGATATGTAATCATCGGCGCAGCAGTGTGAGTAAAGACCATGAAAACAGCAGGTAGAGGATGAACAAAAAAGGACCAAGTACTGAACCCTGTGGGACGCCTTGGAAGTGAGGGGCAGTGGGAGAGGTGCTGTTGTTAATGCTTAACAAGATTTTTAACACAAACTGTCCATCCGTAGTTTCAGTTAGGTAGAAAGTGGGCAAATTCCTCTGTGTGTTGTTTGGAGGGCAAAATATAGACAGAAAGCGATAAAACATACATGCTTGTATGAAACAAACTGCTGTTTCAGAAACTCAGTGCGAGACATAAAAGTAGCTGGGGATCAGAAGTTCAACAGTTTCAGTTACACCTGCTTGGACCACAAGTGAGGCTGCTGAAAACCAACTGTTTCAGTGAATCCACCAGTGAAAACCTGGCAGCTCTCAGGTGTGAATGAGCAGAACGGTGGATGGAAAACGGAGCACTGCTAGAAAAAAACAAAACAAGCTTCCTCCATTGATATTTTCACACTAAAACACAGTCACCATTAGCAGCTCCACTGGAACAGCTCAATCTTTGCTGCCTCGCTTTGACAAGACTAGAGAGTGCTTCTCTGTCATTCCCCCCCAGCCAGATTTCCCCTGATCTGGGGAATCAAACTGTGGATGTTCTTGTCACACACCAACCTCTCTGTCCATCAATCTGCTGTCAGCTCCACTTGAACCACCTCCAGGGACCCTTTTTGCTGAGAAATGCGCCCCGTAACATTTTGGAAACCTCTCACATAGTGATTATTGACATGGCGTATTAATGTTTAAGCCTTAGGTGATCTTTTCTAGAATTATGCAGATGATTCCACCAGCTTTTGCTAGGAATGGGGCTTTGTGTTAAACTAGGTTTCCTGGAAATATTATAGCCATCAAATCTGCTTGCTCTCCTTCTCTTTGTGTCCTTTATTCACCCCTCTCTGTCTAATTCACTTACTCCCCATCACTCTTTATATCTCTTGCTTGCGTTCTCTCTCCAAAGTATCGATTCTTGGAAATCTCTCATACTCTGCTGCTGCACAGTGGGAGGCTAAATGTTAATGGGTGCCGGGGGTGGGATAGTAACTACTCAAATCCCTGTAACTCCGGAAGATAATTCACTCGTGTGTAGGCTTAACACACACACACACACACACACACACACACACACACACACACACACACACACACACACACCCGTACACACCCTGACCAAATGCACATAACAGCTGGTGTGTGCATGTGTGTGGACATCAGTGAATGTCTGACAACAATAAGACGTTTGTGGTAAGATGAGTTTGAGTGTATGCAGATGTAGGGTTTGTAAAATGTAGGATTTTGTGTTACTGACATAGTGGGGACCAAAAACATAAATCTGGGGACTCGCCTGCCATTTGGGGACAAAAAGCATGACATTTTTAGGGTAAAGACTTGGTTTTTGGTTAAGGTTAGGATAAGTTGCCACGGAATGGAGCTAAATAAATGTAATGTAGTGAATGAACATAAATCAATGCAAAGTCCTCCTAAGTGGAGAAAAATAGCTTAGGCCAGTTTGTGTGTTTGTGTCTGTGTGTGCATATCCAGTCATTTGAGCTAAATTTAGAGACCAACAGTGGTGTCCCCAACAGCTGTCCACTACCATGTGTGAGAAAGAGAGAGAGACACCTTATGCTCACTCATTTTCTTCTCTCTCTTCAGTTCTTTCTTTCTTCATCCTCGCTTTGACAAAGGCCCGCTGCTTCTACATCTGCTTTAGTCCTGTCACTTCTCATGGTGTCTCTCCTCTCTTCTCGTCATTTGTCCTCTTGTTATAAATTGAACTGTAAGGAAGGGTCGAGAGAGAAAGAGAGAGAGAAACATTTAGACTTTTGCCTCTTTCCTATTTCTGTTCGCAGCAGCCTGACAAATGAGACACACTTAGATGGGGCATGACTCACACTGCCTAAGTGTGTGCGTGTGTGTGTGTTTGTCCATGCTAGTGTGTGTGAGTAAGTATGTAAAATATATTTAGCAGGGAGCGATGAGTCACAGCAGCAACAGAGCTCTAGGAAGGGATTATGTTACTCTGCTGCTCATCAGCAGACCTCTTACTGCGGCTGCGCGTGTGTGGTCTTCTGATTCAAACATTACTTTAGACCGTTTCTGCCTCTTTAGACGCATCACTAGATTGTACACAGATTGATGAGAAAAGATGGGCATCGTTGAACCACTGGGAGACTCGAGCGTGTTCTTGCTCTTATGACCCACACCCTCCAGCTATGGAAGGAGGAACGGGTCGGAGGTTAAATGAACAGTGGGGATGTGACTTTGTGAGTCAGCTTACTTGAAGGACAGGCAATTCATTGAGAAGTGTGCTTTTCAATTCTATTTATAGATTACTGAATGAGAAGTTTGGACCTGTCTTGCTTCTATCTGCATTGCCAGTTATGAATGCTTAGAATATGGTGGACTGGAGCAAAGTGTGGCTGAGTATGGCTCAGCCTCAACTGCTGCATGGCAAAATGAAATCAAAAAGAAGTGATCATAATGTGGCACATCAGGCATGACACTGCTCGACTCCATCACGCAAGCACATGACACCTTTTCTTCTGCACATTATCAGTAGATGTTGTTGTGTTACTGTATTTTTTAGATGGTTATTACACGTGTTTTGTGTTATGATTTTCAGATAATTAAAGTTCTGTTTGATTGCATTCCTTTTTAGCATTATAAAATTATCAAAATAACATTTTATACTCTGGTAATTTTATTGAAGATTGTTACACTGTTTTGTATTGGGACATGCCTACTACTGATATTCTCCAAAGTACAATGACTGACCTTAATTTAACAAAAGTGTAAAAATGTAACATCAGTGTCTCAATACAGGTGATAGGCTCATTAACGGTGGAGAAACTAACTTTTCTTTTTTCTTTCTTTTTTTTGTCTTTTCCTGCTTCCAGGTTGAAAATTGTGAAAATCTCCTTCAAGTGCAAACAGTTCTTCATCCAGCTAAGAAGAGAGGCGGTAGGTGTACACACACATGCACTTCTTAACCTTCTGTGTTTTTTTTTTTTTCTGTACATACTGACTGTATAAATGTATGTGTATATAGTGTAGATGTTATCGGAGCTGTGTCTGCATATGTGTGTGTAATCAGTGTCAGATTAACCCCCTGCTGCTGGTGTCCCGGTTGACTCTGCTTTAATCCCCTGCTGTGTCCTGCATCCCTTGTTCGACACGCGGATCTCTTTCCTTTCTCAACGCAACAAACAATTCTACAGACAGCTGATCTGATGTCACTATCAGTCAATTTGATGTTTATTTCCACCACAAACATTTGAATAGTCATCACTCATCCTTTGTACAGTAAATTTGAAGCCTTCGTTGTATAAAAACTATTAGTTATTACTAAGATTTAAATGATACAGTTCTTTTATTTTCTTCTCTTCCATTTCCATCCGCCTTGAATGCATCTGCAGAGCTGCGCTGGCCTTGAGCATGGCAAATATTTTATTTAACTGATAATGAATATATTGCATCTAGTAATTTAATGCTGGAATTTTCATTCTCTCCCTCTACTCCTCCATCCTTGTCCACTTCTCCACCTGCTACCATCGAGTTCTTGTTCTGTCCTTCCATCAGTCTTCCTTCCTCTGTTTCTTTGTCTCTCTGAGTTAAATTAAAATAAATATTCTTGGTGAAACAGTCAGGCCTAACTAATTTGCAGGTAATTTGTCATAAAATTGCCCACTGATACACTGAACTTCAAGTAATACAATGTTTTAAAAAGATTTTGTAAATGAAAAACAAATTAAACTCAATAAATTGTTACATTTGATATTGCTAAGTTTATTGTGGCATCAGTGACCTTTGTATCTGTATCCAACCTGCTTTTGCCTGTTACATTAACTTCCTATGGAAATAAATGGCATAAACATCATCCCCACATATTCAGTCCTCTGAACACCGCGTGCTGCGATTGAGAATGTGTCAAAACTAGTTAACAAGCAAGCAGAGAAGTCTAAGCAGTTAGCTAAAATGTAATGGATAAACAGTTCAGATCTTTAGCTAAAAATAATGAATAAACAGTTGAAATAGCTAAAGGTGATGGATAAATAGTTGAAATTGTTAAGTAAAAGCAATGGACAAATTGTTCAGCTTCTGGCTGAATACTGGTCACCCACTGTCACCTCACATGCTGAATGCCAAAGTGTTATTTGATGGCCCACTAACTATTGTCTTCTCCTCTCTGCACACAGACTGAGACCCGGGAGACGCTGCTTGGTTTCAACATGGTGAACTATCGGGCCTGTAAAAACCTGTGGAAGGCCTGCGTGGAGCACCACACCTTCTTCAGACTGGAGCGGCCCATCCCGCCACAGAAGAACTTCTTTGCTCACTACTTCACTCTGGGCTCAAAGTTCAGATACTGGTAAGAACGAGGAGAACGAGAAAGAGGATACACATATAGACACTCCCAGAGGAACATGGAGGGCATCCGCAGAGCACACAGAGAATCTCTGAAAAGTCTTGCCTTGACAGCCAGACTTTGACATACTGATTGATGTACACACACTCATTCAGACACACACACATACATTGACCAGACTTGGATGCTTTGTCTGTATTTCCTCCTGTCTGACTCTCAGCAGTAGTCCCACTTCAGAAGTACATGTTTGTTTGGAAGTTGATGCTGTTGTTTCACTTTAGGTGAGAGGCTGAAACACTTGAAGGCGAGTGAGTGCCTTTCATGTTGCCTTCCCCCAGAAAACCACAACTTAATCTTTCAGGATTTACCTCAAAAAAAGAGGGAAAAGTAACTCGATAGTGTTCGGCTTCGCAACCATAAGTTTTGCAGAAATCGTTTGCGTGTTTGTGTCCATGTGCAAGCATCCTGTGCAAGTTCACAGACCCACACTGCTGCCGCCACCCGCTCCTCAAACAAAACAACATTTTTCGTATTTCAAAGTTGGAAAGGGGACTAAGAAATCGAAATAAAATCACTTCTACAAACATTTGACTCAGTACTGTATTAGGTCATTGCCCTGTGACAACTTAGTTTCACTTCTATGGAAGCTTTTTTTATTTCCTTATTCTGTGAAATGTGAGTGAACTGAGAGTTGGAGGTCTTGTGATGCAGTATTGAGCAGCAGTGATGCAATGCAAGCGAGCCTCGCTCTGATGTTTGCCTTGATGGTGTGTGTGTGGGTGTGTTTTTGCTCTCAAGATATTGACTGACTTTCCAATAAGGATACACTTTTGAATTGCAGATTTTTAACAGTGTAACACATGATTGAATATGTCGTTTTGCACTTGTTACTGGCAGACTATGTGATGCTGGTGTTATTTTGACCGATTTGTTCCTATTTTAAGGAAGAATTTGATTTGACGGACTGATGCCAAAGTAGCTCTTATTATTGAAGAACAAACCGTATATTCCTGTTGTCAAGTGATAACAGTATATCTCTATATGTCTTATTTTCAGGAAATAGGTGAAAATAAGTCAGAGTAAACTCAGCTTTAGAAATCCGCTTTTGAAATCTCACTAAACCCAAGAGTTAAAGATTTTCAGCCTGTTTCACTTCAGTTAAAGTTTATTATTAAAGTATTATTAATTATTTTTAGTTCATTGACTGTTGTTTTTGTTGTCTCTGTCTCTAGCGGGCGGACGGAGGTGCAGTCTGTGCAGTATGGAAAGGAGAAAGGCATCAAGGACAGAGTGTTTGCCAGGTAATCGACATGTCTTTCTTGGTCTTTGAATCTAGACATTCCAGGCCTCTAAGTGTAGATAAGCACTACAGAAACTTTAATGTATTATTACAATCATTTTTATTCTGGCCACAAATGAATTCATTTCTTGGTCTGCGCAGATCTCCCAGCAAGCCATTGGCCAGGAAGTTGCTGGGCGGAACTGACTGGGAGTCGGTCAGCAGGAACAGCCTATCAGATGAGAGACTGGAGACCCAGAGCCTGCCCACCCGCTCACCACCTGGGACGCCCAATCAGTGAGTCCCAAGATTCAGGGTTCATAGCAGGTCGAGGTTCACTTCAGCTTCATTTTAGACAATTATGGCAGTGGAAATTTAAATGTAATCATATTCAACATGTTGAGGAATATTTAAAACGACTGCTTTGACAGCAAATCTCTTCAATTCATTATTAAGTGTTTAATTCATTCAGTTAAAGGGGAAGCCAAATATAGTTTTAAAGCAACTTTTTTATTAATGTTTCTAGAAAAAATGGGCTAAGTCACTGTAGTCTGCTTTCTGTTATTAGGAAACCTTTTCTGAAAAGGTTACCTCTCTTTGTTTAGTGGGTAGCCACATCTGCAAGCTGCAAAAGACACCATTTTTTAAGCTAGGGAGTCATTTCGCGACTGGACTGGCCAAAATTTGTTCTGCAGAAGTGTTGTTGAGGAAGTCTCTGAAGCCCAACCATGACCTCTGACCTTTGACTTGATTATATCTCCCCCAAAAATCAAGAAAACATTGCATAATTTAATTTCCATTCCTGCAGTTTGCATTAATCAGGTATCGTTTGACATTTTTTGATAAGCTAATATGAAATCAAGTATCAATATCAAGTCAGTACTTGGCCTTACAAGAACTTTGCCTGAATAAAAATATAAATCTAAAATTGGCAAAATTATTATTTAAGAATACAGCTTTCGGGTATGTCAGTGTTTGACATTTCGATCAATACCAAAATAAATGTTGAGGTTCTATCAGTATCTCAGCCTTTTAACATTGTGTGTCTTTGTGTGTGTGTGTGTGTGTGTGTGTTCGTCAGGAACTCGCTGTTTGTACAAGAGGGCACACGACTACGCCCGTCGTCCGTTGGCCACCTGGTCGATCATGTGATCCACGCTTCACCCAGCCTGCCTGTCTTCTCCTCCAATCACAAGTCGGCGTCATCCACGCAAGCCAACAGCATCAGCTTGGACTCCACACCGTAAGTCCTATCCCTGCTGGACGCTTGATGAAATTAACGAACGCTGGTGGAAAGTTGTCATTATCACCCTCATTTTTCCATGTGTCTCTTGTTCTTTCCTTTCTTCCTCTGGATTCTTGGTTTTGATGCACGCACATGCCGCCTTCTTCCTTTAAAGCTGTTTCTCAACAAGTAAAACATCAACCTTTGACTTCGTGGCAGGGAAATAGATTTCACTGTAAATTAACTACCTCATAAATAAAACAACCCCCCCAAAAACAGCCGCCCTTTAATTTTAAAGTTGAATTTTACTCATCAGTGATAGTGCCACTCTGTCTGACTGTACTGCTGAGTTGACTGGTTTTTAAATGTCTGTCTGGGTCTGTGGCTTCTCCCGACAGTTCACACCCTCTCCCACTGTCACTTAGCCGGCCCCATTGAAAAGATGAACCCTTTGAAAAACAGCCTGTAAAATGTGTTTATAGCGGGTAGCAGGGTGGAGAGGTTGTACTTGGCTGAACTAGGAATTAGTGTGTGTGTGTTTGTGTGTGTGTGTTTTCTGCATGTCCTTATTGTGCTCACACTATAAAATATCTGGTGGATTCCGTTAACTACTGTAATAAAGTTCCACATTTCTGTTTCAAGGCCTGAAAGCCTAAAACTGTGTACAGCTGTTTATAATTGATCCTGAAAACAGAAAACACTGGTATATGGAATCTGTCTCTTATTAACTGCTCATATACCTAACCTTCTAATTGTCTTTGGTACAAATACTGTCTGAAAATGTTGTAGCATGGCCTTCAGGAGTTTGGTATTTGTTAGCTAGTTGATCACAAACCTGCTGGAATGAAAGGTGGAAAGAGTTAGCAAAGACTTGTTTGAACTGCCAACCAGTCATTTGCTCTCTTGCTCAGCTGCTCACTCACTCAGAAACACTTGATGGACGCCGTGTGAGCCTCTGTCCAAGCTAGCACGGTGCTAAAGCATCTAATACTGTTCAGTCACAATGCTCTTACAGCATTGTTCTGTTGTTCTGAATAGAAAAAAAACCCTTAAAGCCACTTAATGAATGCTTAAAATATCATGTTATTATGTTTGATTGACCAGCTGGACCATTTTGCTATATTGAGCTGGAAATGAGCCATGAGTGTAACACGTACTGTTGGCCTGGATCGGTTCGTGCTTGAATGTCGGTGATTCGAATGAGGCAAAAGATCCATTGTAGATACGGCATGCTTTTTCTGTTGACACAGTAGGAGTGAGTGCGTGTGCGTGTGTGTGTGTGTGTGTGTGTGGGTGTGTGTGTGTGAGTGTGAGAGAGCGAGAATAGAGATGGAAGGATGGAACATTTCTCAGTTGGAAATCAGAGTGGTTAAGTAACATTACAGTGGTAGTTCCGCTGCCTACAAAGCTCAACACACACACACACACACACACACAAACACACGCCAAGTTGTTGGCTCATCACTCGGTTACAGAGCCAAAAGATGACATAATCACCTGCTCCCTCTTCCTCAGACAACACACACCTGTTATCCATGCCTGTTATTTTATTAGCTTTATTAGTTGTCCATCATGGAAGTCATTATTGTTTCAATACCTACCTCAAAGTTTACATTTTTAAAACATTGAATTTTATTGATAGTAATTTTATGAAGTATTATTATTGTACAGTCATCAACATGCTGTTGATCTCATCTTGAAACTACCTTCAGCTTGTGGCACAAAAGGATGAGTACGATTCAACTGAGCTGTTTCCTTGTCTTGACATGAGTTCATTTGGACAAGCACTCTATGGCAGGCAATAGGAACTTGGTGAAAATGAATGTTTTGCCAATTTGTCTATCAATTTTAGCATCCCAAGTTTCCAATCTCTCAATTTTCTTACCTAAATCAATTTTCCACTTTATTGAGGAGAGTAGTTTATCCTTTATTTGGGCCATGAAAAACCCAAGGATGAGAAAAGACATCCTTTAGAGACTTAGAACTGAGGGTGGGCTGGACCTTCATAATGTTAGATATTACTATTTGGCTGCAAATATTCAGAAAATAGTTTACTGGTTACAGTTTCCAAAAGTAGATTATTGTCAAAAGGAACAAATTTATGTTTTTTATCATCTCTCTTAGCTTTGGTGGCTCCAAATGACCTTCTCCGCCAACCCCATTGTGATGTCTATTTAAAAGATTTGGTCCCAATCCAGATTACATTTTGGTTTTCGGGAGCTATAAATTATTAATCTGTGTAACAACCACCTCTTTGCCCCAAATGGATTAGATTCTGCCTCAACTTCTTTGGTTAGAATCAGGCATCCCTGACCTTACAGATTTATATACAATGACTGTTTGTACTGTTTGTAATCTTTACTGATATGACTCAAACCTTTTTCAGTATATTCCGGCCCATCACGTTGCTCTGACCCATAATCCAAATTTTCCCAATGTTCCACCAAGATTTTCCTCCAATAAAAACTAAATTAGAATCCGCTTCCTCTCCCACAGGCCACAGTTATACGCTGTGTCAGTTCCACACATATGCAATACAACAAAGCCACAACCCTGGCTTGGACACTCTCTCTCTATAATGTTCTGTTTTTAGTTGTGTAGAGTGAAAATTATCTGTTTAGCTAACCACGGTACATTACAGTGACGGTTTTTAAAATGCAGTGTCTTTATTTTGTTGACAGTGTCAGGGAACAATTATACAATATACTGTAACACAACATTGCATGCAACTGTATGGTATGTTGTGATAAATTACTTTGTATGTTATAATCAGACTTGTTTCTTCATGCAAAGCAAAGGCTGGCTTCGGAAAATAATTTTCTTTAAAAAAACAACTCTTGGGTGTGCACTGAAAGTGTTTTTAATGTTTCTTTTGGTGGTTTTGAATGCAACATGGTGCTTTCTAGCAGCTTGTTTTAGACCTGGTCTTATGTACACGCATGTGATTCTTCTGTCACTGTGCAATCTCATTTAGTTCTGTCCTCTGTCAGGCTTTCAAAATGTTCAAAAGAAGAAATTTAGGATTCGGGAGCAAAGCGTTTGACAGAAGGGAAACTAAAAAGCAAGTGTAGACAAGCTTTAAATCTCTTTATCCCAGGGCCTTGGCTAAGTTGTGGTAAGGTATGAAGATAGCTGCATATCCATTTCACTTGTCTGTGTCGTGTTGAGGAAATGCAGTAACGTGGGAGGATGTGCAGTCCTGGCTCAGGCCTGCTGTGCACTGCCCTCCTTCTGAAAGCCTGACCTGGTTTTGACCCATAATAAATGTTAGTTTCCGTGCGTGTATTTAAGACACAAAGTGGCACCAGTAGCTGCAGCCAAAACAAAGGCAATGCTCTTTGACTGCTGCTCTCGCCCCTAAGGAGTGCCTGTACACACAACCTCGCACACACACACACTTACAGATACAGACAGAGTGAAATGACTCGCTTTCACCCCCCAGAGAGTGAGCCATGATGCTGCTGAAAGCCTTACCTGACTGACCGTGTTGTTCCATCATACATCATACTGACGGCCTTTATTATCTGGATGATGATGGGGGGGGGGTGTTTTCCTTCCTTTTGCAGCCCTTTTATTGAGGTTAATGCATTGTGACTAACACAGTGCTATTAAGCCTCTCTTGCAATCTCTCTCTCTCTTATCTGTTTGTCTCCATTTGTCTCTTTTACATTTTCTACCAGAGCCCACCTCTTTAACAAACAGGCCAATCTTCAGCTAGACCATTACTTGTATCTTTAGCTGTACCTGTATGTTTGTGCCTTTGGTTTCCTGCCATCTTTAAAAGGCCAGGTTGTTGCCCATGTTTCCATCAGCAGTTATGCTGCTAAACAGCAAGTTGTGAGATTCATTTTGTAATTATTTACAATTTTACTTAAATAATGTTTTGTTCTTTACTGGATACAAGTGTGATCATGTAGAATAGTGATGCAAAAGGGAAATATCCCCACTTCTGGAGCATGTTTCCATTTGCCCAATCAGATTGCTTGGGAAAAATACTGTTTGCATCAAAAACTAAAATGTCAACATTCATCAGAACAAAACACTTTTCTCCCTCCCTTTTCTTTATTTCTGCCTAATTCTCTCTCTTTGCCTCCCTCAGGTCTCCAGAGGGGCTAGACGGCCAACCTCCAGCTCTGCCCCCCAAGCAGCTGAGCAGGAAGACCTTGAGCCAGATCATCCAGGCCCACTCGCAGCAGAGCCTCCTGGACAACCACCTCAACGAGATGTACGATGTTCCTGTCAATGCTGATAAGACCACGGTCAGTACAGCAACACAATACACTAACAGTCATTACATAAAATGGGGATTTTCTCAAAGTATATTTTTTCATTCACAAACATTCTATGCTTTGAAAATAAATGAAAACCTAAGTTGCCTCCAGTGACTACTTCTCACAATGAAAGACATTGTGAAACAACAATTCTGAAAAACTATTTTCTCTATCTCTCTCTCTGTGCATGAAAGATTTGTTTAAGCTGAACAGTGTTACCATGGCAACTATACTTTATTCCTACTGGACTGTTAGAAATTACAGAGTTTTACCTTAGCAATCTGTAGGTCAGATGTGTCTTGAGATTCCCTTAAGTACAATGTGCAAGTAAGGACAAAACGACATCAGCTTGCAGTAATCAATAGAAAAAAACTATTGTGTAATATAAAAATAGCTCCTTATAGGGCTGAAATTACAGATAATTACCATATTTATTCACCTCTAAGTCACTTTTTTTTTTACTTCTTTAAGCTTATTGTTTTGATTTTAAAGCCAGAACATTTACTGTATGCCTGCGTTGCTTTGTGTCTGCTGAATTTAAAGTAGGCAATTGTTTTATTGTTGGTTTTCTTTTTGTCAGCTTGCTTTGATGTTTTTTTCTGCCCCCTAGTGGCCAGAAATACATTTTTGACCCTTTAAATTTTGATCTTACATTGAAGATGTTGAGTTGGCATTCCAGGATGGTATGGAAGAAAGCAGTATGTGAATTTGACGTATCTGTGTCCAACTTTGCTCTTGCAGCTAAATGGAGTTGTCCCTCATGATAATCTGGTCCTGATCAAGATGAGACCTGACGAGCATGGACGTTTCGGCTTCAATGTAAAGGTGAGAGCTGATACTAGTTGGGACTTAATAGCAAAAGGTCTGTTCACGGACCTATCTTTTTTGTTTTTGTCTGTATGCATCATGACCAGAGAGAGAGTCCTTGCCTAAAATGTTAACTCTTCCCTAGAAAGAAAGGGCATTTGTGCATGGCTTTGTGTGGTTAACTGATCCTGTGTGTCTCCAGGGTGGAGCTGACCAGAAGATGCCCATCATTGTGTCTCGAGTGGCTCCGGGAACATCAGTAAGTCAACAACCACCCCATATAGTCAGTAGATGACTACGGCTATATTTTCTTCCACCTGTGCAGAGTTTAAGCATATAATAAAACAAATGCAGTTTCACAAATAACCACCAAACACGTTACTAACATATCAAAGTTTCAGAACTCACATTTATTTATCTCTCCTTTCTCTGTCTGTCTTTCTTCTCTTCCTTTGTCCTTTCCCTCTCTCCCTCAGGCCGACCTGTGTGTGCCTCGCCTTAACGAGGGTGACCAGGTGGTCTTAATTAATGGGCGGGACATCTCTGACCACACCCATGACCAGGTGGTCATGTTCATCAAAGCCAGCTGTGAGAGCCACTCTGGGGAGCTCATCCTATTGGTCAGACCAAATGGTGAGTTGTTCCCGCTAAGGAATGTCTTGGCTACCAAAGACTCGGTTGCTAGGAAACATCTCTAGCACTGTCCAGTCAAAAGCAATCAACATTGTAAACAGGAAGTCACTGTAGCATCACAAGCTGTAACGTAACTTCCATAAATAACAGTTTTAGGGGGCCAAGTGATATATGAAACTTATCTGACAATCCTAAATATCAATATGACTATATTGTGTCATTTTTTTGTTTGTCTTTAAAAAAAAGGCACATCTAGTTAAAACTCCTGATAATTATTTAAGGTTATTGTTAATACTTAGTCATAGTTTGAAAGTGGAGCCTGCAAACTATAAATACTGTAACATTAACATCATTATTAAACAGAATTTCAATTAAGTGTCAGATCAGATGTCGACCATATTCCAGATTACCTTCTATACTCTTCCATCCAAATATTATCATAAATTGCACTCAAAACTTAACACAGTCTCGACTTATTCGTTTTTTCCGCAGCTATAAACCACTCTTTACGGTCTTCCTCCGCAGATAGAATTTGCTCTGTCGTCATGGAGATAGCTAACTTTTCATCTCGTGACCTAAGCATGGAACTTTGTCAGACATCAGGTCATATATTAGCAAGCTCATTTTTTCAGTTGGTTCAGCCAGCTACATTACAGTTACACCTGGCAGCTACTAGGTGTAAATACTCAGTAACCACTCATTTTACATAAGAACTACTTTGTGTGATGCAACCTGTTTTTAGTTTAGTGATGCATGAATGCCCACTTTGATTTTGAACACTTAAGTGATAACTAGGCAAAATGTAACGTATGGACAGCTGGTGCAGCCCACTCCTGAAGATTAACAGCTACACATCTGGTCACCAGTTTCAATTCTTCTTCTGGTCTTTTTCTGCCCAGTCTTTTGTCATTTTAGAGGAGATCTATGAAGTTGTAGATTTAGCTTTCTGTACATCTCAGCTATATGTATTCACCGTGTAGAAAGATGGCAAAGCATTTCCTTTAATCAGTGTCAGCGAAGTGCGAGGGGGGCTTTTAAAGATGATGAAACATGGAAATTCTTGATATTTTAACTGGGTCAAAGAGGGATTTATGCATTTTATCCTCTCTTACATCAGAGCAGATATAAGATTGTATCAACGCATTGAATGCCTGTCAGTTCACATAATTTGATTTAATCTGTTTTTATGAAATTTCTGCATATAAATATTTCCACATAGATTAACTATATTCCTATGGTGCAGGGAATTGATTGTGATTTTGAGCATTTCTTTACCGTGGATGTTTTCTTTCTTAATTATGTACTTAAAGATAAATCCCCCGGGCCTCAGCCTACATAAACAGCTGTGTGTATACAAACTGACATATTTCTTCCCGATCCCATCCAGCCATCTATGACGTGGTGGAGGAGAAGGTGGACTCGGAGCCAGATTTTCAGTACATCCCTGAGAAGTCCCCTCAGGACCCCGCCCAACTAGACCAGCATGCTTTGAGGGACTCCATGGTCACACTGAAGGAGGGCCTGAGCAGTGGAGCCATACTGGCACAGTTTGATGTAAGACATAGAAATAAGCACACACATGAACAGACACTGTGCATATATGCTCACGCAGAGATACACACAAAGGTGGAAGTGTAGGTTAGAATCAGAAGTTTCTGATTGATCGTTGGGTTGGATTTTGTTGAGCATTTGTCAGACATTTCTTTCCTCCTTCACATTCCTATAACTTCCTGTCCTTTATCATGAACACTTAACAGCTTCCTGTTTCAGCTCTGTGTTGTGCTTTTAGTGAAGAGGAATGTTAGATACAAGCACACATGAATGCACACAGAAATACTTACTGGTTTCGAGTGTGTTTGTAAAGTATTTTCATACATTTGAACTCTCATAGAGGTTTGTGCATATTTACATACACAAAGAGGGCAAACACATATTTGGTGTTATACTGATCTTCTTCCTGTTACCACAACATTAATATAAATTTGTGTTCCTTTTCTTACAGCAACTGTACAGGAAGAGGCCGGGGATGACCATGCTGTGTGCCAAATTACCTCAGAACGTTTCCAAAAATCGCTACAGAGACATCTCTCCTTGTACGTGACTGTGCACTGTTGTCTATTTCTGTTGGCTTGTGTGTTTGAATATGTACCGACATTAACCTTTTTGTTCCTTCCATCACACTCTCTCTCTCTTCTCCATCTGTTTTTTTTTTCCCTCTTGGAATCTTTTCTTTCTCCATGTCGTCTGTCTCTATCTGTAATCTTGCCCCCCTTTTCTTTTCTTGTCTTTTTCTCTCCCTCTGCAGATGATGCCACGCGGGTCATTCTGAAAAGCACAGATGACTACATCAATGCAAATTACATCAATGTGAGTTTGTTCCTCCTCATTTTTCTCTTTCGTCTTTCCATCGATATCTCTGCGTTTTGCTCGTTTGGGGCGTGGTGGGTGGTCTGTTTTGCTAACCATCAAAACACATTTTAAAACACATGTTAACCACATCAACTTTACAAGCAAATAACATTATGACTTCATGTTTTTGAGTCAGCCAGTTAAGTTAACAGCTAACAGCAGCTTATGGGTATTTAGAGGGTGTGCTTTTTGGAGTGAACCTTTCTTTTTTTATGAATTTAAGCCCTTATCAGACATCTGTAACATGACTGGCTTCATCTGTCTGTTTAAGTAATGCCCTTTATGGAAGTCAAACTTAGGTATTTGTAATGTAAATGTTATGGTCATGGCTGTATGGATCTTGGTAGGACCTTTACAGAGAGAGTGTAGCATGCTGAAAACAGCAGTGAGTTGGAAAATGAATTGTTGTTGAATGATTGTTTATCTGTGTGCCTTAATTAATAATCATTGTGAGCGTGAAGGACACTCGCCCCCGCTTCTCACTCGTCTAATCAACCCTTTACATCCACTAATAAATTTTCTCATCAATGTCATCATTTATTAGATAGAATACATCCTGCTGCCTATTGTTAATCAGGCAGTGGCCAGGCATAGTTAAAAATGACAAGACGTTCAGTTGTTACACTCATTTAATTTCTTTTTGCTCTGTATGTGATGTGTTTGGATATTCATCCTGTAAGCAGTTGGCATTGATGAAAGTTGAACATTTAGAGGCTGATGGTTATAGTAGTTTTCTGAGGTGTGTTTTTCTCTTTTGTGCCCCACTGTGATGCAAAAACTATCCATGAAAGCGCGATTTTTCGACCGATCTCAGAGAATCTCCTCGAAGTTAGCTGATTTTCTTTTTTATGTCAACAAGAAATGGTAATTTATGACAGTGCTCTTAAGAAGTTGGAACAAGACGCACAATTAATATATCTCTGTTTATTTAACCTCGTGCTGCGTTATGTGATGGCATTCAATTCAGACTTGAATGTTACAATAATGTTACGTCTGACCTTGTAAGTGACTCAAAGGCTTATTCAAACAGGAGACCGACCGCTGTTAACATGCCAGCACGTTTAAGTATTGAGAGCATGTCTGAAAGGGGCTTGATTTATTTTTTGGTTTAACCTGAGAACATTCAACTCTCTACACCGCTGAAAGCACACAACTGCAAATAACAAAAAACAGAAGCTGTAAAGTGAGATCCTTGCAACCTAATATCTCTGTGTGCGTCTCTCTCACTGTAGATGGAGATCCCAGCCTCCAGTCTGATAAACCGCTACATAGCGTGCCAGGGCCCCCTGCCCAACACCTGCCCCGACTTCTGGCAAATGACATGGGAGCAGGGCTCATCTATGGTGGTCATGCTGACTACACAGGTCGAGAGGGGGCGGGTATGTAGACGAATTCTTCAAAGACAAGGACTGGAACCACATATGGACTGCAGCATGTTAAAAAAAATAGATTTTCATTGTCAATGAATCTATTGAACATTTTTCAAAAACCTTTACTGTACATGCAGCATTGCTGGACGCAACTACACTATAAAGTCTTACACTCAAACATAAAGAGGGTGCTGCATCGCTTGCCATATGTAGAAATCACAAGTTCTGATACTGAGCGAGTCTGTTTAGTGCCAAAATAATGGCTGTGTGTCACGAAATGCATGTCTAGGTGAGACACTTAATTTCTTAATTCTACTGTCAAACTATTTCATTATTTACAGTACACTGCAAAAAGGAGTTATCTGCAATGTGTGTATTTTGTTAATTTGAGCAGTTATAACTTAAATACACAAAATGAGTGCAAGTTGTTACAGTGAAAACAATACACGTAATCATCAAACTAGGTGTGAATTTTCAAAAGAAACATGCATAGTTTGCTCATTTCTCTTGAAATTAGAAAGAAGTGTTTAGTTGCAAAAGGAAAGGCCGGGGTGACGGGACATTTTGAGGTTTTTAATGATTCCAGATGGACTGAATGTATTGCATATGCTATATATTTGTGTACTGAACATAATAGCAAAGAACAGATGGCTAACTTAAGAGTTAAGAGATGCTGTTCTGTGGCAGAGCCTGACCTCTGACCTCTGACCTCTGACCCCTGAGCTGAGAATAACACTTGTGTGACCTGTTAAGTAAAATAAATGTTAAGCTGTTAACATACTTTGTCTGTGTTTATAGGTGAAGTGTCACCAGTACTGGCCTAATCCAGACAGCAGCGCCACCTATGGAGACTTTACAGTAACGTGTCACAATGAAGAGGGCAACTCTGCCTTCCTGGTCCGGGAGATGACTCTCATGCACACACAGGTAACCGCACACACAGGTAACCACACACACACACACACACACACACACACACACACACACACACACACACACACACACACACACACACACACACACACACACACACACACACACTCAAAAGAGGAGGAGAGGGAAAAAAGGGTCAAACAGGAAAGGGAATTTAGAGAGAGTGAAGGCAAAGCCGATGAAGAGGAGAAAGTGAGAGGGTGTGTGCAACAAAGGCAACACAGAGGAAGACGCTGGGTCCAACCAAAAAGAGAGGGACCAGCGTCTCAGGAAGGATGAGCCGCTGAGGACCCCGAGGAGGTGTGTTGCCATAGTGACCAGTGTGGGCTGTTCTTTTTCTGGCTCCCACTGCTGCATGCGGGCCACGTATTGGGATCTGGTTGCCATGACAACCCAACCACCCCAGTCAGTCACATTGCTGAAACAGAGAGCCAAACAGAGGAAGGCAGGAACAGAGAGTGGGACGATGATGGGTTGGAAAACAGAAATGGAGAGTGTAAGTTTGTCTTGTTTTGATGTCGAAGCCTTTTGATGCTTCGATGTCACACTGCAACATTTTACTGTGAACTTTTATCAAACTCTTATTTGTTTTTGGGTGCAAAATGGTGCAATATTGTTGTGTCTGGAGTTTTTGCTGTAATAAATGTGAAATGTCGTCTATCATGCCGGCATTGAGGACAAGATCTAACTGAAAATTAACTTTTAATGGAGGATCGAATGTTCCTGCTGTTTCCTCATCATTTCCTGCTGTCTGTGTTTTCCTGATTACTTCCCCGTGTGTTGCCCATGTAGCGTGGCATTTAAAATATATGGCTGTAGGAGGAGGCAATTAGCATTCTCCTCTGCCTGTGATTGTTGCTATGGAGATAGATGGGTTGCCATGGCGATGCTGCGAGGCAATATTAAAGGGGAACACAAGGGCTCCGAGTCGCACACGAAACAGTGGTCAGTTATCTGCTGTAGGTTCTGTGTGTGTGCACGTTACTTTGCTGCAGTGTCCTGTTTGTCTGTCTTTTCTTTTCCTTTCGAGTGAACAAAAGAGAGTGTGACATCGTTATTTATAGTTTGATTTCAGCAACATAAAATGTACATTTTGTGGTAGAGCCACAAAAATCTTTCCCAAAAATGGGAAAGAACAACGTGAATCACCAAGTGGTCCAGCGGAGTGGAAAAAATAAAACCCCTGTGTTTGTTATTCACACTGCTCGTTTCATAACACGTTTAAAGGCCATAATTACACAAACAGGGTGCAGGCTGTGCAGTCTCCCCCTAGGACACAGAGCTCAATGAAACATGCTAGGAGGTTGCCCACATGAAATACAATAACCTGTTCTGGGTTCCGAGTATGAGTGATAGCTGAGAATAATTCATTACTTGGTAAGCTTGGGTCTTGACTGAGAAATAATAAAGAAGCCTTTCTGAAAGGCAGTATGAACATATAATATAAGGTCTTATTTGTCTTCTTTTCCCTTTCTTTGTGTGTGTGTGTGTTTGTGTGTGTGTGTGTGTGTTCAGAGTGAGCAACAGAGAGAGCTCACCCAGATTCAGTACCTGGCTTGGCCAGACCACGGCGTTCCTGATGACTCCACTGACTTCCTGGACTTTGTGGCTCTGGTGCGGACCAAACGGGCTGGACAGGACCACCCAATGGTTGTACACTGCAGGTACAGTTGTTCTTTCTCTCAATTATTTAAAGTGGCGAACCCATAATCACTTTCGTGTGTTGTCTGATGTTGATGGAAAAAAGGCAACTATTCATCTCTATCTCTTATTATTTCTAAATGTAGCACTTTTTGATGTACTTGCATGATTTCTGTAGTTTTTGGATTGTGTCCACCTGGTTGAATGCATTTATTGTGAGTTGCTTTGGATAAAAGAGTCAGCTAAATAATTGTAATGTAATGACTGACTGGCAGAGTCAACTCTTCGTCGTCTGTCTTTTTTCCAGTGCGGGGATTGGTCGGACAGGGGTTCTGATCACCATGGAGACAGCGTTGTGTCTAATGGAGTGCAGTCAGCCAGTGTATCCTCTAGATATCGTCAGGACCATGAGAGACCAGAGGGCCATGATGATACAAACACCTGTACGTAGACTCGTGGATCTGTCTGTCCAGCTGCTTCGAGCCGCTTTAAACTTTAAATCAGCTAAAATGTCTCTTCTCTATCTCTCCATCAGAGCCAGTACCGCTTTGTATGTGAGGCCATCCTGAAAGTCTACGAGGAGGGCCTGGTCAAACCACTCAAGACCACCATCTACCAGCAGAGAGAAAAGGTGGACGAGGAGAGGGAGGAGGAGAAGAAAGAGCAGCAGAGGGCAGGAGAGGGAGAAGAGACAGCAGCGCCGGAGGAAGGGGAGGCGGCTGTGGTGGAGTTGCTGGAAGGAGGTCTGGATGAAGAGGATGATGACGACGAAGAGGTGGAAGTGCTGGATGTGGGAGAAGTGACAGAAGAGGGGGAGGAGGAGGAGGAGGAGGAAGAGGAGGAGGAAGTGGAGGAACCGAGCGTCGCGAGCGCCACCAGCGAGACCAGCGCGAACCCTGACTCTGATCCCGCTAACCCGTGACCTTTGACCTCTGAGGGTCATCAGGGGTCACCAGGAGGAGGCCAGGCGGCCATAGGAGAGAACAAAAGCACTGTTGCACTTTATGCTGACAAAAATGGAAAAAAAGACACAAACGAACAAACGTGAAAATTATGGACAAGCTAGAATAAAAAAAGAAATCCAGCTGTGTTGAATAGGTACCATTAGGGGATATTGTATGTTCAGGGTACAGGAAAAAAGTATTCAAAGAATGAAAAGATAAACGTACGAGAGAATAAAATGTGGATGGGGAATTGCTGTAGTGCCATAAGTACGGAGGGGAAGGGCTGTCCCAATGGATGGAAAGTTGTTTTTTTTCCCGTAAAGGGTCGCCCTGTCCCCTTCTGAGCGAGTCTGCCAGACGGACCTGCCTTTTTTTTAGTGTCCTTTTAGCTGATAAAGAGATATACCTTATCTTTTGTTCCTCAGAAAGAGTATTTATTGTGTTTTAGTTTGTGTCAAACCCTGTCCACTGAACAAAAAAAAAACTTGTATGTTTGTTTGTATGAATCTAGAGCTTCATGCTTTTCCTGATTAAATCTTAGGTAGTAAAGTAGTGCGATTCCTCTTCTTCTAACTACTTCTTTATTTCGTTTGCTTTTTGTGGGAAAAAAAACAACAGTGATTTAATTTATTGTACTTGGTTTTTTATCTTCCTCAGCTTTCTTGTCTAACGTTTCTGACAGCACAGACTGACAGATGGACAGCTGAAAGCAATTTTGTGTCTCACCTCTTGTTCAATGCTGTGGCAAGTTGGATTCTTTATCCTGCTATGTGCTGTGTTTTTGAGCTTGCAGACACATGCGCTCTGAGGCGGCCATTGTTTGACGTGGTGAAGAACATAACTGGTTTACAATCCTCAGGGCCTGTGTTTACTGGGCACCTCTCTTTCACTTCTGTTCTAGACACAGCGACTACGGTTGCTCTACGACAACAGACCTCCCACCGAAAGACACACTGATAGAGAGTTTTACCTTCAAAACAGATTCTCCTCACATTGCGTAATGCTCAACAGCACATTAACGCAACACAAGAAAATGAAGACAGCGTCGTAAAGAGAGGCCCCAGTAGACACACGCCCTCTCTGAGGTACAATCTAAGCTGTTTCCCAGCCGTCATGGCTGACAAAGCTAAGAAACGAGGCTGAGGTCAGTTCATTTCTTTCTTCAAATTCACATGCAGTCAATTTTATATTTAAATCAAACCTTCAGCTCACTTGCAAGCAGGGTCCCTGGTGAAGTGTCCTTGAGCCAGACACTGACTGTATGTGGAGCTCTGTGGCTTCCCTCAGATTGGTTTCCCCCCCCCCTGAGCAGGGCAACGCTTAGCAAATGTCGATCAACTTTGTGCAACCCAAATGCGTCATGCTTGCTTTGCACAGGTCGATATGTTAGCACCTGAGAAACAAATAGCGGTCATAGTACCCCCCAAAAAATCACACACAAGTATCATTAATTAGTTCTCGAGTAGTTGAAAGCTGATAGTGTTTATGCAATCAATATTTGTTTTCCCCCTAAAGGTTTCACAGAAGAAAAATAGCTTGCTGAGTTGACAGTGAACTGATCTCAACCTTAGTGTGAATGGTAAAAACATGACTTTAAAGGCTCCCTCCACTGACCTCCCCACATTTTTCTTTACATCCAGAGGGTTAAAACATTTGAATCCTACAGGAGCAAACCCACATCTCTGCTTCTACATTTGCAGTTGAGACTGGTGGATCATCGCTTTGTGTGAGCAGTCGTATTAAACATTAAACTCAGTAAGGCTAGTTATTTGTTTTTCCAAGGAAATATCCTCATTGAATCCTTTTTTTTATTTTTAAACTAAATTTCAGTGGGGTTCAGAGGTCACTGGAGCGGGGCTTTTTAACCAACCGTTGCTGTTTCATTTATTTCTAAATCTGTCTGATCGACAGTTCAAAGAAGCAGCACAAACAGAACATTCAATCAGTACTTTTTCCTTTATTTTATTGATCTTTCCAAATGGTACTTCATTTTTAAGGCACATGTTGTTTTTAAGCCCAGATGATGTGTTAATGAGTGATAAGAGACTAAGTGATGACTTGTATTTTTAATTCACAAAACCCAGCATCAAGTTGCTTGTTGAGTCTTTTTTTTTGTCTAAGTACAGGTTAGGCTGCCATTGTTTTTTACATAGCGGTATGGAATGAAGTGTAGTCTCTTCGTAATTTGAGATATTTGTCTCAATATATGGGCTGCTTCGGTACCTGCTGTCATTGGCTCCTTCCATGGATTCTGCTGGAAAAACCTACTGCTGTGAGTGTATGTGTGTGAGAGTGTGTGTGTACTCAGATTTCTGTCTATCTATCTCTTTCTCTCCCTCCTCCATTTCTAACATATAGTTTGTTAGCTGTCTGGTCTAAGCCTGCTTGTCCGTTAACTGGAATGTAAGGTTGTGCCATAAAGCCACAATCTAACCTGATCTCGAAGTCTTTCTGAAGAAACGAAGATAGAGCCTTCTTGGAGAGTAACATTTTTTTTTTTTTTTTAGTCTGTCCTAAGAGACATTTCAAACCGTGCTCATCTCAAACAGCTGAATCATACTTCTGCCACACGGAGAGAGGCGAAGAGCCTAGAAACTGCTTTCCCATAATCGGCCTAATTCCTTCTCTCAGGCGACATCAGTCATTTCAGCAGAGCCCACGCAACATGCACAGTCCATTCTTCTCCTTGTTCTTCCCCAGATGCCTCTCTTTTGGATCATTATACATGGATCCCACTCTCTGCATGGCCTCAAGGCAAATGGCACATCTGAGCAGAATACCATGGGTACAGTAGCGCAGTATCAAGCTTGGTTTCCACAGAAGGACAAACTGAGGCTAGACTGACTAATTGGTTTAAACTTTTTTTTCTTTATTGGCAGTTACAAATACATTGCAGAGCCTACATGTATGAGCTTATAATCAAAAGAAGAAAACGACCATTCAACCCCCCAGTGGCTTCTTATAATCAGTTTTTGTGTTCAGCAGCAGGGCCAACCAAATTATTTAAATTACCACCAAATTAAAATGAATTAACGCTGAAGGCCTCCTCATAAAGCGGCATCAGTAACAAGTTGAAAAAAAGCTTGACAATTTCTAACAAGAAAATAAAAACATAGGCCCTGCAGTGAAAACTTAATAATTGATTAAATCAGGGCTGCCAGAGTTTCCATCTGCACAAACTGTCCAGCAAAGAGCTGTCTGTGTTCAAAGTGTTATGTTGTTGCCACATTATTGGTACTGTGAGTTTAGGGTACTGATCAAAGGTAGTTTGGGGGGGCTCAGGTTAGTTGTATTTTTGTAAAGATGAAACGGCTCTAGTTGGGTAGGGAAAGGACAGCACTTTGTAGAAGGCTGAGTGGCAGGTAGTCCTACTGGAAAAAAAATGAATAAAGGTTGAGACATAACGCATTGTTAAAATGAGTTGTTCTTTTTTTTTTTTTTTCATTTGTCATTTTTATTTTGTTTAAAAATAAGACCAGTAGGGAACAAGAAAAAAGAAAAGAACTCCTAACTACACAGTGCCACTTGTTAATTTTGTGTAAATAATACTAGACCATGTAAATACAATGTTGTATATGAAAAAAAATCTTTAAAATAAAAGGGAAAATCATTTGTGAGCAGAAAGATTTTGTTTTTATTTTATTTTTGATTTTTTTTTCCTCTCCTTTGGATGATTCAAATGTGACACAAATGGTATGTATTTCAAGACTGCTATTTCAGAAATTTTGTTTTATTTGAAACGTAATCTATAACAGCGAGTGTATATATAATGAAACACAAAATAATGAGAAATGTTTTACCGTATTATACCCTTGGTTAACTCCTACCTGTGTCATAAAAACCTTTGTCCTCAGTTGCTTGTTTCTTTCTGGTATCGTGGTTTTACGGTGCTTTGGACATGTCTATAAGCTTGATTGTGAACAATTAAAGCTTGTCTGTCAAAGCATGGAGACGTGGCTTCAGATCACCTTGCTTTTCCACACTGTAAAAGTGAGGTTGGGCAATGTAAGAGTGAGCAGTGAGCAGATGAAAAAGATGGCGCCAGGGCTGAAGACCTCGACGAGAATCACTTATTTTAAGATGTAACCATAGAGTGAAGCCGTTACATGAGGTAGCCAAAGTGCTAAATCTCTGTAATGCCAGGGTCCAAAGAAAATGACAAATGCACTGACACTAAGAAGGCTTTCCAAGAAGAAAGAAAATAGGTTTGGAGTTGTGAGGAAAAATACTGCGAAAGTAGGTTTTCGAGGGAAACAAACCGCTGAACAAACAGCTTCCCCACTGTCTTGAAATCAGCCAACCTTAAAGATGTATGATAATGTCAGATGATTTGATAGAATAAGGTGCTTTGGATCTAACCATCTGCTTTTATAATGGTATTATCGAGCCAGAGGCAACAATGGGTGCTATTACTGCACATACGCACACAGTTTTAACACTGGTACAGCTAGGTTATATACCAGCATATGGTAGATTTACTGCAGTAGGTTGAGATTACAAGTATTTTGTGGCAGAGCATAGGCACACATTTGAGGCAGTATAACAAGACATTTTGCAGGGTAAAAGGTCAAACATGCCGTATCTGCCACTAAGCTATCCACATACATTTTAGTGATCATCCCATTCTCGTTACAGGCAGTTCTTCCCAATCCACACATACAAAAATATGGCTTGTTTATACAGTAGCACCCAGAAAGAATCAGATTTGGGGATTTATTGTTGGCAAAGCTTTCAACCTGCACAACTGGAAACAGTGATATGCTTTGGAGGGAAACATTTAAAAAACATTAAATTTAATATATAATCTTTGAAATGAATAAGGTGAGAGAGGTCAGGATGAACTTGAAAGCAGTGTCCCTGCTCCTGGCATGGATTCAGTGCCTTAACAAAGGACACTTAAAACATTATAAATACTTGTTGACAGGGGCAGGAAACTCATTACTCTGTACACACAATGCTACTCTGCTTCCCTGCACCACAACACTAAATGCACCACAGGTCAAACAGGTCTGTTTGTCTCTGGCCACATTTATAAACCATTATTCCCAAACTAACCACAAGGGGGTGCTGCTGTCAAATGGTGAGGGACTACACTGTCTGGTTCAAATTCAGAAAATGAATGAGGAGACCAATCCTCTAACACTGGAAGTTTAAAATGGCATGAAAACTGTTTCATGAATGTATGGTTATTTATATATTTTACTTGACTTGTATGTATAACAGCTTAACAGCCTTGTTTTATCTGGCCTTGTATTAACAAATAACACTATAACTCAAACGATTTAATGTAAACTGCCAAGGCAACTGTAATTAAGAGTGGGATTTTTAGGTAAGAAAAGAAAACTACGAAAAGCCTAATTTAACCATACCATTCAGGATGTCGCTTTAAAAATGCTAATCAAGTTTTTGTAAGGGATTGATCGTGACGTCACATCCGGAGGCGAGCTTCGCCTCCTACTTTTTGTTGGGACCTGGGAGAGAAAATTATCCCGCAGAGGCAGCGAGGTGGAAGAACAGAAGAAAGAGAAACAAGTTGGAAATGTACGAGGTTGCTGTTTAGTCGTGTACAATGCAAGCGGACGTGCTTTCACCGTGAATTCATACCAGGAGGTTTTTTTTGTAAGTATCCCTTCATCCAGACCTCCACGGATCCACAAGTGGCTGCGGAGCAAGTGTATGTCGGATCCAGCTTTCAGTGCTAAAGGCGGCGTTTGTTTTGCTGTACGGGACACGCTCATATGGTCGGAGTCTTATGTGTTTTCGTTGCTAACGTTTAGCTCGTGCAATAAAACAAGCGCACACCTGTTGCTTTTGCTTATACCAGGTACTCCAGGCCTTAACTGGATACAATTGTGAGGCTTAGGGTCAAATTGTTTACTTTATTATAATACTATTTCAGCAGATGTCTCACACATTTTCTAGCCTGCAGTTATATTTCAGACTTTGTGAGGGGTTTTGGCTGCCCGGAAGGCACAGTCCATCTCAGCGGTTTCTTCTTCTGGCTGACCTGAAACCACAAATAGCGAGCAAGTTTACGCATCTTTTAAGTCGACTAACGTTAGCTAACTTATTCCAAATTCATTTAGCTAGTGTATTAACGCCACCTCAGATTTCTTCTTTATCCTTACTTCGTGTTTTGTATTCGTCGAATAGCGTTACACAGTAAATGTATTATTTTTAATTATAAGGCATTTTTATCCTTGTTAGTTTGACGTTTGGTTAGCTGTGTTATAGTAACATTGTAGCACTAAAAATAACCCTTAACTGTTATTGTTGATAATCAAGGTAGCTCACTATCTGTGAGATAACATAGTTACTGGGCCTCATAATTAAATTAACGTTAACTGGATGTACGTTATCAATTCCATGTTATATCCGGTTTTTTACTTGTTAGCCGATGAAAAGTTATCTTGGTTAGCTAACATTTAACTTAGTGTTTGTCACCTGTATCGTCGACTGTGAGTTTACATAGCCTATATAGGTCGTAGTAGGCAAGCAAATTATTTAGTTAACATAACCAAATGTTAACTGTTGCACCATTTTCTCAGTTAGTGTCAGGTATTCAAGTTGGATAATTAGTTACCTGCCAGCTGACATTACATCAGCCTACACAAAAACAATGTGATACAACTACATTTTCTAACACAGGAACACACTCCGCATCTCTGTTCTAGTACACTAGAACTGTTGGCCACCTGACATATCTCCCCACTTTAACATCTCTGAAGGCCTGTACAGTTCACAAATACAAAATTAACCTCTTATATTTTCATTTTATTGATTTAATCTTTATTTAATCAGTCTCATTGAGATTAAGATCTCTTTTCCAAGAGAGATCTGAGAAAAAGAAGAACACAATCAGCAAACAGAAACTGCACAATAAACAAGGAATTAATCAAAACAGTTGCAAGAATTAGAAAAAAAACACATCAGATAATAAAGCTTTAAAATCACCAAGGGGAATGTAAGACACTGTCGTTTGAGGGCAATTTGCAGATCATTCCATTTAAAAGGTGCATAATACCTGAAACCAGTTCTGCCAACTCCACTCCACCTTACTTGTATGTGTTAACATCTGCCCTCTTCTCTTACAGGTGTGGTAGTGTAACCCTCCCTCTCCCCCATCATGCTGAGTTTCCTGCGCAGGACGCTGGGGCGACGCTCCATCCGGAAACATGCAGAGAAAACCCGGTTACGGGAGGCCCAGCGCGCCACAACGCACATCCCTGCTGCTGGGGATGCAAAGTCTATCATCACCTGCCGCGTATCCTTACTGGACGGGACAGACGTCAGTGTTGACCTGCCGGTAAGGAGGGTTGCTAGAGTTTGAGCCTTTCAGGTTGTGCGTGTTCAGTACGCCCTAGAGGGTACGTTAACACAAACCAGATGCTTGTTGATCTCCAGCATCATTTCAGAGGTTGTGCATTCTTCTATACTTGATTGTAGTGAGCAGCAGGGTGTCACAACATTCAGAAGGACAGTTTGACTCTTACTGAAGATTGACTTTTAGTAGCTGAAGATTGTGTATGTATACAGTTTAAAAGTAGTAAAGGCAAGTTCTGTCAGGGTTAAGTCCTTGTGGACTTACAGAAGAGAAAACTTGAGGCATTAGAATAAAAAAAAGTTAAGTTTCAGGTTTTTCTACTTGTCCTTCATGTGTGCTCACTGTTCTGGTGTTGTGAAGAGGACAGTTAATGCTCGGCAAAGGGATTACACTTTCTGACAAATCGCTGTCAAATGGGCGTTCACGATAACCAACAGTGTTTATGTGAAAGCTGGAAAGCGAAAGTGCAAGAACTGTACTAGTGACCATTGTGTGCCTGTGTCAGTAGAGCAGTCCTTATAAGCTTATGTAGTGTGTGTGTGTGTGGTAGTGTTGCTGATCACTTGTAATTCCATGATCCTCTCTGGAGAACACAATCACATGACCGCATCACATGACATGTTGGGCTCATCACCAAGTGGACGCAGAGCAGAACTTCACTCTCCCCACGTCTTCCTCTCTCTTCTGTCTTTCTTCTCCTCTCTTTTCCCTCTTCTTCCTCATGTTGTTTGTTTCTTTCTGTCGACTTCTCTTAGAAAAACACCAAGCCTCTGCTAAGTGTTTTAAGTCGTGTAACAATTTAGTGACTCTAATTTTAGAACCGAGGGCATGAATATCTGGATGTTTTTCCCCCATGTGATCTTTATTTTTGCCTCGCTCACAGATTTTACTCCTTTGTGTTTCCACTGGCGTTCCATGTGTCAAATCTGCAGCATTCCAGTGAGGCCAGTCTGGTATAACTCTCCTGTAGGACTCGATCTTATCTTGAAGTCTAGCCGTCTGGCATTAATTACAAGGAAGATGTGTTGAATAGAATATCTCTTCTCATTATCACTAAATCTGTCTTGTCATTTTAAACTCAAAATTGTGTTGTTTTTCTGCAGAAAACTTTTATATTTCTCTTTTCATTTTTCCTTAAGAATTACAGGAGATCGTTGTCTGCATAGCGGTAGGTGCTTATGCCTGAGACCAAGCAGTGATACTTAGACGTGTTATATGAAAACAAATCAACCAGCATGTCAGAAGTCCTTAGCAGTTTATTGAGCAAGAATGCATAAGCGTATATTGTTCAGCACATCTCACAAGTGATGTCACACATTTTTTAGCCTAAGTCTAAGACCTGCCAAATCATTAACATGTAATCCTCCCTATCAGCTCAGCATTGTGTGCATAGAGAGGTTGGACTCATTCAGTCTTTCTTCTAGTGGAATGTTATCTGCATGGATTGTTTCCTTCTCTCTCTCTGTCTCTTGTTTTTGGACACAAATGGTTACTGGAATTTTTTCCAAAGCTTTTTCACCAGTGTTACTTGTGATTTTTTTTTAATTACCCAATTTATTGATGGACTGAATGATTTTAGCCTAGCCTAAGTGTGCTTTCATGCCTTAAACACTCTCAGGCATTTGCTGTGTGCGCCTGAAGGAAGTTTTAAAATTCAAATGGATTTCAGTGTATTCCAGCTTGTATGTTAGGTTTCAAATGAGCTATTTTGTGCTTCCCCTCCCCCAGATATAAAGTGGCTTCTGCAGACCCTTCTGTCTTATCACCCGACTATCTCGAAGTGATAGGACAATAATAAAAACACACCAGTTAGGAGCATTGCTCCGTTTCAATGCTTTGACTTCTAGATATCCATTGCACTAATGACAACATCACTAACAGCATTTCAACACAACCAGGGAAGAAGTATAGAAAAGAAGACATCAAGAAAAGATGATAAAGAAATTATTTTAGAAAATAAACATAGACAACACAGATGCAATCCACTTTCCTAATTTCGTTTAGTTATTATGGTGTACTCTCTTTCCCTTACATCTTGAAAGTCGACAGTCCCACTTGGATGTTTTAAGTCTGGTTGAAATGAGTTTCTCCTTCAAAGTTCATCAATCAAACGTTTTTCCTCTCGGTCGTGTCTGGGTTCTTGCCTACATGTGTTGACAGATACTGTAGTGTCTACTGAAACTGGAGGCCCCACTTTGTTAAGGCAGCGCGTTTGCATCACCATGAAACATTGTAATGCTCAGTGTTTTGGCTTTCCTGAGGAAAAAAAACAAACTGAAAAATAACAGAAAAATAAAGTACAGAAAAATAACAGCAGAGGCATGTACTTTGTGTGTGTAATGTGGAGTTTCTAATTTAGGAGTTTTAATTACAGTTTTAATTTAGGGTATCCAGATGAAAATGTATTTCCCCCCTGGATAACGTGGGGAATTGAACTTTTATTGGAGAAACAGTGTGAACATAGACGTAGACAAACCATCTGACAGCAGAGAGGGAAGCTGAGCAGGTTTGCAGGGAAACATAGCAGCTTCCCACTATCTGTGACTTATCATTTAGTTTAACAGTCTCTGAGAAGTATAAACTTAGCACATTTCTACCTTTTGCTGACAGTAGGAGTGATGATATCCATAAAACAGGTTTAACGGTTTGGTTGTAAATTTAAAAAGACTGTAGCTTCCTGTGTTGTAGTTTGGATTCATGTTGTATTGTTCTGCAAAATACATCAAAATGTTATAAATGTTGTCGTTTATTTTTAGCTTAACAAGACTTATGTTACACAGTTAAGCATCTGGCGTTGGGACCCCCTGCTAAATGGTGCCGTTAGTTTTTCTTTTAGATGTTGAGGTGGCTGTAAATAGACAGCCACAATCTAACACTGAATAGGGCTCATTCACATGCTTTACTGGCTTTCCAGCTGTGTGTGTGTGTCTCTAGTATATGTAAGGCCACCCAAAGTTGTCTCCCAGGGATACCTCTGTTTGCCAGCATCCATGTCCACACATAATTCCACACAGCCTTATGATATACATTCCTTCTTTTTTAAAGTTATTTACTTCCCTGTGTTTTCTCTTTATCTCCCCCACCACTCCCCACCCTACAGCCCCCCACACTGTCACCTCCTCCGACCTCCTTTTCTCCCGTATAGTAGATTTGTAGCCCAAAGAAGAAGTTAAGCACATGCATGCTCTATTTATTTTTCCATAAAATGAGTCATTCTTTTGATGATAGCACAGCTTGGCAAGTTAGAAATAAAATGTAATAATAAAATAAAAGTGTGAAAGACACAATATTTAAGTGAACTTCGTCCCTAACTGAAATATTTTATTGTTTTTTTTTTTTGTATTTAGGTTCTATTTTTTTCTATCCAAAAGCTCTAGAATCTACAAAATACTACCACTACACAATGTAATTACACCTTTAATTTATTGGCCTATGTATTGAGCAACTTTCAATTGCAACATTCATTGGGGTGAATGTGTAGCCAATGTTTAGATACCTCATCCATGGTTTAACTGATTTTCACACTGTAGGTAAACAAAGGTTCACAAAATACAAGCAGCATTTTTTATTGGCAAATGTGACATTATTGTGTACAGTGCAGCTTTGCTGACATCAGGGCTCACAGATGAATTCTTGGGACGTGTGGTGGTCACCTTTTGTCTTGTACTGGATGAGTGGTGTTTGCAGAGTCACACAGTGGCTTTATTACTTTAATGGCCATGTGAATTGATGCATCATTGAGGACAGACAGAAGATTGCTTTAACTTATCTCTTGCGGTGTAATGACTAAACATGGCCCTAAAATTGTAGGTTAAGGGGTATTATTACCACAGTCGAATGCGTAAAAGAATCCAAGAAACCACATGATTGTCTTTCTTAAACCCCCCTAGTCTTCTACCTGTCCTAGACATTGTCTGTTGGCTCTTTTAAGATGGCTGCATTATTGCGCTGGTTGGTTTGATGGACTTGTAAATTGTCAGAGATGAGGGCATCATCTAAATACCTCAAATTGTAACAAACATTCTGACACAGTGTCTGAGAGACAAGAGCTGTATGCTCGCAGGCAGGCCGAAAGACTGCAAACAGCCGAACAATACTGCAGGCAGTGTAACAGGGCCTTGGGAGCAGCACACACACATTCACAATGAGTCCTTTGTACTCTCTTTCTCCCTGGGTACTGTAGGGGTGCGGTATGCCTCATCAACTATGCCAGCTAGCATGGGGCCAGCCCCCCTGAGCTGCCCAGGAGCTCTGTGTGTGTGTGTGTGTGTGTGTGTGTGTGACACAGGGGAACCTCTAGAGCACCCATGCCCCTCTCCTTTCCTCACATAATTTTGGCACATTTCTTTTTTTAACCACTGTGATCTGTCCCTGATTTCTGTGGGTAAAATTTAGTACACAGGTTGTAAAATCTACCTTAGAAGTGAAAAACAAGACTACGAGCTGATGGAACTGGCGCTGCAAATGGAAAAGACATGCTAAAATCCTGATGTCAAAAATACCACAATCAGAGTGCCTTACAGCATAGTGAACTAAGCTTAATAATGTAGAAAAACAGTGTTCGTTCATGTTCATTTGGTTTGGTTACCTTTTGGACTTGACTGCTAACAGGCCAGTCACATGAATGCCATGATTAGTTACCCTACATCCTGTGTGGGGACTTGTTGATGTTTCACATGATGGCTCAGAGGGCCAATAAATCATGGATGTTGTGGTTCTTTAAAATGCTTTTGATGCTCAAACATGAGAGAAAATGAAGATTGGTGAAAATGTTTTGTATATGTACCGTTGTTTGCAGCTGTAGTTGGTGTGCGACAGGAAAAGATGGGAAAGAGTAAAGTCAGTCATACTTGGGTAGAATTATGGATTATTTTAGTGCGAGAACCAATATGGATAAAGAAATTGTTGATTAAAGAGAAAAGGAGGAGAGGAAAAATTCCAGATGGAGAAAAAAAGCAGCTGCTGACTGATCTTGGACAGTGTCTTTTCCTGACATAGTGAAGGGCCCACAGAGCCAGATGATCACATGATGTATCCAGCAGCCACCCCACTTCCCTCAGCTCCTGGGCGTCTGGGGCACTTCAACCCCCGTTACCGTGGCGACCCTGTCGCTGTGCCTCATGGTGGGGTTTGGAAGTTGGACGCGTGCGTGTGCGTGCGTGTGTGTGTGTGTGCGCGCGCATGTGAAGGAGAGATCTCCCAGTCCCAGGCAGTAACTGGTACAGCCTTGTCAGAAAGGGCAACACCTACTTAAACTTACTTCATGAGTACTAGTTAATATTTTCTCATATCTCTCTCGTCAAATCCATAACATAACACTTAAATATACACTTAAACCAAATAAAACTCAAAACAATATTTTGGAGAGGTGCAAAAAAAGAAAGCCAACCAATTTTTTAAGCCCGAGAGAAATGTCCTTTTGGTCTTCTTCAGACAAATCAGATGCATACTTAAAAAATGTTTTCATTTTATTCTCCCAAAACACTTGATTTTAGAGCTCTGATGATTAGCCGATAAATCAAGTAGTTGATTGATAGAAAATGAATGTATCATCATTGAATGAGTATCAATATTCACACTGTAAATTCCTTTTTAATCTCTGTAGTTTAAAACTGTTTGTTTGTGTGTTTCCCTGATCAGAAAAAAGCCAAAGGTGAGGAGCTGTTTGACCAGATCATGTACCATATGGACATCGTAGAGAAAGACTACTTTGGACTGCGCTTCATGGACTCGGCACAAGTGCCGGTAAGAATTGAGATACACTTTACACAATAGTCTCTTATTATTTTGAACTGTGTGCTTTTTTAAAAAAAACATTTAAGTTTTGTTTTATTGCCATACTGTGGGTTGTCTAATTTGTTGGGTTGCAACAGTTTGTTTTGTATAATAATGTTTTATGATTTTTTTTCCACAATTAATAAACAGATAAAATTGACTTATCAACCATGTTGAAACATTTGAGCAAAAGAATATTATCATATAATGTTGTCCCTGCAATTGTTGATACCAGTAATTGTAGTGAGTCCCAATATCTGCTGTAGTGTACTGAGCTAATCAGAGTTTCACCATTTCAGGCAGTCTTCTCAGCTGCTGTTCACAGCCAGACTTCAGATTTCAGTCCAAATCACTGTTCCCCCATTTGAAGGAAGGCTTGAGTCAGAGACTTTCCCTTCCAGTGAACGGGCTAAAGGGATTGGTTATGGGACTTTTGTCAGCTCTGGGAGTCAGGCTGTGCTCTGAGACCAACCGCTTTAAGGCATTGGTCTGCCAGTCACCCTGACTCTCTGTGAAGGCCATGGAAGGACGGAGAGCTGGTGGGAGGAAAGATGTAACTGAAGGGAGGGACACCGAGGAGAGGGGTGGGGGTAGAGAGCAAAAGGGTGGGAAGTTGAGAGGGAGAGAGAGAGAGAGAGAGAGAGGGAGAGAGGGAGGGCTGTAATAAGGAATGTGGGGGAGAGTAGACTAGAGAGTGCTGTGAGTTCCTCTGTTATCTCTCTCTCTCTCTCGCTCTCGCACTCACTCACTCACATGCACACACACACCACCGCCTCTCCTTGACATTTTTCATGCCTCATAGAGCCTGAACTTCCAAGAAGAATTACAGCACAGAGCAGAACACTGACTTTAGTGTGTGTGTGAATTTTAAAGGACCTCCCAGCATTCAACTTTTCATTCACTTAACTGTCTTAGTTTAGTTACACTTAGTTTCTGTTAATTCACTCAGTTGTACATATAAATATTTAATGTTTGTAAATTGAATGCAGGCAGGTATAATAGTGGTGGTGAAAAAGACTATACTTGTAAGTTCAAATGTGAAAGCAAGATTACATCTACATTGTTTCTACATTCAACTGTTGTAACTTTTATGTTGTTTCAGCACTGGCTCGATGTTACAAAAAGTATCAAAAAGCAAGTGAAAAGTAAGTATACAGAGGCCCTCCCTCTACACACGTGTTTTCCCCTTCCCAAACATGCATTATAACGTCCCACATATCAAAACAACCTCTCTGTTTACACTTCTGCAATATTAGACAGTGCATAACGTAACAAAACACAGTGTATGCTGTGGTGCATCTGGTCTTTAAGACAAGTTTAATTCATTTTCACTCTAGTGTTTTGGTCATTACATAATATGTGATTGTTAAGCTTGATAACATTTACTCAGCTGTCATTTTGACGTGTCTTTTAGTTGGCCCACCGTACTGCCTTCACATGAGAGTTAAGTTTTACTCCTCAGAACCGAACAACCTGCATGAGGAGCTCACCAGGTGAGTTGAGCCACAAACATTGGAACTTTTTAGCTTGCTTTCTGTTGTTAATCTCATATATCTCAAAGAAAATCTGTGTAGTGAAGTGCTATTTGTTTAATATAGACAAAAATAAGAAATGTAGGGTTACTGCAGGGTTACTTTATCTCACTAAGATAAATCAGATTCTACTTACCCATATATTTACCCACTGATTCAAAAGCAAAATGTAATTTGCTCCAATGTTCCATGGTGCCAGTTTGGCATAGATGAATGTTTCAGTATCATATTCCATAAACCTGCCAAATGCAGTCACATTTCATCACCATATTAACTGTATTGTTGTTTTTGTTTTTTTGTTGTTTTTCCCAGATACTTATTTGTGTTGCAGTTAAAGCAAGACATCCTCAGCGGCAAGTAAGTCATTTCCTGCATTTTAACTTTACTGCCGTCCACCTTAACAAATTACTATGCACAGAACCTTTTATCATGGTACTCTAAATACATGTTCAGTGAGAAAGCCAGACACACAGAGTGATAGTTAACTTGCCATAACATTACACTGACCTGGTGGTGGCTTGTCAGTTACATATTTCAGCAGTTAACAGTTTAGGTACTGCCGGATGATTGAAGAAGCCTTTAAAAACAAACACGCTTGATCTACTAATAAAGTATCCCTGCTGTCTTCTCTTATTTCACACAACTAACGTTTAAATCACTTGACCAAGACAATATACTGTATTGCCTTTCTGCATCAGTTATTATCCCTTTAAACATGAATCCATTTGCTGTGTTGTAGTCATGGCCATGTTACTGTAAGAGGCTTACAGGATTACATGTTGGTGAACAGAATATTAGAGTTATTAACAGTAGTCAGTCAGTGAACTGGGAATATAAGTGTACATTTTTACTACAAAGGAGATAAACATTTTTTGCATGGTTTGGCTGAATAATCATAGGAAGTGGTAGACACCAGTAAGCCTCAGTGGGCAGGTCATGAGGGAATTTTAGTGGTCTGTGGCAGTGTTTTAGCTTCATTGATTTTGCTGTGTCTGTATTTTCAGGCTAGAATGTCCATTTGAAACAGCGGTGGAGCTGGCTGCCTTCTCAATACAGGGTAAGCACAGCAGGTACCCGGGATTCTCTCCAACTCTGTTTTTGGTCATTGGGATCACCTCTGTAACAGCTGTCATTGTTTGTCCATTGTAATGTGTAATGTTTTCTGCAGTACACACTGCTTTGCAGAGTTGAGATGTGTTCTGTGTTCACTGCACAGAGCCCCAAAAGGTCTGTGCATGTGCTTAAACCAGTTAGTATGGTGTGAGTCAGACTAGCATTCCCTAGTTTCTGTGTTCATCCACATAGCTTAAATCTGTTCCAACACTCATACAAGCCCATATACATTGCTCATAAACCCTTTAAAGACAGTGGGACTTCAAACTCTCCAACACCACTCTACACCGTTTTCTACAAAATGCCAATGCACTTGATCACTGGTAATTATTGGTGATTTTTTCCCCCACATCATTTAAGGGCAAATATATTTTAATGACCCTGAGTCCAAGGGCAAGAACTTGTTTTATCTTACCACTTTGGCTAAAACTCTTTAGAGGACATGTAAATTCTTTCATGACATTTCTGCTACTACTGTCTCTCATCTCTCATTTCTGTTAATTCAGTAGTTTCTTCCCTATCAAATTTTTTTCGAAGTTGTTATTATATTTAGTATTATATAAAAGTATTATCTCCTGTTTCCTGGCAATATGTGCTTATCGAGCTTTCACTTAGGAAGTTTAGAGTAGGACAGCCTGGTGTCCATTTCAAATGTTGAATGGCAAAGAGCCCAAACACTTTAAACTACACATATTTACTGTTTTTAATAGTTATAATCCAGCATTTACCTGCAAGAGCAGTACAAAGAGCTTCAGAGGAACAAAGATTGAGTCATTAGGGACGTTTATGGAATGGGATTGCGTGCACAAACCCTTGGACACACACACACACACAGAGTCACTGTCGGGTAAATGCCAGCTCATTAGTGTTCTATCCTCTTCGGAGGCCCCCTAATCCAGCACCCTTTCTGTCTTCTGTCTTTCCTTCAGTTGAGTTTTCTCCCTTAATTTTCCTGTTTTCAGAATTATGTTGGTCCACTGACATTTACTGGGATAGGGATAGGATAAGATTATCTTTTCTCTCCTCTATATCCTGAGGCTTTGCTCACAGCTGGACTAGCTAAACAGTGAAGTCCTAGTTTCTCTTATCTACCCAGACACTGCAAAATGTAATCAGAACCAAGGCTTTTCAGTCTCTGTTCTATTTCTCTACACCACAGTACCAGAGATAAGATTTTTCTTTTTTCACTTTGTCTTGTTTTTAACACACTATTCTCATTCTTATCTAGTGAATATTTATGTTTTGTCTGCTTTTTTCACCTGATACAATCTATGACCATCAGGCCCTGACCTAATGCTACACAACGTTTTCTGTGCTGTGACATGCAGGGACCGGTTGTCTGTTATTTTCTCCATTAGGATTACCTGCTACCACAGTATCAGGCATTCTTCCTGGGTTGATGGTTGGGGTCTTAGTGAACACTGAAGTATTATTTTAAGAATCTTGTTAGTCTTCAGTTGCATTGTACACTGTTGCTCAGAGTGTGAACTGTGTGTGTCTGTGTGTTTCCAGCTGAGCTAGGTGATTGTGATCCATTAGACCATAATCTGGACCTGGTGTCAGAATTTCGCTTCATCCCCAACCAGACAGAGGATGTGGAGCTGGCGATATACAACGCATGGAAGGAGTGCAGGTAAGCTTTTCACTAGTCAGTCAGTTAAAGTGAATATCAGTGAGGAGGAATGCATTTACAAAATGGCCACAGATGGCAGAAAATAAATGGATGTTCTATAGTCTGTATGCTGTGTGGGCTTGGCCTGGGACAACACTGCATAAATACACCTTCCTATTTATTTATTTATTTATTTTTATCATCCTTTTTGCTTGGAGCTGCAGTTATGTTTTTGATCATTCAAACATTTCTCTCCATTTTGTTTCTCCCCCTCCCTTCTTTCCCTCCTCTCCTTCAGAGGTCAGACACCAGCCCAGGCTGAAATTAACTACCTGAATAAAGCCAAGTGGCTAGAAATGTATGGGGTGGACATGCATATGGTCAAGGTAACTGACACACACTCATTCTCACTGGCATGTACTGTATACACTGAATCGGAAGTGTAAGGAATGTGCATAAGAACGTAAATATGTGAAAGCGTCATAATGTTGTCTCTTTTCTTTTTCTTTTCTTTCCCTGTCTTTCTTTCCATATCTGTCCTGCAGGCAAGAGATGGTAATGAGTACAGTCTGGGTTTGACACCCACTGGAGTTCTGGTATTTGAAGGAGAAACCAAGATCGGGCTCTTCTTTTGGTATGTTTGGTTATATCCTAATTTACTGAAATATTTACTTAAATGCCTTATAGAAACACCTTTGAGTTTTCATTATTCCTTTGTTTGTGTGTGTTGTTTTTTTTTTTAACTGTTGTAGGCCCAAGATCACTTGTCTGGATTTCAAGAAGAGCAAACTGACGCTTGTGGTAGTGGAGGATGATGAACAGGTGAACATGAGCACGCACACTCAGATACTCGCCATACGTTGGAATGTTGAAAATGCAGAACATACATTCAGTCTCAATAATCCCTCGTGATACCAGTGATACCAGTATATCAATGACCCAATCTCATTGCTCCCCACATACAGTACTCAACCAAAACCTTTGTGAAAAATAAATAAATAAATAAATAAATAAATATA